>CM068727.1:5520767-5994449 GCA_035079005.1 Fraxinus americana | reverse complement strand
AATTAATTTAGCTTCATACATAGGTGAATTGAATTTTTTAATTGGCTGTATTTCTCTGTTGGAGGTATTTTTAACATTGTTCAATTGGTTGTTGATTGCAGCGAGGGAAGTTTGGAAGAGGTGGATGAACATATTTTGTCACAATCCGATAATGGGAAGGTTTATTGCGACCTCATTTCAGCCACGGAGGGTTTCTCGGGGACGACGTACGAGGTCTTGGAGGATGTCATACGTTCAATGCCATACTATCGTCCAAACGAACCTGACCAATGTGGCACAAAACTATGACCTTGGTTGACGACAGATCAATGTCCAGTTACCTCAGTTTATGTAGTTTATGTTGGCTATGGCTTGCTGCCTAAGTTCATTATGGTGTGTAAGACAAACAAATTTAATTGTTATGGCTTGTTGCCTACTTTGATTATGTTTTGTAAGATATACAAGTTTAATTGTTGATTATGGCTTGTTGCCTCATTTGAAATGGTGACCTTGCATGAATGAATTTAAATACTTATGGTGTGCTGGAACTTTAAAAGTTTGGAATCCTTGCATTTGTGAAATGTTCTGCAGCCTACTGATTATGTATAAGGTAGTGTCTTCATAGTTGCAGCTCATTGAAGTTGCTGAAATGAAGTAGAATTCCTTGCATCTGTCTGTCCATTTGTTGCCTCGGTTTATTTTGCTAAGGTTTGATCAGCTTTGTGTTGGCGTGAGTTGTCATTACAATCAGTTAGAGAGATTATAGGGATGAGTCTTGAATGTAAATCCCCCATTTCAAGGGCCACCCACTATTCTGAGCCGTAACATTTGCATATCCAAGAATAGGTTTCAATTTTCTTCTTTATATGTATTTTTCCATCTGTGTAAAGATCATGATGAAGTAATATACGATTTCACCAAAAGTCGTCCTTTGTCTAAGAATTAATACATTTGTTTTTCATTATAAATTTCATAATGGAAGAAAAGAAATATATTCAGACAATGATATAAGAAAACCTCTGTTAGATCATGTGCAGCTTATCTTCTTTTTCTTCAGTAATGCTGAATAATTCCCATGATGCTGAACAATTTTGTTCTCTGACTTACAAAAATAATAAGACATTGGATTAGATCATCATTGTCCAAACCAGCAACATCAACATAAAACCAACAACATCAGTTTATAAAAACACCATAAACAACATTACACCGTAAACATCAGTTTATTAAACACCAAAATGACACCAGCAACATTACAGTGGAAACACTAGTTTACATGACATGCCTTAGCATAACTAAGCAACTACAAAATCAAACACCAATCACATGTTCAAATGCATACACATATCGCCTATCTTCACCATCTTCACCATAAACCACCACAGTTCAAACAAGGACAAACCACCATGTTGAAATGTCGTTTGTTTTTCACCATCTACACCTTGTTCTTAGTCTCCAGTTCAACCTCGAAGCACTTCACGAAGCCACGTTTACACCAAGGGCATTGTCGTTTGTTCGGGCAATCCGTGACGAAATGCTCCTTCTCTCTACGACTATGGCGGGACTCGGACATTCTTTTCTGTCATTCTAACACACAACCAACCAACATATATCAAATCAATGCATAAAACATTTGAAATCTGCAAATCAAAATTCGATGATTGCTAAATTCAAAATTGACATGTTATTGGATTTGTGATGTTGATCGTGCATAAACGAGGATCACTATATTAAAGAATATTTGATTGAGAATAGCAAATGCACCTCTATTGCGATGCGAAGAAGGGTCAAAATGCTGGATATCTTCAAAACACTAAAAAAAAAAAAAAAACTTCCTGCTCTTTACATAGGCACCTTATATGGATCCCGCCAAAGAAAACTTGTACCAATTCATACCTTACGTTGGAGATCCCGCCAAGGCGTCGGAATTGGAGGAAAAAAACAAACAGCCACTCCGGTTTCTTCGAAACAAAACAAAACAACACAAAAGTTCAGCAACAAAACAAACGAACGAAGGGAGATTTCTTCGCACTACCTAAGGGTTTCCATCGGGTTCTTCGTATTTCGAAATATTCCTTTTCGTTCAGCCGATATGGGGTTATCGTATTTCGGGGTTGGGTTTCCTTCACCGTCGCCGATCATCAAGATTTCGGGCTGAGGTTTATACCAGATCTCAATTTTTGGGGAGATCTCAATATTTCGCAGAAATCACCGGAACTCATGAATTTGGGGGAGAGAAATGTGGTGTTTGATTTTGGGATTTTTTAGTTTCAAATGTTTCTAGTATTTTCACGTGTATTTTGCCCCTCTCACGTGTATGTTTATTTCCCTCCAACTAACACCCCTCACACGTGACATTAATTTTAAATCCCTGTCAGCAGTTGGTCATTGAGCCGGGCCAACAAGCATTTTCCTTTTTTCAAATGATTTTCTCCGCTATTCTGTAATTCTTTATTATTCCAGAGTCCAGGTAGCGGTAAAAAAGTTTGGCACATTGGGATACTTTTCAGTTATTTAGGGAAAATTCAAAATTAAGAGTGTGGGCGAATGAAAATGTTTTATTTCGATAGTTGAAAATCAAAAAAAGGGCCGTTGCTTCTTTTTTTTTATTCACGTTAATCTGACATCAAGTCAGACCATTATAGTCCATATGTCCAATTTGTCCTCCCCTCATTACACGCCTCACGTTGAATTTGGCCATAAAATATTAAAGTTGGTGGGCCATGACATGAGACATGCACAGGATGCATTTGGTCAAAGTTTTCAGAATCTGAGGTGAGAGAAAAGATTAAAAAAGGCAGATGGAGGAGAATTTGATAATTGAATGCCTTTTTTTCTTATTGCCGTGCAAGAGTCTTTTGCCAGTGGACCCCGGTTGACAAGACATGAAAATCGATTTTTTACTCCAATATTGCGCCCAGGCACGGTCTAAGCAAAATCATACCTCTTAAGCTCTTGTTTGGAGGGAATAAAAATTAAATTTTTAGTAAATTTTGATAAAAATTGATGAAATGAGTAGTTGAAAAATTGTGAATCTCATAAAATGTGTCGTTAAAATTAATTATTAACTTTAATTTATATTAAAATTTGAATTTGAATTTTCATCAAACATGGACTAAGCTTAAGGCCTGTCTGTTACAGCTTTTTTGAAAGGAAGAATTGTTTTTTTTAACCTTTTTTTGCCAGCTCCTGGGTCCCACTGTGAGAGAGAAGGTCAAACATTTCGGCTCCAAGCTCTGGCAAGTGTGAGATTTCCAATTAAAATTCTTTTGATAATCAGAAACAAACAGGCCCTAAATTTCAAAAATAAGATGTTAAACTTTTCTTTTTAAAAATCAGGTGTTAATATAAATTTAATTATGATTAATATATTAATAACTATCTTATTTGGCCCTTGTTTGTTTTTCATTATTTCTAAAATACATTTTTTCCTCTCTTAATTTTAACAACATATTCTTCAATTAAATAATATTGCACGCGAATTCAAAAATTTCTTATTTTTTAACTACACATTCTCCATCAAAATACTATTACAAAAATCATTTTGGACAAAAAAAAAAAAAATAGAGCTCAAACAGGCTTTAATAATTATCTAATTTCAAATCAAATCTTAAATAATACTGTTGACATTAAAAAGTGTAAGAATCAATTTAAGTCAACTTTGAAAGCAAAATAAAGAGAAACTCAGGATTTTTATTGATGATCACTTCTTAGTTACAAGTGTTTAATCAAAGGAGATATTTGAAATATCCTCAATCCTCTCTCTTCTATTCAAAGATACTTCGCACCCTTCTATAGGAAAAGAAAATTCAGTATCACCCACTTTCCTATCTTGTCAATCACCAGTGTTGAACTGAAAAAGTACGTTACTGGCATATCTCAATTGGGTGCTGAGGTCGGCTTGTCAGGTTATCATAAAATCGTCCTTTAAGTGGGTCCCTAGCAATTAATGAGCTAGTGAGTAAGCGAAACTACATCATACGATTGGTGAAATAAATGGGCAGTGAAGTAAGTTCTGAATGCAATAATTAATTTGATTGGATATTTTATTAGTGTGTAAGGAATCTATAATCATTATGTTCCCTCAAACCATGACGTTACGAGCTGACCTTATAAAGTCGATCTTAGATTAAGATATATGAGTTTATGTAACAATCGGTCTTTAATTAGGTCGCAAGTCGGATGTTAACAAATACCATTATCATAATCACCCACTTATTTCTCTCTACTTCCTCAATTTCTCTCTCTCTCTCTACATCCCCTCAAGTGAAACGTTGACATTTACATCAAATTGTGAGCCACTAACATCATCTCTTCATGGCCTAGGTGTTGGTCCCGAATAACTAACTGAGCCATTCGTTTGAACTCCTTTTTCAACCTCTTGGACGATGTTTGGAGTCGGTGATGGAGTTCAGGTGTAGTGGATACCAGTCGAATCATCGAAAAATGTCTCCGATGGTGCAAGAGATGATATTTTACTGAAAGGGGCATTAGCAGAACCTACGAGAGTATCCGTGGAGATAGAACCACCTCATTCAATCGGTTATGATAAACCTTTATATCGTCAACCGCGACACCGTTGACAATAACAACTCCATCGAAAGAGTGAACAAGAACGTTCTTGTTTAGAGCCATAGTATCAAACTTCTTCCTCAACTTCTTATTCATATATGTACAAGTGGTGGTGCAGTTGTGGTGGTGATTGGAGTGGTTGTAAGTGGTGTGGTGACTAGATACACTGATCTGTGTGGTAATGGTGCGGTGGAAGCACAAACGTGGGTGGTGGTGGTGGTGAAGTGATGTTGCAACAGTATTTTAGGTACATATCTTTGCGGTGACGGTTGTGGTAAGGTGAGGTGACAATGGTGTTTTTTTGGGTGGTATCGATGGTCATGGGAGTAGGTCAGATGAAAAAACGTTCAAGACAAATCATTGGATAATTTGTGACCAACTATCGGATAATTATGATCAATAAAATGTATAAATTATGACCCATAAATAATATGTGACAAAAAAATGTGTATTTGTGACCTACAATTTGTATTTTCATGATCAATGGATAAGTTGTGATTAATTAATTTGATAATTTATGATCGAAAAATAACATGTGACCAATTAATTTAATAATTTGGGATCGTGAAATAAGTTGTTATCTATAAAATTTGTGATTTGCAACTGAGAAATAAGTCGTGACCAATTAATTTGATAAATTTAAATTGATAAATAGGTCGTGACCTATAAAATTTGTGACTGCAACGTTATGTGGTTGTAACTAATATGTAATTACGACTATAAACTGTACAAACAGCCGTTGAACCTTTTCTGAACCGATCGCATTTGCCTAATTGCCTCTAACATGATGTTACTATGCTAACAACATATGGGTGGACTGGGAGGTGGTCACGAGATGTTGACAATTTGATTTATAGGATTTTAAGATCAATAAATTGGTGGTGTTTTGGAGAATTTGATGCGGTAACCACTAGAGAAAAATGTAAAAGATTGTCAAAATAGAAGAGAAAAATAGCTATTTGAAAATAGTGGTGGGAAGCTACGAAGAACCAACTGCTGAGAGCGATTCTCCATGAAATTTATAATTTAAACAACTTATAAGCAAGCTTTACAAAAAGTTTATAAAAATATTACAGAAAATTTTGGAATGTTATAGATATGTTTAATTCCCATCATGATAGAGTGGAACGGAATTCTACTAAAAATGTGGTCGTATAAGGCCCACCACAAATGTGGCAGCATAGAAACCCACTATGACGATTGTAGGGTAAATTAAAATCCCACCACACAATGGTGTGGGTAGAAATTGAAGAACTCGATCGATCCCGTGCACATCTTTGTGAGATGTACCCCATCTACAAAAGTGAACTAAAGTTGATCACCTCGTTATCTAAAATTCATAAGTGTAGATCCTTCTACCGTTATATAAAAGGCGTTATCCTAGATCTAACGTTTGGGCAAAATTTTAAATTTAGCGTGGGGGAAGTGGGGACTACATTAGTTACAAATTTTATCTTTCGAAACCCAACTAATTCTTACATTAGAGGTAGAATCAAATTTGAACCCGAATCGAAGATTCTAGTTTGGATTAGATCCCAATAATTATAAGGACGCGAATGATTTCATGTATGAAATATTCGAAGTATAATAAGTGGTTTTGTGTATTGAAATACTCAAACCGATCCACCCGACACTCAAACCTATTTAGACACACGTAAAACACTCATAAGATAATGACAATTTTATGGGATAGTAAATGGACAAAACCTTTCCACATGAAATTAAAAAATATTCTAAAATATACAAAAGTATACCAAAACTAAACTGGAAATTATTGGGATAAGTATACCAAAACTTATATAGCTCCCTGACTCATCTATATTTTACCTTGCTTTGTTGTCATTTCTTCATCTTTCTTTTGGGATCATGGTCATAGCTTTCATGCACAGAAAATTTGGCTTTCGTGAGAAATATCCTAAAGCATTTTGAGCATTTTTTGCCTCCCGTGCTTATTACATGCTTGTGCTTCATTTTGTTATGTTTAGAAATTCCTTTTTTGTTGTAA
This sequence comes from Fraxinus americana, assembly GCA_035079005.1. NCBI lineage: Eukaryota > Viridiplantae > Streptophyta > Magnoliopsida > Lamiales > Oleaceae > Fraxinus > Fraxinus americana. The sequence goes on along the minus strand of CM068727.1, from coordinate 5,987,893 downwards.
AATGTTTCACACAAATGGCAAAAAACTTTTTTTCGGGGTTTATCTTCTTTTTCCCACCCATACTATAGAAAAGTAAAGTATATGATATGTAGCACCTATTTGTACTCCATTAAAATGAGATTTTGGGAAAAAAATGTGTCTTTTAATAGTTATTTTTTTTGGAAAATGTGTGATTAAAAATTAAAGAAAATTTTTGGATTTATGTGTAATATTATTTTATGGAGAATATGTGATTAAAAATAAGTTTTGAAAAAATAAAGCCCAAATAGGGGCATAGTTAGAACAATTACAGGTCAAATAAAGGATACAACAAAATATAAGTTTTTTTTTTTTCAAAATACGTTCTTCCAAATTAATGTGCCTTAAACACACTCTAAATAATAGTTATAAATTAAATAAAGCATAAAGTGCATGATATTCACCTGATGTTGACTATAATTATACTAATCAGAATCTAATTATACAACTCAAATTAAATATCACCTATCGAATTATTAAGTTCAAATTTCATTACATAAAACAAAGATTGCAATGGACGTGAATGGTATGTATAAATACAAGTTAAAATATCGTCGAATCGATTTCGAAAAGGTGAGATGAAGTGTAAGTATAAATTACATATTTGATTGTGCAAAACGTCATTATGTCCATTTTCATCCAACATCTCAATTAAGTGTAGAAATTTTTATTTTTTTTTAAAAGGGAAGGTATGCTCCTCTTAGAACAATTTTTTTCTCTTTCTCCCCCATTTGAACCCATCGAATCCATCAGGCCCGGGTTCGTACAAATGGGTGCATGTGTAGATGATGAAAGTGGGTTTTACAGTTGAGAGTTTATTGAGAATGGGGTTGAGGAGAGAGGATGAAGAGAGAAAAGGCAGGGGTTTAGGAGCCAATGCCATGGATGATGAGAAAGTAAGAAGAAGACACTCGAGGAGCAGGAATAGAATATATTTTTGTTGTATTTTACGCTTTTAGAGCAAACTTTATAATATATTAATATCACAAGTAAGAATCATTTTTTGGACGATTATAACCATATTACAATTCAATTATTTCAATAATATATTACTTTTCATTTTTCAATATGTATTTAATTTATTTAACCATTTAGTTACCTTACTGAGATCTGTTCAGCTGCCAGAAGATAGGCGAGGCGCCCGCCCTTGCCTGCAGGAGAGGCTTGCACCCCAACAAAAAAAATCATGCCTGCGGCTTCCCAAACCAGCCAGGTGCGCGCCCTTGGTTGCATTAGGCTCGCGCCTCAAGGCAAAAAGGGAAAAATCTGATTTCCCTATTTTTGTTTTGGTAACAATTCAATGCAATCTTTTTGACATCTTTTAAATACCAAACTCGATCAGAACTTGGGAGACCTCCTTTCTACCTAAATTTCATCATATTCTAATATTTTGAAGGTGAAGAACAAGTCTATAATCAATTCAAGGCAAATCATACAATGATTTTGAATATTCATAGCCTGATTTCAAGATTTGAGCCAAGAATGTGGATTTCTCCTACTTCTTCTATTTTTCTTATTTCCGAGTGATATTTTTCAAATTATTCTTGTATAATTTAATTATAAGAATGTTTGGCTAAGTTTTTCATTGTATTGGATGAATGATGAACCTTATTGTTTATTTATTTTAATTTAAGACAATTAGATTAGTATTTCTTGATTTTTCTTGATTGGTTTTATATTCCGATTTAACTATTTGATTGCTTGATCACAAATTATATAGTAAGTTGCATATTGTAGTGTAGAAATACTCACAATAAGTTTAGAACACGGTAAAATCAATACATGGGCAATAAGTATTAGGAATAATATCTATGGCATGTGCAATCATGTATGATAAATCATGTGAATCAATGTATGTTTTTCATATGAATTCGAATTAGGAATATGATCAGGTCATGTTAAACGTAGGTTTAATATATCTTGGAAAAGAATATTGAATAACGGTGGATAATCAATTGTTTTGAATGCATGAATTTACTAGATTAAGAATTAAAAATTGAATTAAATGGTAATAGGAAAATTCACGATTCCAATACAAGCATTCACATATTAGATAAATATCATATTCATTTGTTTTCTTAGAGTAGAAATTATTATAAACAACAAACACAATTCTCTTTTGTCGCTACATTTCGAATTTGATAAAAAACTATTGAACTAAAAATTAGACATTATTTTTCGTGGGAACGATACTCTTAACTCACAAATCGTATTGCTTGTACAACGATCTCGTATACTTGCGGGTTTCACGCGAACAACTTTTTTGACGCCTTGCAGGGGAATAACGGATTTAATTTTAGTTTATTAGTTTATATTAAATTCGTTTTTTTTTTTTTGTTGATTTTGGCTACCCACTCCAATCTCCCTTATTTGATATTCTATCCAGATGCCATTCAGCTGTGCATCTAAGATTCCGACGCTGGAATGGTAGAAAGATTTTTGCAATAAATAATCTCAACATAGACTTTGTGGAAGAATATATATATATACTGTGAATTATGCTATGGGTGCATTATATTGGCTACTCCATGAATACATGCACTGAATCCTATCAGCTCAAGCCCTTGTAGTTCAAACAATATTTAAGATGTCAAAAACTAGCAATTGACACATCTTTTGAAGCCTACATGCCTGTGGGCGAGTGTATTCCTTTTGACACATTTGTGGAATTTTGTTCTTCCATGTTAAACGAGGAGGCAATTGCAAAATACTACACTGATCTTGCCAAGTTAGATGAAAATAAACTGTGTGTGGGAGATGGTGTATTCTGGTATGAATTTAAAAGGTGGAGATACAATCCACTGGAAAGATTTGAAAGAAAAGAGTTTACATTACCTGTGGAATTAAATTGTGAATCGTCCATTCAACTCGAAGAGATGTCAATCATGGAAGACGAGAACAAAGGCGATGAAAGAACAATTACAAATGAATAAAACGAAGAGGAGGCAATTAATGAAGAAGACGTTAACCCATATTCTGTCGACTTCATTGATTGCCCTATCATTGAATTTATAATTAAGCCCGAAGAGAATGAAGAAGTCTACGTAGTTAAATTCAAATCGGAGGAGATAGACATATCATATCACATTGGAGAGGCAGCGTTAAAATTTGTAGAAGCAATGAAGAGTGTAGCAAAGTCGGAAGAGGAAAATTGAGCAGGGCATCAAAAGCGTTTTTCAGAATTCCATGATATCAAAACAGCAAAGTCAAGTTAAGGACTTTAAACAAAGCTCTTATTGAAAGGCAACCCAATTTTTCTTCCCTTTTATTTATTATACTTTCTAGTAATAGGATAATTTAGATTAGTTTTTTTATTATTCAATTTTAGGGACTCATCATCTGTACCCCATTTTCCCTTGAGTTTTCGATATATTAGTTGGTCTATTAGATGTTAGAGATAGGTAACACTTGTTCCAAATTTTTGAGCCTTAATGCTTTATTTCATCACATTGTGCAGGAACATGACGTTGCAAAACATTTAAATCAATATTGACCAAGGAAGCCAGACATTGGATTACAAGCCATATCACGTGAGTCTTTTTCTTCATTTTCTTCCCTACCTCTTTATATGCGAATTTATGATTTAAGACACTGAGGACAATATCTAATTTAAATTTGAGGGTGGAAAATGTAAGTTTTCATTTTTTTTGCGTGTTTGTGTCATCTTACATTTATGCATTTTTGTGTACTTTTATTGTATTAGTTTATATATTAAAAAAATATAAAAATATTTAAAAATATTTTCTTTTTGTGTGCTTGTGTGAGTTAGTTGGTCTGACTGGTAATGAAAAATATATTAAATCGTTAATTGATCTATGAATGGTAAATAAGTTGTATACTTAGATTAACTTTTGTTTTTTCAATTGAAATTTGATATATATTGAGCACATGAATTAAGTTAATCATTGTGTAGGAATGAGTTGATTTCATAATTTGATAGGTTGAAATAGTGAACCATAGATGCTAAATCCAAAACCACTAAATTTTACATCCTTAGACCAAATTTATAATAATTTGGGAGATTTCACTATTGTAGGAAGATGTTGAGATAAATAGAGATTCTATGTGTGAAATTTAAAATCTTGTATAGATTGTCTATGATTAATAGGATGCAATTTGGTAAAAATCTCAAGTTAGATATCGTTTTACTTAAATATGTGTTTAATGAGGATATTGCGCTAATCAAGGTATAAAAAAAACACACATTTTGTTTGAAAATTTCTCTCCGTAGCATTTATGACTCGAGTTATTAAGCCTGTAAGGGTCATGTTAAAATCTGTTAACCTAAAGTCAACTGACTTGAGAGTTATCGGCCTAAATGTTGTTATAATGGTCATTTAGAAATGTTAAGGGAGAGAATGTTGCAAATAAAAAAAGTGTTGAAAAAAAGTTGAGAAAAAAATATAGAAAAAAGCAGGTGTATAAAACAGAATACACACCAAATACCTTGGTTATGTCCCAAACACTTGTTTAAAAAAATTTGACTTCTGATAAGAGATTGTTAGCCTATTTAGGTATTAGAAATTGAAGCAATCAAACTTAATGGGGAATTCTTATTTATGGACATATTGACTTACAATTAGTGAGATTTATCTAAACTAGAGAAGTGATGATAGTATAAAATTCAAACTTAGTTCACGCACTTGAAAAGAACGAAAATAATCAAATTTGGAAGTGTGTGAATCTTACAGTGATGAAATAATATATTTGACCATTAAGGGTCTAAAATTGAAACGACTCATGAATTCATAATGTTATGCTTAATTCTTTACACACACGTTGATTTTACATAGAAAAAGTAGATTTTAATTTCTGTATTGTGATTTTGAAGTTGTGCATAAATATGATATTATCATTTCAATCTTGAGAAAAGCAGGTTAGCTAGCTAATTTTTTTTGCTTTACTTGATTGATTGGCCACCAATTAGGTAATTGACATTGTGTGTTTATTAGGTTTTAGCTTTGTTTGAGGACAAACAAAGAATCAAGTTTATGGGTGTGATAAGTGTAGTTTCTACACTTATTCAAAGTACTAAACGATGATATTTTACTGTTCTTTTGATAAAATATTACCAAAATTTTGTTATATTTCATTTTGTAGGTAAAACTCAATGTTTGATTAAGAATTGAAGAAAAGAATGCAAAGATAGCGGAAAAGAGCTCAATTGTATCAAATAAAAAGTTCGAGGACTGAAATGCAAATACTTAAAAGTTACGTCGAAATTCACGATGAAGATTTGAGAGTGTTAGGCATCAATGGTTGAGGAAAGAAACCAAAAGGATGAAATATAGTCTAAGTATTATCACATATCAACTTCCAGTTGAAAAAGTTATGCTTCAAATTTTCAGGCTCACATTGAGACCCAATTTTGGCATAACAAACTTTAGAATTGGAAAACTTATATTTCTACAAGAATTGTAGCTCTTGGAGTTATCTTTTCAATGCACTTTGAATCACCTCAATCGAATATCGATATAGAAAGTTATGATAAAGATATTTAGAGCTGTTCAGCTACCAAAAGATAGGTTTGGCGCGCGCCCCAACAAAAAAAAAATTGTGCTTGAGGCTTCCCAAACCAGCCGGTGCACGCCCTAGGTTGCACTAGGCGCAGCTCTCAAGGCAAAAGGGGAAAAAAAAAAATCAGATTTTCCTTATTTTTGTTTTGGTAACAATTCGATGTAATCTTTTGGCATCCTTTAAATATCAAACTCGACCAGAACATGGGAGACCTCCTTTCGACCTAAATTTCATCATATTCTACATATTTTGGAGGCGAAGAACAAGTCTATACATCAATTCAAGGCAAATCATACAGGGATTTTGAACATTCATAGTCCGATTTCAAGATTTGAACCAAGAACGTGGATTTCTCCTACTTCTTCCATCTTTCTTATTTTCGGGTATTGTTTCAAATTATTATTGTGTAATTTAATTATAAGAATATTAAACTAAGTTTTTCATTGTATTAAATGAATGATGAACCCTATTGTTTATTTATTTTAATTTAAGACAATTAGTTTAGTATTTCTTGATTTTTATTGATTGATTTTGCATTCCCGAACTACTTGATTGGTTGATCACTAATTATATAGTAAGTTGCTTATTGTAGTGTAGGAATACACACAATAAGTTTAGAACGCGGTAAAATCAACACATGGTCAATAGGTATTAGGAATAATATTTATGGCATGTGCAATCATGTGTAATAAATCATGTGAATAAATGCATGTTTTTCATATGAATTCAAACTAGAAATAGGATCGGGGAGTGTTAAACATATGTTTGATATATATTGGAAAAGAATATTGAATAATGGTGGATAATCGATTGTCTTGAATGCATGAATTTACTAGATTAAGAATTGAATTAAATGGCAATAGGGAGATTCATGATTCCAATACAAGCATTCACATATTGAATAAACATTCTATTCATTTGTTTTCTTAGAGTAGAAATTAGTATAAACAACAAACACAATTTTCTTTTGTCTCTACATTTCGAATTTGATAAAAAACTATTGAACTAAAAATTAGACCTTATTCCCCGTTGGAATGATACTCTTAACTCACAAATCTTATTACTTGTATAACGATCACGTACACTTACGGATTTCATGCGAACATACGTGAATGGTATGTGTAAATACAAGTTAAAATATTGTCGAATCGATTTCGAAAAGGTGAGATGAAGTGTAAGTACAAATTTAAAATCACCTATCATATTTTATAGTACTAATTCATTACCCAAATTATATATTGAAATTAGAAGTTGAATCAAGTTACTGAAACTTACTGCTTGGTTGAACTTCGCTGAAAATTGAATTGAAGAAGGATCTGCATTAGGTGTGGAAAGGTAGTGAAAAGTGTAAAGTAAACATCACTCATCAAATTATATCGCTCAAATTTCATTGCCGAAAACGAAGATTGAAATTAAAGCTGAATTAAATTACTGGAACTTAATTGAACTTGAATTTCACTGAAAATTGAATTGAACAAGAGAACTGCATTGGATGTGAAAGGTAGTGAAAGTGAATTAAACATTGGGCAATTAGCTCATAACATCTATACCTTTCACTATTATTGTACAAGACGTTCATACCATCATTTTTTTTTTTGCATTTTCACTCCGAATTACATATTTGATTGCGCAAAACGTCATGCTGTCCATTTTCATCCAACATCTCAATTGAGTGTATAAATTTTTATTTTTTTTAAAAGGGAAGGTATTCTCGTCTTAGAACATTTTTTTCTCTTTCTCCCCCATTTGAACCCATTGAATCCATCAGGCTCGGGTTTGTAAAATTGGGTGCATTTGCAGATGATGAAAGTGGGTTTTACAGTTGAGAGTTTATTGAGAATGGGGTTGAGAGGTTATTGAGAATGAAGGGAGAAAAGGCAGGGGTTTAGGAGCCAACGCGATGGATGATTGTGCTAATAAAGTGAGCAGAAGACACTAAAGGAGGTGGAATAGAATATATTTTTGTTGTATTTTACGCTTGAAAGCAAAATCTATAATAATATCACAAGTAAAAATCATTTTTGGACGATTCTAGCCCTATTACAATTCAATTATTTCAATAACACATTACTTTTCATTTTTTGATATGTATTCAATTTATTAACCATTTAGAATCATCAAATGTATGTACATTTGACAAATTAATGTCATGTGTGCTTTCATTAATGTATGAATTCCTTATTATTAATTCTCAAATAATTAACATTAATATTCGTATTCATTTATACATTTCAATATTATTAATTCTAATTATAAGTTAATTAGAATTTCATATTCAAGAATGCATTTCATTATTCACGTTCATATGTGTTAATTAACATCCAGTGTTACTTAAATGAAAATTAAATAAATGATTTAACATTCATTGTCATGTATATATTCATTGGTATTAATTCTAAATTAATTAACATTCACGCATATTCAAATATTATTTTTACCGTACTTATAAAACATTTTCATAATATTGTGCAACGCACGTTCAACGTAGACTAGTTTCAGAAAAGAATAGATGAGATTTAAGTTACTTTCCAGAAAATATCCCTTGTTTGATTTAAATCAAAATTTTAGGAGATTTTGATAAAAATAAATGAAATATATACTTAAAAAATTGTGGATCCCATTAAATATATGGTTAAAATTAATCGTTGACTTTTATTTAAATTTTAATCTAACATTTTAATTGAACCAAACAGGAACATAAATTTGGCTTATGACCAAACATGCTTTTAAGTTCTACTAGTTTGGCGACAAATTGATTGGCCGAAGGAAAAAAAAAATCTTGACTATGAATTTCTTTGTTGGATTTGACTTTCGTGAATTGAACTGTAACAAAGTATAGTATTGGCCTATTATTGTGGTTGTAACACTTCGAAAATTTTAAAATAAAAAATTCTTTGTTCTATATATTATATTTTTATTATTTTAAAGTTGAAGGACTAAAGTGATATATGTATCAACTTCGATTTTTTGGTTAAATATTTAGATCTTGTTAAAGTGACCAAAAATATATCAATATGGGTCTCGTTGGATAGCAGATACTTTTTTTTAATATATTTCTCAGCTTTTACCTTGAAAACTTCCTGGTTCTCATTTTTAATCATGTAAATTAGGCTAAAAAAAATTAATTTGGATAAGCGAGGTCAAAGTTATTGAGGTCGAAAGATTTTGCCTTAAATTGTAATTTAGTTAAATTATTTTATTGAATTGTGAATTTTATAGATAGTTACGAGTGAATTGATAAGTATTATTATTATTATTTTATTAGAATTTTATTTAAAGTCAAGTTGCAACCACCTTTTTGTTGTGAAAAATATTTTGTACACATGTCACCTTGTGGTTAGTTTACTAGAAATTCAATTTTTATCCAATGTGATAAGCACAATTTTCCATCACAATTATACTATGACTCAACTACTATTTTTTTTTACTATAAATAGTTAGTCAATGTCCTACAATTCACAACTACAGAATTTTACACAACAATTTTTATATAAAGTAGTTGTAAATTCTATGTAAATTTTTTATTATCAAAAGCTCGTTTGATCAATCAAGGTAAGATACTTTTTGTGCAAATTGTTTGTTTCCTTATATTTTTATGTTCAGTAATTTATGCATGAATTATCAGTGGATCTTCAGGTTCGACCTTACGGAATGTGAACTCTTTTGAGTTCTTTATAATGAAATATGAAATCTTTCAGGAATTCAAAATGAGAAATGAGGTATCTCGCTTGGTCACCGATATACTCCATAAAGAGAAATGTGGTATGAATTGTCTATATTATTGTTATATGATTTTGTATGAAAACTGCACGTATCTTACGGGGTGTTTTTAAAATACTTACTCTTACAAAATTTTATAGGCTAGTTCGGGTTGATTGAAACTGTGGCTGGAGAGTGCAGCAGACTGCCAAAGGATTTTGTCATACGAAAATAATAAGTTTTAATGCCTTTAAATTCATTAGTTTGTTTTGTTCAATAACGTTATTATCGAGTTTATTAGTAGAGAATGTTTAAGTTTTTTTTTAGGACACGATTTATTATTTCAAATTCAAATTTATGGATGTTCCAATATTTTGTCTATTAAAGAATTTTATCGTTCCGCATTTTAAGTAAATAAAAGTAAATGAAATTAATTTTTGGTAACACTTCAAGATGTATGAAATTTTGGGGCGTTACAGTGGTGGACAAAACTTGACAAAATGATACATAATTTTTCATATATCTAGGAGGTAGTTGACGGTATTCTTGTCATATATAAAAGTTTTATGTCGCAGTTGATAAATTTTCTTTAGGGGAAAGTTCAATATTTGTCGTGACAAAATATAGTTCTCGAAAAAAAATGAATTTTAAAGAATGGAGTTAAAATATGGGGCAAAACTACGAAAATCCCCAATGATCAGAAAATCCATTATTTAAAAAATGCGTCTTCCTACAATAACATAAAAAACAAATTCCTATCTCTATATTGAAAAAATGAAATTTGAATACAATTTGTTGAAAATAATATAATTAAACTCCTACACCATCAGCAGTCCCCCCGAAGGAATCAGGAAGTGGAGCAGGAATTGTATAGTATCATGTAAAATTCCTGCAATGGCTACTCCAACCCATTGCAATTTTTTATTCTTGAAATTCCCTCCAACAATGGTTGAACCGAGAGTGCAGGCTGGGATCCACAAGGAAAGGGCCCCGATCCACCAGGAATATTGTAATGCTACCTATTATTAGTAGAGATGCATCGTCAATTAGGTGACAATGGATCTCTTGATTCATTGTATGCATTAAAGTGTATCACAACTCTATTGGACAATGAATCATGAACTCATTGCCACATAATAACGTAGTACATCTCTACTAATATAAATAACGTTACTCTAGGAGTATTGCCTCCTGCGTTGAACTAACAAGCCAACTTTTCTATGTGTAAGAATACACACATTTCACTACTTGAAGATTCGTAATGAAGCTTATGCTTGTAATTTTATGGAGCACATTCCACTTTCCATGCTTTTCTCTCGTCGTAGGCCACAGAAAATGTGGTCATCGTAGATAATTTGAACTATTATTTCAGGAAAGTTTCTGAAAAATGAAAACTCCAAGCTCCTTAGCTTTATATTAAGCTCATGTTTGGTGTAGATTAAAAACTTGCTAAAAATTTAAGTCAAAATCAAAAAATAATTTTAATCATACACTTAATGGGACTCACAACTTTTCAATCACGTATTTCATTAACTCTGATCAAAATCTAATAAAAATTTAAATTTTAGCTACACCAAATAGGGATTAAGAATGTTTAAAATCACGATCTCATGCCAATTGTATCTTATTTGAAAAATAAATATTTATTCATAAAATACCTAATATCGAGATTGCATCATATGTGTCATGATAAAGATCGACCACTTTCGTTAGGAGATTAGAAGTAAAAATCGGATTAAACACTTGAAATAAGTGTTATTATCGCATTTCTTTTGTAACTAATTTTAAGCTTGTTTATATCTTTTCCAAAATACAACATACAGTCGATATGTCTGAAATTAAATGAACAACAATCGAAGAGAAATAGTACATACTTGCTTCCGGTCAATATCAAACGAAATAATTTAAATGACTAATTGAAAATCAGATATACCATAATGGTGGTGAAAAATTACTACGAGATTCTCCTGCATAATTTAGTTGAATGGTTCCGTCTTCCATGTTAAATATTCCCGTTCATTGAAATAGAGCTCACAATTATCATTTGTAAAGTATATGCAATTTGGTTTGATACATTCTGACGAGTCAATTGATGTAGAAACATTTCTACCTAAGAACAATGCTTGATCTCCTAAACAAGTTACTTCAGTTAATCTATATGCATAATTACTTCCTTCCTTATGACATTCATCTAGCGTCAAAATCAAAAAGCCAGGTGTATAGTATCTAGCTTTCTTCTCTCTTCATTGTCACTGTCTTCAACATCCTCCATCTCATCAACATTTTCATTACCATCCACATCACCCTTTCCCCCCTCCTCCTCATCACTCTCTTCCGAAAAACAAGTAGAAGATGTCCCGATAATTCGACTAGATACTTCTGATATGTATCTCTGGTTTCAATTGGAGCAGGGGCAATAATTGTTGCTTTTGGGCCATTGGCATCATCAAAGTTACAAACAACTACAACTCAATGAGCATCTACGACATAAAATTTCCCAATGTAGAAAATAATATCTTGATAAATGCGAGAATGAACAGAGATATTGGTCCAAAAATATCTCCTAATTTTGTAAAAGCCAATATAGCAAATTCTCCATAAATAGAAACTATAGTGCAATCCTCATTATAATCATGTAAAATTTTCTCCTTTCGAGGATTTGAGGACATCACTATTTTCCTAACAAAGAAATCCCAAACCTCTTGTGGCTTGAATGTCTCATCATATTCATACCGATCTAAGAAGGTCAGCATGGGGGAAGGCAAATATGTTGTCTAGAGAAGGGGTGCAATAAATTGATTTTTAAATCAGCGCAAATTGTCCACAACCGTAATGTGCTCCTGTGAACCTCCTGCCACTCGCTTCTGGCAACTGGAGTTGATATGTCTTTGAGATTAATATGTTTAGAAAGCAATGAATCGACACATCTTGATTCTATTGATCCTTGGTATCTATTTTTTCGGAAAGTATGATCCGAGGATATCTTGTAGGCAATGAAGGTTTCTTCTTCAATATTGAACTTACTGATTTCCAATCTTTACAAACAGCAGTAAAGGAAGTAAAGTCCTCTATTACAGTTAAACTTTGTGCGATAACAACCAAATGTTCATTGGAAGATCGGTCCAATCTGCCATATTCAACTATCAACTGCAACCCGTAAATTGAAGATGAAAATAATAAAATAAGTGAAATAGGAAAAAAAGATGATATTTTTAATCAGCCCACAACAAAAATATATACTTATGAAGAAAATTAAGTGTGTTATGTTGGATAAAATAATGGTAAAGTGCAGAAAAAACTTATCAATAGATCGAGTCTCGTGACAGCACGATGTCCTAAAGCGAAATTGCCCGTCGATAACTGCTGCGACCTCCGTGGACAATCACTTCCAGGATACAACGATCAAATAAACCAATTATGCAGCAATCATAAAAGGTTTTCAGAACTCTCAAGTGTACTCCAGAAAATAAAAGACAATTTGAGTATAATATTTTACTGTATATATGAATAGACAATTTCGTTTTTGTTGTATTTTTCTAATACCCAAAAGTGTGTTTATATAGGCATGAAGAGATGTAACCTCTTCCACCATGATCTGACATTAAGTTGCAGATGTAATGGCCTATGGTAATGGATATTAAAATTGGGCAGTTAAAACTGTCATATTTTACTGGCTAGTTGACCCATTAAATAATTCCGAAAATAATTAAAAAATAATAAGTATTTTATTAGAATCAATAAAGCCCAAGAGCCCAAGGCCCAATCAAAGACTTTTTAATATAATGCGTGAGGCGTGGCTCGAACCCCTGACCTCCCACACAAATTCCACACTTTTCACCAGTTGGGCACTTTATCTTAATTAATTATTTCTTTCACATATTATATTTATAGTATAAATATATAACATGTTAGTGCAGCAACGGGCATTCACGTTTCCCATTTTTTCTTCATTATGTTCAACTAAATACATATATCTCATCAAAACCCCTTTCTTAAAATCTCTATATTCATCCAAACTAAGAACACGAGCACAAGATAAGTTATTTTCAACCATTCTAACTTAATATCATGTAACAATCACGAGGAAAAATATCAAGAATTTCAATTGCCCCCAAATTTTCGGATTATCCACATATATCAAAACCCTAATCTCCAATTACCATTTCTTCCAATCCACTAGAATAAATAGCTCAAAATGCTCAAATAAACAACTTTCTTATCACATATTTTTCAAGCATAAGCTATAAATTAAAAATCCTAAATTTTTACCACAAACTCAACCATAATATATTTTGAATTTACCTCAAAATAGAAGAAGAAATTGAGAACCCAACTTTGATCTCGATAGGTGGCTTCCTTCCCTTTTCTTTATTTCTTCTTCTTTCCTTTCTTTTTCTTTTTCTTTTCCCCTTTTTCTTCTCTTTTCTCGGTCTCTGTCTTCTCTCTGCATGTAGTGTGTGTAATTGGATGGAAAATGGGTTTTAATTGTTAAATTAGTGAATATTTGCACAATAGGTCCCTCATCTTCCAAACCAAATAATATTTAAGTCTCTTATTTCCAAACCAAATAAATAATTCCCCAACTTCAAACTTAATCCAATTTAAACCCTCAATTAATATCCTTTACAAAATAAACCCCAAGAAAATAATTTACTTCATTTAAGTCACATTTTGACTATGACTTTGACAATTCCACCTTTGACTTTGAAATAAAATCTTGACTTATACTTTGTAGAAAATGGGGTGTAACATATATACTTAAATTGGCCATTGTTTCTATTATATGCATACAATAGCTGATAATACAATTATAGTTCATGGTGAACGTTCTAAGAAAGAACTGATGTAAACAACGTGGAGTCGTCTCACACTGGCTTTAACTTCAAGTTATTTTGCAAAGGAAAAAGGAATGTGAATAACATTCTTCTACTAATTTTAGTAATGTAACTCGTATATAGTATTCATAGTTAGGGTGTGTTTGTCTCCCATTATTGGGAGTAAAATAGAGTAATGAATAGTATTTTTTGGAGAATGTGTGGTCGAAATTTAAAGTAACTTTATTAATTTGTGTGTAGAATATTTTATTGAGTGAATGTATGGTGGAGAATCTTATTGTAGCAAACAATTTTTTGGAATAATGGTAGACAAACAGTGGCTTAATGTTGTGGCTGTTTAGTATAATGCACGGGTTGATTTTCTTATTGCAAGGGTAAGGCTTTATGTACCCTTAAATCATGAATTTAGTTTTAATGTTAGTCAGCAAAATCTGATATTGAAAAAGAACCCTATTCCGCTCCTTTCAATATAAATATTCCTCTCACTTGTACCCGTTTGATCGTTTGATCATGTCCCGTGTGAACTATAAGCTAATACTTGTAGAGAAAGTGGAAAACTTTTAAATTTTCTTGGAACATAATTAATTATTTGCTTTAAATAATGATTTGATTTCATCATATCAACAAGACATTGTATTTAAATTGAATCTTCTTTTTTTTTTTTCCCAAAGTATTGCTAAAGAATAATCTGAAGTAGAAAAGATCTATTAAAAATCTTATGCTCTGTGAATACTCTTTAGTTTCTTTTCCATAATTTGTAAATGAAAGGATTTTGTACTTTTTGGGGGAGACATGTCAAAACTTTATATAAGGGAGAAGGGGATTGAGTGAAAGATGTTATGGGGCAGTTATATTGATAAACAACATCTTACCCGATCCTTTACCCATGCTAAGGTGATGGGCCTTGCTTGGTAGATGTACAAAGTAATGCCATGATCTTTCTAAATTACGTCTTATTTTTTGATTTGAAGGATTGATGAATTCCTGGCACCTCCTACTGGAAAACAGAAGCTAGACAACTGGATGGGACTTGAATTGAAGCAGGAGTTGCAAATAAAGTTCGAACATTTTCAGAGGTGCAGAATTTTTTTGCTAAAAGTTGCGATATTTACTTGCTGATAGTAAATTTATAAGAGTTTCTGAAGCATCAATTGTATGACTTAAGACTTTTTCTTCTTTTCTATTTCTTCCTGCTTCCATAGGCGGGTCATATATGAGAATAGGATCAACATTACTCAGGAGAGATTGTAGGATGGAATAGGAACATTGCTTCGTCAAACTTCAACCGTGTTGTTAATTTGTAAAATTGGGATTAAAAGATGTCATTGCATGGGGAGTCGTGATCCTAGTGCACCTTTCATTCATTGAATTTAACAACTTGTTTTATAGCATTATTTTATATTTTAGTTCACTTAGTTTACTTGCAATCACTTTAGTAAATTAGTTTAGTCATAATTTTCATTACAACATAAATGTGATATTTTCTTGATTTGGTTAAGGTCAAGGTAGAGAAAAAAATTAAACTAAATCAATCCATGTGGGAACGATATCCGGAACCCTAAATTCCACTTTATTACTTGTTATGAACCGTACACTTACGGTGATTTTTTATTCAAAATATATTTTCGTGAACAAGTTTTTGTCGTCACTGCCGGAGATTTAACTTTAGTTTGATAGTATTTACTTTGACACTAATTCGAACTTATCTTTTATTTTTATTTTACGTATTTTATTTTATTTAGTCTTTCTACTTGGGTTGATCTAAGTGTTATTGTTGCCATTCCTTATGCGAAGGTTGCTTACAGGTGAATTTCTTCCAGCTAATTTGGAAATTGAACGAACCTTTCATCACAGGCAAAGGGAAGACCAAAAACAAATACCAATGGCTAATCAACAAATTGACCCAATGAAGAATCCTGCAGTTTTAGCCAATGTAGAGGAAGAAGATGATGGGAATACCTTACTTGGGGATTTCTTGTCACCTTTCGTCCTCCAAAGTCAATCTAGTATTGTGTACCCCCATTTAGATAGCCAAACTTCCAGCTGAAAACTAACGTCATCGAACTCTTCCAAAATGGGCATCAGTTCTACCTGTTGGCTAATGAGAATCCGTATACACATATATCCCAGTTCTTGGATATGTGTCAACACTTCAGGTACCAAAGAATATCAGAATATGCTATCAGGCTGAAATTATTCCTACACACTTTACGGGATAAGGCACTCGAAAAATTGGATTCACTTTCTATGATAAGCATAACTACTTGGAACGATCCAGCTCACAAATTCTACATGAAATTCTTCTCACCTGCCAAAGTAGCAAGATTGAGGCACGAAATATCAATTTTCAGTTAGAGTGAATCTGAGTCATTTGATGAGGCTTGGAATAGGTTTAAAAATATGCTTTAGAAATGTCCTCAAGGGTTTGACAGAAAGACACTAATCAGATTTTTCTATACATGATTGCTTCCTTCTTTTAGGAGCATGGTGGATTTATCGTCAAATGGCTCCATAATCACAAGAACTATGGATGGAGCATGGGAATTAGTTGAGAGAATGGGTAATACTTCAACTATATAGTCTTCTGAGCGTGTGTGTACAAAGAAATCAACTGGAGTTCACGAGGTTGACACATATTCAGCCCTATCTGCTAAAATTGATTCCTTATTTCATAAAGTGGAAAGTATATCACAAGCAGCTAATGTTACACAAGCCAAAAAGCTAAGTTATGAGGAGTGTGGAGCAGATCATAACACATCAAATTATCCTATTCTGGCATAAGGTATTGAACAAGTGGAATTTGCACAATGGGAACAATATCAATAGAATAATCCACATCTAGATACTTACAACCCAGGTTGGAGGAAACACCCAAATTTCTCTTGGGCTAATCAGAATCTATTCAGGCTGCAAGATCAGTTTCAGCAGTCTGGGAAGATGTTGCAGTTGGAAGAAATGTTCGGGAAATTTATGTAAAAAACAAATCAATACATTGAAGCTAACAACCAATTCATGAGGAAAATCGAAACAACTCTTCGGGATCAGAGTACTACTATTAAAAACCAGGAGACTCAAGTGAGGCAGATGACACTTTCTATGACAAGCAGAGTACAAAGTACCTTGCCAAGCAATACTGAGACTAATCCAAATGAGCAGGTAATGGCCATACGTATTTTAAGAAATGAAATAATTGAGGATCCATTTGTGAAATCAATCACCACCAGGAGTAGAGTGCAACTGCCCGAAATTCATGTCAAGAGACCTACTGCAAGTAAGGAAACAGTACTTTCTTCAGATGAGGAGTAAATGGAACAGACTAAACAGACGATAAAGGCATCTACTAAAGAGAGTTCAGATACACCACGAGTTAAGGCAACCGTTCTTAACAATCCTTACGAGCTTTCTATTACATTCCCATAATGGTTGAAGAGATACAAGCTAGACCAACAGTTTGAGAAGTTTTTAGATGCACTAAGGAAACTCTACATTAATTTCAAACTACGTAAAATTTTTGAAAGGCATGGTATCAAAGAAGAAAAAGCTTCCAGAATTTGAAACTGTGGCACTGACAGAGGAGAGGAGAGCAGTGCAAGATTACGAAAGAAACTACTTCCCAAGCTCAAGGATTCAGTGAGTTTTACCTTAACTATTTCAATTGGAAAAGCTAGTACTTTTAATGCTTTATGTGATACTGGTGCGAGTATTAATTTGATACTACTTTCTATTTTCAGGAAACTAGGTTTGGGAGAGGCGAAAGCAACAATGGCGACTCCGCAGCTGGTTGATCAATCACAAACCCACCCAAGAGGAATTATAGAATATGTGCTGATTAAAGTGGGGAAATTCATCTTTCCAGCAGATTACCTTATTCTAGACATAGAAGAAGACATGGATATTCCAGTAATCTTGGGGATACCATTCTTAGCAACGGGTCGAACTTTGATTGATGTGGAGAAATGTGAGCTGTTCTTGAGGGTGGATGAGGAACAAGAAGTGTTTAAATTATATAATCCATCCAAACAACTATCAGCTCTCGACAAGTGTCAGTGTATTAATGAAGACGAACTATCCCTTCAACAAAATTGCCAGAAGAGAAAACCAAAATTTGGAGGATTTCTTGATAGAGACGAGAACGAAGAATTCAAAGTTTGGAGAGCTAAAAGAGGATGCAAAGCTGGAAATTCCAAATAGTACAATGGTGAAATTGTTCGACTTGAATCACCATACTTACCTAAGTAAATTCAAGCTATATACTATAAACTAGCGTTGGTTGGGAGGCAACCTGACAAATTCTTCCCTTTTCTTTATTTCGCTTTATGCATTAGATTATGAATTTTTTATGTTTTGATAATTTTTAATAATAATGAGTCATTCATCGTCTTTACAGGTTAAAAAGAGTTTATACATAGTCCACACTTTTCTTCCTCCATCTACATTGATCAAGAAAGTATCCCTAACCCCATTTTCTTTATTCTTTATGTGAATTTGTCCTTAACTTTATGTGACTTTAAGTTTGCATTTTATTATTTTTTAAACATTGAGGACAATGTTCTGTATAAGTTTGGAGTAAGACTATTTCTATTTATCATGTTACTGCAGTATTTGTGTGATTGTGAGTGTAAAAAAGAAAAAAATATATATAAATAAATAAATTTTCATTTTTTATTAAGTTTTATTTATTAAAATTTTGTGTGCTTGTATGAGTTTGATAACTTTGCTGGCTATGATGTTGAATATTGGAATATGTATGAATTGTGAATAATGGAAATAGTACACTATGAGATTAATCAAAGTTTGTTAGTGTTAAACTTGACATTTTCTATGCACAATACACATGTTGATATATTGAGTTGGTGATTTAGTTCATGATTTAGGAAATAGTTGAACATAGTGTATAACTCGAATAACCTTCATATTATGAATCCATAATCCAACTATAGGGTAGTTTGGAGATGGTTGAGTTGTTACAAGAGAACATTAAGATGAGTAGAGATTTCGTGCATGATACTAACTTGTGTGGATTGTCTATAACTAATGAGACGTGGATGAGGTGGAAGCTTTAAGTTAGAGGTTAGTTTTAGAAACTGGATGTCTAAAAGAAAATGGGCATTACACTAATATTTGAATAAATAAAAGCATATTTTCGAGCCTGTATAACTCGAATGTTTAAGCCTGTGAGGGTGGTTGAAAACCCGATGCCCTATGGTCATGTGACTTGGGAGTCATCGGCCAAAAGCTCCTTACACAAGTTATATAGAAAGCAAAAGAGAAGATATTAAAAAAAATTGTACATTTGTATATATGGGTTATATAGAAAGAAAAAGAGAAGATGCTAAAAAAAATTGTACATTTGTATATAAAATTGCATTGATTAAGCTCCAGACATTCGTTCGATAGAACTATACCTTTAATGAGAGGCAGTGATTTAGTCTAGTTTTAAAGGTTATAGCAATAACAAATATAGGAGAATCTCGACTTCTTAAAGTGTGAACTTGTAATAGTAAGATCTATCCAAACTGAGAGAAGGTAAGGAATATAATTGTATAAGTTCAACTTAGGACGCACCCCATGACAATTGAATGAAAAGAATAAGTTTGGGGGTGTGTGTGCATCTCTAGAGCGAAATAAGAAAATATTTTACTACTACGGGTCAGGTGTTGAGCCAATCACGAGCTTTATATGTCTACATGAGTTTACACACATGTCAAGTTATGCATATAACTGGTGGAAATTGATTTAATTTTTGCACTGTTAAAGTTGTTCGTTTGGTTAATTGCTAAATTTCAATCATGGGACAAGGCAGGTTGTCAAACTATTTTTTATGTGGAATTAAATTACAGTTTTGCTTGAGAACAAACAATAGTTCAAGTTTGGGAATCCGATAGGGGATAAATATATACCGCTACGCTTTACGTGAATATCTAAGCGTTCACAACAATTCATGCATTCTTGTATATTTACATTCGTCATAGGGATATAGGCGGGTCGTATATGAGAATAGGTTCAACATTACTCGGGAGAGATTGTAGGATAGATAGGAACATTGCTTCATCAAACTTCAACCGTGTTGTTAATTTGTAAAATTGGGATTAAAAGAGGTAATTGCATGGGAAGTCGTGATCCTAGTGCGCCTTTCATTCATTGAATTTAACAACTCGTTTTATAGCATTATTTTGCATTTTAGTTCACTTAGTTTACTTGCAATCACTTTAGTAAATTAGTTTAGTAATAATTTTCATTACAACATAAATGTGATATTTTCTTGATTTGGTTAAAGTCAAGGTAGAAAAAAAAAATTGAATTAAATCAATCCATGTGCGAACGATATCTAGAACTCTAAATTCCACTTTATTACTTGTTACGAACTGTATACTTGCGGTGATTTTTTATTCGAAATATATTTTCGTGAACATGAAGGACAAATGGTTGAAGAGCTATCTTTATCGGTCCATGTTCCCAAGCCAGTAGAGATTTTTGTCTGGCCTCCTTTACCAGTCAGGAAAGCTGGAGGAGAGTGGTATCAGTATAGGGAATTGATGGAGAAAGAAATGGATGTAAGACTAAAATGGTACTTCTGATACTGCTCGTAAAATGCACTAAAAATATCAGTTTACATGCGTTGCCCGAAAAAGTTGCAAGTTGTGCCATTGGGGTTCCTTGTATACTCATAGATATAGTAATGCAGTGTGCGAATAGTCTTCTGGGGATAAAGTTCTGGAATGAAGTGCTTATGGTGAACATAAGACTTGTATGATGCTGAATGCTCTAATGACTTGGTTCATCAACTCTCCTCTGTCGAAACCCCATATCAGAATCATCAGTCTATTGACAACTCTTCCCCGCCCCCCGCCCAACAACCCATCAACCATATACTTCAACGTCCGTAATTTGAACTTTTAACAGAATTGAACCGTCATTTTTCCTTGGCAAAGAGAAAATTTTGAATTTGTGTGCTAACTTTCTTATTTTCAACTAAACGCACGGCGCCACATTCTAGCCAATATTCCGACGTATTATGTGTACACTGAACATATAAATCCAAGGAAAGGGCTATAGGAACTCTACTAATACTTAAAACGCATTCTTCTCGAATGTTTGATATGTTAGTTTGCACCGTATTGAAGAATATTTAGAACGAAAAACAAATTGTAACATTGCTAATGGTACTAAACACTCCTCTTGTATGTTGCTACATATCTTAGGGTTTGTTTGGGATAAATGTTTTCAAGTGAGAAATATTTTTTTTCAAGAATGTGTAATTAAAAAGGAATGAAAAATTATGGATCCTATAAATATATAGTTAAAAATAATTTTTTGAAAATCTCTCGCAAAATATAATGAAATATTTGGTACTCCTGTTCAGCCCTCATTTGGCCTTCATTATCACAAATTATAATTGTTGGAATAATATTTTTTTGGAGAGTGGAGATTGAAAAAGAAGGAAAAGTTTTCGATTTACGTGTAATATTATTTTATAAAAAATTGTGTGATTGAAAATAAGAGAGAAATTATAATGTCAAATAATGGGTGCCAAACGGGAATCATTTTCCAGATTGGTATGTATTTTGTGGATGATTCTTTGAAAATATTTAATAATAATATGGAATGGATTAGGTGATATTTCTAACTTTCTTGGCATCTCAGTTACGAATCACAATTTTTTTTTTTTTAGGATTTAAGCATCTCAACTTCAGAATTTGATATTGAATTAAGCCTAGTTCTGATTCTAAAATAATACTGTATAATTGAATTTGTCGTGTCTCTGAATCTGTAATGTATGCTACGCATATTTCAAATTCCAATATATAAATTTCAAAATTTTTGTTATGTGAACATTCACAGACTAATGACGAAAAAGATTCCTTTTTATGTATATTAATTGTATGTACATTCTGGTGTTGGGAATGACTTATGTATTGCAGAAAATGGAAGCTATAATCGTCTTTGTAATAAATGGGGCAAATACGTTTGGCATTCTTGTACCCTTTGGTTACAAGTACGTTGAGCTCGTTGACATTACAATGAGGGAACTGAAACTTGATAGGAGAGGTTGAGTACAATGTTGACGTAGAGATTTTCCCGATTCGAATATTGAATGGCAGTGGTAGAGAGGATGAATCCGACGGCCATTGGCAGCAAAATCAATAACACTTCAACGTATTAGTGAAACCATTGGGATCATATTTTTTTTGGAGTAAACCTGGCCAAATGAATGCAATTATCAAGAACTGCAAACAATGATTAATACCGAGATTGAGAATTCATTACATATAACAAAAAGATGTAAAACTTAGGTTGTTCGAGAAGATTGGATTTCATTGCATATTATTGGCAACACAACACAGCTTGGTATGTCTAACAACCGTGAGAGTCTATGGAGAGATAAGGATGCTCGAAATTCTTGGAGTGATAAGGGTGAAGACTCTCACAATCTAGCCTCAATCAATGGAGAGAAATTGAGTGATCTTGGAGATCTAACGGTAACAAATTCAAACCGAAATGATAATCCACTCGAGCCTTCAAGAAAGGAAAATCAGCATGATGACTTAACAAACTCCAACTAATGAGGGATACTCTACTGTCAAGCAAGCTGTTACGTTGGAGAGAAGTTCGGCCTTCAAATCAGAACCAACTAGATTCATGGGATCTTTGTTATTATTGTTACCAGATTTCATGGGATTTCTATTATTATTTTGAATTTGTCAATGTAATTGTGTATAAATACTCCTCTTGTAGAGCCTTAGTGTTCACGTGAAAAATTAAATAAAGTAAACACTTTCTGTATTCTTTTAGATCAAATTCTCTTGAATCATTTTTTCTTTATGGTATCAGAGCTTGTGTGAACACTGGGCAACATAACACAGCTTCTACAATTTTCTTCACAGCCTCTACAGACAATTTTCTTCACAGCCTCTACAGATTTCCTTTCTTCATCCTATCTTCTTCTCCTTTCCTTGGATATGACTACCTTATCACTCAATGTTGGCAATTTCATCACTCTCCGACTCACCCCAAACAATTATCCCTTATGGCGTGAGCAAGCCTTGGCTCTTGCAGAAAGCCAAGAATTGGTCGGGCATCTCACAAACGAAGATCCCACCCCCAACAAATTCACAACTCCAAATCAAAACAATTCAGAAAATGCAGAAAATTCCACTCCACAGTTAACAGATGCTTTCATAGCATGGCGAAAGTCTGATCGTCTCCTTCGAGGGTGGATCATTGGAACGCTCTCTGAGGAAAGTCTTGGACTCGTCGTTGGCCTCGACACAGCTCATGCAGTGTGGGAGGCTCTAAAAAATGCATATGCCCAAGAATCACAAGAACGTGAGTTTACATTGCGACAACAAGTGACCTATCTACGAAAAGAAGACCACGCAACAATTACCGAACACATTAGCAAATTCAAAGGTCTCTGTGACAATTTAGCAGCCATTGGGAAGCCTGTTCCAGATCAAGAAAAAGTTTTTTGTCTCCTCACCAGTCTTGGTCCTCAATATGAAACCTTCACAACAACTATGTTGAAGCCCCCCAGGCCGACGTACTCTGAATTGGTCTCTCAACTTCAAAATTTCGATCAAAGGCGCAATTGGTTCTCTAATCACATAGATGTCCCAGCATCTTCCCTCACTCATCAAATGGCTTTTTATGGACAACAACAGCAACGCTCCCAATCAAACCCTTCAGGCTATCGTGGATCCTCACAAAAATTCAGCTCCAATGGACGTGGTTTTCAGGCACAACAACAAAGGGACACGAACCATGGCCACAACAACAACTCCTCTTCAACAAATCCACCACGACGCCCTCCACCACCTGGTGAGCGCCGAATGACACCTGTGGAAAGAGACAAATACCGTGAACAACAATGCCAATATTGTGGGATGATGGGACATATTGCTAAGATATGTTGGTGGGTGCCAAAGAAATCTACTCAACAAGATGAAATTCCACAAGCACTTGCAGCTCTTACTTTGGACAATACCATTACAGACACAGAATGGACAACGGACACTGGAGCTTCCAACGATATGACAGGTAAGCTAGGTAGAGTTACGGACAACTCCTCACCTCCATGTCTTAGTCCAATGCTGCCCATTACTACACATACTCCAGAAACACATTTCCAAAATCCTAGCCCTATTCAGTCATCACATGAATCTGCCCCCATCATTGAGTCAAACAACACTGGTTTACCTGGAACATTTCCAACACAAGATCCTCATATGAATATCATAGCTCCACCAATAGCGATTGAAACACCCGAATTATCTCACCATAGTTGTGTCTCTTCAGCACCATTGGTTCACCCGATGGTCACTCGGTCTCAATTAGGGGTGGTAAAACAAAATCCCAAGTATGCCTTAAACACAATCACATCCTCTAATATACCTCGTGAGCCTCACAATGTAAAAATTACCTTAGCACATCCTGGTTGGAAAGCAGCCATGGATGAGGAGCTACATGCACTGCATAAAAATGAGACTTGGACACTTGTTCCACGCAAGCCAAACATGCATGTCATTGGATCTAAATGGGTGTTTAAATCAAAATTTAAACCCGACGGCACTTTAGATCGTCTCAAAGCACATTTAGTTGTAAAAGGGTATCATCAAATTGATGGAGTGGACTACACTGAAACTTTTTCTCCAGTTATCAAACCAGGGACAATACGCATAATAATCACCATAGCTCTTGTTCAGAAGTGGTCCATTCGTCAACTGGATGTGAAAAATGCCTTCTTGCATGGTTTAATTTCTGAAGAACTTTACATGCAACAACCCCCAGGAATGACAGATCCTCAACATCCGACACACGTTTGCAAACTACAAAGAGCGCTTTATGGCCTAAAACAAGCACCACGTGCCTGGTTTGATCGATTTAGTTCATTTCTTCTTACATATGGCTTCTTTTGTAGTCTAGCTGACCCTTCATTATTTGTCTTTCATTCAGATTATGGCTCATTAATCTTACTCCTTTATGTAGATGACATGTTACTCACTGGATCAACTCCAACACTTGTTTCAGATTTTATTCAGTTGCTAAGCTGTGAGTTCGCAATGAAAGATTTGGGTCCTATTCATCATTTCCTAGGGATGGAAATCACACCAACATCAAGTGGCCTTCATCTATCCCAGTCACACTATGCCCTTACCATACTCGAACGATCCGATATGGTTGATTGTAAGCCCATGAGTACACCTCTTGAAGCTAAAACAAAAACATCTTCCAATGATATTTTTTTGGAAGATCCAACTTACTATTGAGGACTTGTTGGAGCTCTACAGTACTTAACACTCACTCGCCCTGATCTTTCATATAGTGTTAATTATGTATCTCAATTCATGCATGCTCCCACAATGACACATTTAAAAATGGTCCGACGTATTTTACGATATGTCAAAGGAACAATTGACATGGGATTACATTTTTCCTCACACACTACACTTGATCTGTTTGCTTTCTCCGATGCAGATTGGGCAGGGTGCACTACATCGAGGCGCTCAACTACTGGCTATTGCACATTCCTTGGACAAAATCTAATCTCTTGGTGTGCAAAAAAACAACATACAATTTCCCAATCAAGCACAGAAGCAGAATACCGCGCCATGGCGAACACAGCAGCTGAACTCACATGGATGTCCTTCATTCTCAAAGATCTTCTTATTACATTACCATCTTCTCCCATACTTTATTGTGATAACCTTAGTGCTCTTCATATGACAATAAATCCTGTTTTCCATGCACGAAGCAAACATATCGAGTTGGATTATCATTTTGTGCGCGAACGCGTTGCACGTGGACTACTTGTCACTCAACATATTTCCTCTGGTAGTCAAGTTGCTGACCTCTTCACAAAACCAATGTCAAAAGCAGCTCTTCATTATTTCCGCAACAAACTTTGCCTCCAACCCCGGCAACGTTTGCGGGAGGGTATTGGCAACATAACACAGCTTGGTATGTCTAACAACCGTGAGAGTCTATGGAGAGATAAGGATGTTCGAAATTCTTGGAGTGATAAGGGTGAAGACTCTCACAATCTAGCCTCAATCAGTGGAGAGAAATTGAGTGATCTTGGAGATCTAACGGTAACAAATTCAAACCGAAATGATAATCCACTCGAGCCTTCAAGAAAGGAAAATCAGCATGATGACTTAACAAACTCCAACTAATGAGGGATACTCTACTGTCAAGCAAGTCACATGCGTTGGAGAGAAGTTCGGCCTTCAAATCAGAACCAACCAGATTCATGGGATCTTTGTTATTATTGTTACCAGATTTCATGGGATTTCTATTATTATTTTGAATTTTTCAATGTAATTGTGTATAAATACTCTTCTTGTAGAGCCTTAGTGTTCACGTGAAAAATTAAATAAAGTAAACACTTTCTGTATTCTTTTAGATCAAATTCTCTTGAATCATTTTTTCTTTACATATCACTATAGATTACGTGGGGGGATAATGGGAATGGATGTAGAATCAAGAAATAAAAAAACCTGTGATATATAACAAATAATCATTTATGCTAGACAATTGAACTTTGCAACTCAAGACATTAACTAGAAAAACATGTTTAATTTCAGACATGATTAAGCAAAAGCATTGTACTGTCATGCCTAATTTCAACAAATCATGCACGTATCTGAACATAACTATTGCATTAACGGCAAAACCAAAATAGACTAGATTTAAGACATTCGAAAAACTTCCTCATTTGTGGGTATATTATTAATTGAATTTTATAGTATTATTATTTGATACTACTAAAAATGTATTATATTTTTGTATATATAAACTATAATTCTGATTTTTGAAACGCAATCTTTAAAAGTAGGCCTCCTTGTAATTTCCACTAGCATTAATTATTCTTTTTTTAGGATACAAATGTTTAACTGAGAGAGAGAGAGAGAGAGAGAGAGAGAGAGAGAGAGAGAATACAAGAACATTTATCTCTCATAAGACACAACGAGCGATCTACAAAGAATCAGCAAAAATCTTCTCAAACCCTCTTAAATAGTATGTCAAAAGAATCAAACACTCTTACAAATATTCACTCAAAATATCATAAATCAGAGGCTAAAGATTATAGATCGTAAATTTCAAATCAGAAATTTGAGAGATGAAGAACAGAAAAAGAAACCCTAGACAAAACAAGAGAGTTTCTCTCAAAACCATAGCACTTAGCCAGATTGAACTCTGAAATGTGTCAAGTGAAACGGCACAAACAAGAGTACTAGAATCATCCAGAATTCAGCAATCAAGAACCAAGATCAAGCCATATGTCTCAACCCAGTTAAAACCGCATCATTAATAAAGTTGCATTTATCACAAACACGACTTCAACACTAAAATTCTGGAAGCACCAACAACATCACCTAGACACTCCGAGTGTTAACAAACAGATCATGGGGGCAGAATCGAACCATATTAGAATGCACAAACTAACTTATCATCCCACCTAATTTCCTTGTAGCCCTTTCTTTCTTCTTCAGTCAAATTTCGTGCTTTAAACAATAGCAACAGAAGAGGTAATAAGAAGCATTCAACATTGCTCACTGAAATTTAAAAATGTCGAGTTAAATACAATAATGAATTAAAAGTTCCAATGGTCACTAAACTTATCTCTATGTCTTCAATTGCTCACTGAAATTTAAAATGTCGAGTTTTAACTATTAAACTTTGAAAAACGTTGGACATTACTCAATGTGGATGTTTATTGACATGAAAATCTTGTTGAATCTCACCGAGGTGGCCGGGAAAAGTTAGTATTAGCGAGTTGAGAAAGTTGAGTGATTCGAAAATGTAGTGAATTTATGTTTAAGTTAGCCAAATGAGATGGAAATATTAAGTTTCAACTTATCGCTTATTGAGGGATTTATATATTTCAGTTCGATGCTAAGTATGAGTTACTATTGAGAAATCCCTTGTAACTTTATATGGATGGAATTGAAGTGGTTTGTATGTGATTATTTCAGGAGGGGATTTAGACGTGGGAACGACATACCGCCCTGTTAGTCCAGCCTATATCAGTGACTGGAGAACATATTTTGCCAAAAAGAAGATTTTTTAAATCCATAAGCTTATAATCATGTTTATTTAATACGAATGTTGAAATGATTCCCAATTTTTATAGAAGCATATTAGTTACATGAAATGTCTTATTTTCGAGAAATTAGTAAATGAGCATGATTATCTTGCGACCATCAAAAAATACCCGATGTAATCATCTTACTCTAGTGCACCGAGGGGCTACGGCCGTGTACTAGAGTCGTGTATTTGACTCCTATACACTGAGGGGCTACAGTCGTGTATAAAAGTGACTCTTATCCACTGAGGGGCTACGACCGTGTGTAAGGGTACCTATTATGCATTGAGGGGCTACAGCTGTATACAAGGATGATTATGTTATTTCCACTTTATACACTGAGGGGCTACAGCCGTGTATAAATGTGATTCTTATCCACTGAGGGGCTACAGTCGTGTATAAGTGTACCTATTATGCACTGAGGGGCTACAGCCGTGCATACAGATGATTATGTTTATTTCCACTTCGTGCACTGAGGGGCTACGGTTGTGTACAGGAGTGTTGATCAGACAGTTTATGTGCATATGATTTTATAGTTTTCAGATCATCAGCAGATGATTACATGGGGTATATATTAATGTGATTATCCAGTATATAGTGGATTATTAGCTTGCAGCTTACACATTCTAGCTTACAATTTAGCTTATTGATTTCAGATTATGGTTTTAGCTTACTGAATTCGACTAATGTACTTACTCATCTTGTTGTATCATTTATTATCATTTTTAAATATCATCTTGAGTTTAATCTATGATTTAGCACCAGCATTATGCTTTTATATGATGTTATGATACAGATTTCAAGAATAATGAGTACAACGAGATAAGTGGAAAATCAGTTTCATTTTTATATAAATGTGTATACATATATAAAGGACAATTTAGCCATTTTTGTAAAAACTCCACTCACTGGGATTATTATCTCATATATCTTCTTAACATCTTTTTTATAGGAGGCAGTTGACTGAGCTGTGGTGAATGTTATATTAATTGTTTTGCAGCCACTACCACCACCAATTGTAGGTTCTGTCGCTTAAAATAGTGTAACCATCAAGCGAATCATTTGCATCATAGTTGGGGGATTTTTGTATGTAAATGTACCAATGGTCACGATGGAATGTTGTAAACTAAACTGCATCACTATTATCTTTTTTATTTTTTATTTTTATGAGAAGCAGTTATGATGCATAGTGATATAGATGTTTTTGGTTGGATGTGTGATTGATATTATGATGTTGGTATATTGGTGTATGAGAAGTTTTTATGGTTACAGGATTGAGAATAGTCCCATTTTTAAAGGAGACTCTATCAAAATAAAATAAAAAAAATTTTAATTGGTCAAAGGAGGCTATAGTACAGTTATAGTTGCCTTGTTGATGAGTCCAGTGCTAGGCTGGCACTTATCATCGGCTCACATCACGTCTTGAGTCTAGTAAGGAGTCTAGGGACGGGTCGTGACAATATAGGCCTTCACGAGTATATATTTAGAGTACATGGAGCCATTTGAACTATTGTGAATAGTTGTGGAAATTTTGGTGTAATTCTTGTGAATCATCCTAAAACCAAAGGTGTAAATACCCAAATTGTTTTCCCCTTGTATAAAAAAAAAACTTTGATCACTCTTGTGGGGTCTTTAATTTATATGTTGTTGGGTTTTCAAAAAATAGGCCATGAATGAAGAAGTAGTGGGCATTTCACCCTCTTTCTAGTGACTCGGGATGCCCAATAAATCTCGGACTAAGATGTAAACATTTAATTAAATTGTTATCAACAACCAAGTCTAAAGGCTTGACCCGAAAACAACTTGGAGCATTGGAAGTAGCTTAAAGAATTAATGTTGTTCACGATCCATATATATTACCTTTTGGATGGTTCTGAATCTTGGCCCATTCAATCTTACATTGGTATAACTAAAGTCTAACATAGTGAGTTTTACTTTCTTGAAAGATTTTTTAGTTTTAAAATGGATCATTCAAATGATCTTGATGACACTTTGGGCTTAACAAGCCTATTCAAGATATTGTGAACTGTGATGAAATTGTGGTTGAAACGTATAAGGCCATTATTTTTCTTAATTCTATGCATGATTCATATAGAGAGATTAAAAATGCAATTAAGTCTTAATCCGAGATTGTCATATATTCCCTCAATAGTAAGTAGATGTAGATTAAGTCTAAAAAAGAGGATAAGCGGAGTGATGAGTTACATATGATGATAGTAGAATGAAGTTTACCTCAGAAAAACGATCATTCAGCTCCTGAAGTTGCATATCAATGATAGCATAAAACATTTCGACACGATAATGACGCAAATTTGTCATCGTCTCACGTCGTGAACGACCTAGAGTTATGAACATATCATCCATATTGGGAATATTGATATCGTGAGCTTCACAAAACAAACAAACAATTCCAAAGAAAGAATCCCATCTATCATCCTCCGACATCCCCAACTTCTCCAACATCAACATCAACATTTATTTTATCACTTTTGTCTTGAACATTCCTTTCAACATCAACATCAACATTCATAGATTTACGTTTAAAGTATTTGTCCATAACTGATACAAATAAAAAATCAATCACATTAGATAAGAAAGTTTCAATCTTCCTAAATCAATTGATTAGCAAGTTCACAATTACCTTCTCAATAAAAGGTCTCAGGTAAGGTTCTCAATCACAATTCACACTCACACAATTTAGAAATCCCTATCAGTTTCGTTAAATTCCCTAAATCCCTAATTAGAAATCCCTAAATCCCTAAATCAGAAAACACAGATACAATTAGCAAGTTGTCACACAAATTCACAGTTCATAGTCACGCAAATTAGAAATCTCTATCAATTTCATCAAAATCCCTAAATCCCTAAAAGCCCTAATTAGAAATCCCTATCAATTTCATCAAAATCCCTAAATCACAAAATGGAAAACACAGAATCCCTAAATCTCCATTAGTTTCATTTTAATAGGAAAGATGGAACTTACCACATCACAGCATATGAGTAGCTGCAGGGTGATGAGAGTTGGAAGTCACTACCATGGGTCTGGCCGTCTGGGACTGCGGGTGGAAGACGGGTCACGGGAGAGACCGAAAGGCGACAGAGGAGAGGAGAAATGGGAATGAAGGCGAAGCTTAGATTTTGTGGACCTGTGGTAGAGTGGTGGTGTCGCGAGCTCAAGACTGTCACCGCCGCGGGAGAGTTGGAGACTAGAGAGGGAGAGATTGCGAGCTGGAGAGTGAAACTGTGAAATGAAGAAATATAATGGTTTCAGATTTTTTTTCTTTTTATATTTAAAAAAACCTTTAAAATCTGGGGGGACACGTGCCCCCCTAGGGCACCCCCCCGGTGTGCCCATGGGTGTGTCATATAACTTCTAAAAGAATATAAAAATTGAGAATTGTTCTATAACTGTAAGACTAATCCATCTCTGCACAAGAATTTACCAGCATCTAAAATACAAGTACAAGAAGACATTGATTTTAATAGCTAAAAACCACAAGGTCTAAATGAACAAAAAGATCAAATATGGATCCTTGTTTAGATAAGAAAGTACAAGCCATTATTTATAATGTTCAAAGTTGGTTCTAAGAAATCCAAGGGATGCATATTGGTGAGGTTGAAGGTCATGAACCAACCCTTCTTATTTAGTTCAGTGGATTTTTAATATAGATCATAGAGAATAAAAGGTAAAAATAATTGACTTTGCATAGAGTGGTGAAGTTTTAAGAAAATTTTCCCAGTCCTTCTTTTCTTTGTCATGTATTCACGATCCAAGTCATCTTCCACCTTCAAAACAATAAGAGCATGCAAGTTGATAAATATAGAACACTGGATATTAATTATACAAAACCAAGACTCACCCCTCCACCTAGAAAAGCACCAATCTGGATTGGACCCAAGGTAGTTCCAGGAACAGCAGATTGAATAGGCCGCAGCAACTGGGTCTTTGTAAGACATCATTTCTGATAGCATAATTAGAGGTTGAGAAGATTGGAAATGATGCATTAAGGCCGAAGGAGAGGGAATATAGTAACTAAAACATATAACGTCAAAGAAACATAAAAAGTGAAAGTAACAACAATTTTGACAAAGTAACTGTAACGACCCAAATTTTAAAGTTTAAATCGTTACTAAACATTTCATTCGATAATTAAATAAACATGTCAAACAACCCAATGTGAAGATTTTGGTTCTACCAATACTAAATAAAATACATGTAAGAAACATATCCAAATAAAATACGTTCCAAATAATAAGGTCCACATGATAAATAAACCAAAATAATGTTGAAAAAATAAATCCATGGTCACGTTACACCGGATTATTTATTTAGTTTCATAAATCCTGGCACCATGACTGCACTTCATCGCCTGCTAACCAACGATCAGTTCTAACCTGTGAGGAGTAGGGAAATGAGTGAGTATATGTGAATACTCAATAGGACACGAATTAATAGTGCAATCCCGAATAAAAGATTTAAAACATGTGTTAAAATATCATACCGTCATCATATCTTTATAAACTCGTAAGAGCTCCGTACATATAATATCTTTGGTATCGGATGGCCATATCATACATTTCATATCATATCATATCTTTAACTTTCATAAGTACAATAATTCATTAACGTGGAAAAATAATTTAAACGAGATAAAATCAATTGCACCTCGTTAGCCTACCTTTTTGGATTTCTTAAAATTGGACGACAAAGCTAAAAGAAATCACGTTCTCTTAATTCCTTTTGCCTCTGCCGTGTTTTTGCATATACATACAGTGTAGAAAAATTATTGCCTTCATGAGTTATATTATATTACAAATTCTATAGAAAGTGGGGATAATGGTGTTGGACTTCGTGTAGGAAATGACATGTTTCAAGCAACATGCTATATCATGTAAAATAAAATATATCAACAACTTTATTGACACATGGCAGCTAGAGATTTTTCAACAAAAATATAAGAATAATAAAAAAACTACTTGATCACCCCTTCAACAACTCCAACTCGTGGTTGTACTACAAAAAAAAAATCCTTATATAATAAAAAAAAACCAATTTACAACTTACAAGCTCTACACGTGTCACCCATATATTCTAAACTCATTAATTAACTTAACTAAATTACAATTTAAGGCAACATCTTTCGACCTCGATAACTTGGGCCTCGATTATCCGAATTAACTTTTTCTCGAGTCGAATATATGATCTATCCAACGAGCCCAATATCAATTTACTTATCATTGCTCCATCAATATCCAAATATTTGACTCTTATAAAAACGAAATTTAATATACACACACACACACACACACACACACACATCACTTTAGTCCCTAACTTTCCAAAATATTAAAAATATAGTATATAAAGTAAATAATTATATTTTATGAAAAATTTCTGGGATTTTAGAGTAACAAAAAAATAGAATTTGACAAAATATAAAGTATGTGTTGCGGTGGTAATTACTGGTTCAGAAACATAGAAAACCAGCCTTATGTTGAGTTATATTAATATGAATGATTTGGAAATTTTCGACAGTTGATAAGTACGTTTTACATTTATTTCATGTTGTGAACACAGAAAATTGTGGATATATATATTGAAATACAGCTTAATTCTAATAAATTATGTTTTGCAGGACAATGTGATGAATGTGACGAAAATGATGAAAAACAAAGTGAAAAGGACTAAAATGAAAGACAACCAAAGTTCAGGGATCAAGTTGCAAATAATTGAAAGATGACCCGGAAGTGGAATTTGAGATGTGAAGATGTCAAGGACCAATGGAGCATTGCAATGAAACATTAGAAGAAGAAGACTGGGGAAAAGAGGTTGAGATTGGCGAAACAAAGTTCAAGGACCAAAATGTAAGAACCTGTAAATTGTTTCTACTATGCGGTCACATAGGTCATTCCAGGAAAAAACAAGGAGACATTTTTGTTCTACTATGCAGTAGCATAGTATAAGTTTTGAGGCGAATTTTCTGCTTTCCTTTTTCGAGTCAAATACCCATGGAAACAAATCTTGGGTGGCGTATTTAAACCATAAAACCGTCCAGAACGAGGGAGAGGATATTCACCAGGGATTTGAGAGAAGAAAAGTGGCAAGAACAAGGAGAGCAACATTACGAAACGAAGATTAAATTCAAAAATCGAATTGGTGATGTCGTTCTTTATTGATTTTTCTAATTTTCTTTGCTCCACCATGATAGGCTAATTAATTTTGTACTAGGGTTAGGGTTAGATGAACTATGTAATATGATTCTTAAATTTTAGTTTTACAATCTTGACACCAAAAACACGTCTTAGATATTCGAATGATTTCTTTTCTCCATGGTTATTGTATATGTAATTGTATGAGTCTGGTGGCCTATTTTATACATTCGAAAGAAGAAGAATAGATTTGACGTGGTATAAATCATCCTAGGGTCCGATAGGGATAGAAATACACCGCTATGCCTTGTGTAAATCTTTAAGTGTTCATAAAAACTCATGCATTCTTGTATGTTCCATCCGTCAAAGAGATATAGTCGGGTCATATATTGGAATAGGTTTAACTTTACTCGAGAGAGACTGTTAAATAATTTAGGAGCATTGATTCTTCAATATTTCAACCGTGTGTCAAAGTGTAGAACTAGGTTTAAAAAGATTATTGCATAGGGATTCGTGATCCTAGTACATTCATCATACATTGGAAAAACTTCACTTCGCATACGACATCAAATTCATCTGGTTTAATTCATCACTCATAATTGCATCCACATTATTATTTTAGTTAGAAGTTCATTGCAATAAACAACTCATTTTTATTGTTTCGGTTAATGTCACGATAATTAGAATTAGAACTAATCAATCCTTGTGGGACGATACTTGAACTCAAAAAGTCCACTTTATTACTTGTTAACGAATTGTACACTTGCGATGATTTATTCGAAATATATTTCGTGAACAAGTTTTTGGCGTCGTGCTGGGGACTGAGTTTTGGTTTAATTTTTAATTATCTTGACACTAATTCGAACGTTATTTTGTATTTTTATTTATTTCATTTTAGTTAGTAATCTATCTAAGTGCTACTTTTGATTCTTTTTTAGATCTTGTATGCGAATGTCGCTTGATGGTGACTTGATTCTAGCTGATCAAGAAATTGAATGCACCTTCCATCGTTGGCCAAGAAAAGTAAGAGCAGTACGACAAATAGCTAATGCACAAAATGAACAATTGGTTCAACTCAATTAAGAGGAAATTGTTGATGAGGGAAACATGGTGGTTGGAGATTTCATGACACCGCAAATCATTCAGAGTCAATCCAGCATCGTCTACCCTCTATATGGGCAGCCTAATTTCCAATTGAAGACCAACGTCATACATCTATTTCAGAATGGACATTAGTTTTATGGTGGAGTTGAAGAAAACCCACATACACATGTCTCTCGATTCTTGGAGATGTGTCAACACTTTCGATATCAGGGTATCTCAGATGATGCTATCAGAATAAGGTTGTTCCCACACACACTACGTGATAAAACACTGGAGTGATTGACTCTCAACCTATTGCCAGCATCAGTACATGGAACGATCTAGCTCAAAAATTCTACACAAAGTTCTTTCCACCGGCCAAGATAGCAAAACTGAAGCATGACATATCTATTTTCCGCCAAAATGAATCAGAATATTTTGATGAAGCGTGGAATCAATTTAAGAACATGCTAAGGAAGTGTCCCCATCATAGTATTAGCAAAAGACTCTAGGTCCAATATTTTTATGGGGGATTACTTCCATCATTTAAAAGCATGGTGGATTCTTCATTGAATTGTTCATTATCAACAAGAATCATTGATGACGCATTGAAACTATTCGAAACGGTGGCGACTACTTTAGCAATGTGGACTTCTGAACGGGTGGTTCAAAGGAAAGCGCCAGGTGTTTACGAGGTGGATGTTTACTCAACCTTGACCGCAAAAATAGACTCATTATTCCATAAGATAGAGAGCATATCACAGAAAGCTAACATTACACAAACTAAAAGGTCGAGTTGTGAAGAATGTGGAGCAAATCACAATACAACGGATTGTCCGATATTAGCTCAAGGTATGGAACAAGTAGACTTCGTACAATGGGGACAACGTCAACAAATGAATCCAAATTCAGAAACCTACAACCCAGGGTGGACGGAGCACCCCTAACGTCTCTTGGGGTGGTCAGAATCAGAATAGGCCACATGGTTAATTTCAGCAGCCGGAAAAGAAGTTGCAGTTGGAAGAGATGTTCGGTAAATTTATGGAGAAAACAAATCAGTACATGGAAGCCAACAATCAATTTATGAGTAGAACTGAAACAATTCTCCAAGATCAGAGTATTGGTATTAAAAACTTGGAGACTCAAATGGGGCAGATGGCACTATCTATGAATGGCAGAGCCCCAGGTTCACTACCCAGCAATACAGAGATCAACCCCTAGGAACACGCCAAAGCAATAACAACTAGAAGTGGGGTACAACTGTAGCAAATTCATGTCAAGAGGGTTGTTGCAAGTAAGGAGAAAATGCCTCCTTCGAGTGAGGAGCAAGTTGAACAGATTGAACAGACACCTGAGCACCTGCTAAGGAGAGTTCAGAAACACCAGGGGTTAAGGAGAACAATCCTATCAATCCTTATGAACATCCTATTCCATTTTCCCAGATATTGAAAAAACATAAGATGGATCAACAAAACAAGAAATTTCTAGAGGTTTTCAAGAAACTACACATCAACATTTTGTTCGTTGATGCCCTTATTCAAATGCTTAGCTACGCCAAGTTTTTGAAGGACATTCTATCTAACAAATACAAGTTAGAGAAACATGAGACAGTAATGTTAACTGAGGAATGCCGCGCTAGAATCCAAAAAAAGCTACCTCCAAAACTTAAAAACTCAGGGAGTTTTACTGTACCTTACACTATTGGAAATTGTCATTTTAATAAAGCTTTATGTAATTTAGGTGCAAGTATTAATTTAATGCCACTTTCTATTTTCAGAAAACTCAGTTTGAGAAGCTAAAGTAACAATGGTGACTCTGCATCTGGCTGATCAATCCCTTACACATCGAAGAGGGATTATAGAAGATGTGCTGATTAAAGTGGAAAAAATTCATCTCCCTAGTGGATTTCCTTATTCTAGACATGGAGGAAGACAAGGATGTACCACTTATACTAGGATGACCATTCTTAGATACTGGGAGAGTAGTTATCGACGTGCAAAAGGGTCAGTTGATTTTGAGGATTGGCACGGAACAAGTTACTTTTAACGTCTTTAGGGCCATGGAATTCCCTACTGAGTCTGATAGCTGTTTTTAGATTGATGTAATTGAAAAAGTTGTCCAAGATACATTTTTGCTACACAACTCGTCGGACGCATATGAAGCATGTATAGAGCATTCCCAATCTACTCACTCGGATTCTCTTGAGATTGAGACATGTGCAATGTTTTTGGAAACTAACCCACCATACATGCGGAAATGTTAGTTTGAAGAATTAGGAACTGGTCCTATAAGGCCGCTACCATCGGTTCCACAGCCTCCAAAGTTTGAGCTTAAGCAACTACCACCTCATCTTTGTTATGCTTATTTAGGGGAGTCTTCTACATTTCGGTGATTATTTCGAGCTCAGTCAGTGAGGTGGAGAAAGAGAGACTACTATATGTAGTCTGGGAAAATAAAACAGCAATTGGATAGTCTATCACAGATATAAAATGGATTATCCCTTCACTATGAATTCACATGATTCTCATGGAGGAGAGTTTTGCACCTGGTATTGATGGTCAGAGAAGGCTAAATCCGAACATGAAAGAGGTGGTTAGGGCTGAAGTATTAAAACTCCTAGATACTGGCATCATTTACCCGATATCAGATAGTGCATGGATCAGTCCAGTCTAAGTTGTGCCTAAAAGGGTGGTATTACGGTGGTGCAGAATGAAAAGAACGAATTAATTCCCACTAGAACTGTTACAGGATGGAGAGTTTGCATTGATTATCGCAAATTCAACACTGCTACTCAAAATGATCACTTTTCCCTTCCATTTATCGATCAAATGTTGGAAAGATTGGGAGGTACTCACACTACTATTTCCTTGATGAATACTCTGGATATAATAAGATCCCAGTAGCACCCAATGATCAAGAGAAGACCACTTTTACTTGCCCCTATGGTACATTTGCTTACCGTAGGATGCCATTCGGTTTGTGCAATACTCCTGCTACTTTTCAACATTGCATGATGGCTATTTTCTCTTACATGGTGGAAAAATTCATAGAAATTTCATGGATGACTTCTTAGTGTTTGGATCTTCGTTTCATGAATGTTTGGAGCATCCGAGTTTGGTATTACAGCGATGCAAGGAGACCAACTTGGTATTGAACTAGGAAAAATGCCACTTCATGGTACATGAGGACATTGTATTGGGACATCACATTTTAGCTAATAGGATAGAGGTGGACAAAGCAAAATTCAGAGAAATTACCGTTGCCTACATCAGTTAAGGGTGTTTGTAGTTTTCTTGGGCATGTCGGGTTTTATCGATGCTTAATTAAGGATTTCTTGAAGATCACGAAGCCTCTGTGCAACTTAATAGCCAAGAATGTTACATTTAACTTTTCTAAAAAGTGTCTCATGGCTTTCAACGCGTTAAAAGAGAAGCTGACTTCAGCACCAGTGATCATCGCATCGGATTGGAGTTTGCCATCTGAGTTAATATGTGATGCCTTTAACAAATTTTGGTCATATCTTGTGGGATTGAAGGTCATAGTTTACACCGATCATACTGCCTTAAAGTACTTGTTGATGAAGAAGGACGTCAAACTGAAACTTATCCGTTGGGTGTTACTACTACAAGAGATTGATCTGGAGATAAGGGACATGGAGGGCAGCGAAAATGTGGTAGCAGACCACTTATCTCGACTGGAGCCAGGAGAGTAGAATGATTCCATTGTCATTAATGAGATTTTTCCAGCTGAATAGATTTTTAGCATGGATGGAGTGCCTTGGTATGCTGACATCATAAATTACTTGACCAAGTCTATCATACTATCGGATTATTCAAGTCATCAGAGGAAAAAGTTCTTCGCTGACTTGAAATATTATTTTTGGGAAGATCCCATTCTTTATAGGCGATGAACAAATCAAATTATTCGACGATGTGTGCCCGAGTAAGAAATCCCTAAAATATTAGAACAATTTCACTCATCTGCATATGCGGGTCATTTTGGGGCATCCAAAATAGCAGCAAAAATTCTACAATCTCGGTTATATTGGACTTCAATAATCCAGGATGCTTTTGAATTTGTGAAGCGATGTGATAGGTGTCAACGCACTGAAAATATCTCGAGAAGGAATGAGATGCCTCTAAATAGTATCCTTGAGGTGGAACTTTTCGATGTATGGGGAATTGATTTCATAGGACCATTCCCACCATCATTTTCAAATCAATACATACTGGTTACTATTGACTATGTCTCCAAATGGGTGGAAGCGGTAGCATTACCAACCAACGATGCTAAGGTGGTGATTGGGTTATTAAAGAAGTATATTTTCACCTGTTATGGCACTTATCGGGCTATCATCAGTGATGGGGGCAAGCACTTTTGCAATCGTCAATTTGAGTCCTTGTTGGCTAAATATGGCTTTAGGCATTGTGTAGCAACTCCATATCATCCTTAAACTAGCAGCTAACTTGAAATCTCTAACAGGGAGTCGAAAAGGATAATAGAGGTAACAGTGAGTTCTTCTCTGAAAGATTGGTCTAAGAAGTTTGATGATGCACTATGGGCTTACATGACAGCGTTCAAAACACCTATAGGCATGTCTCCTTACCGGTTGGTTTTTGGGAAAGCATGCCATTTGCTAGTTGGGTTGGAGCTCCGAGGATAATGGATAGACAAGAATTTAAACTTTGATTTGAAGGCAACTGGTGAAAAGATATTGCTGTAATTGAATAAAATGGATGAATTCCGACTAGAGGCGTATGAAAATGCAAAACTTTATAAGGAGCGCACCAAAAAGTAGCATGACATGAATATTCAAAGATGGAAGTTTGTGGGGGGCAACAGGTTTTGTTATACAATTCGAGACTAAAGCTTTTCCCTGGGAAGTTGAGGTCAAGATGGTCCGGGCCATACACAGTCAATAAGGTGTTTCCATATGGAGCGGTTGAAATCACTCACGAGAGCAAGGGAACATTTAAGGTGAATGGACAGTGATTGAAACCTTATTGGAGCGGTGATTTTCCAAAAGAAAAATCTACCGTCTATCTTAGCACCCTGGAATGAATCAACCGAAGTAAAGTCGAGCTATCAACTATAAACTAACGCTGGTTGGGAGACAACCCAACATATTCTTCCCTTTTATTTATTTCGCTTTATGCATTAGATTAGGAATTTTTCATGTTTTAAATTTTTTTTAGGCATATTATGTTATTCATCGTTCCTAGAGGTCAATAAAAGTCTATGCATGGTCCAAATTGGTTTTAAATGTGTTGTGCATAAGTTTGAGGGTGTTGGAATGGTATTTCATTGATTTGGTGTGAAAGTCACGCATTTCGATGCAAAACGATCAAAATTGTGTTTTTCGGAATCAACATGTGTTTTCAAGTTTAAAATGTTTTTGGAACCAAGTTTATAGCATCCACGCACACCCAGTGGTTTAAAATGTGTTTTGACAAGTTGTAGTATGTCGTGTTGCGTTGTAGGTTGAAAATCGAGTTTTTAGTGAAAATAGACCAAAAAAAAAGTTTTCAAATAGTCGAGTATACTTTAGAGTTTATTCACTTTGCACTTACTCACTGCATTCATTTCAACTTGGTTAGCATGAAAATCGAGGCAATGGGGCCGTCGATGGTCGAAAATGAAAACTTTCAAAAAACTGACCAATTTTGCAAATGGGTAGTCTATGCGACCGCATAGAACTACCAGGCTTGCGGTTGCAAGCATCAAGTTAGGCCAAAATTGGCCCTGACTCGTTGTTTTATGTCACCGCATGTACGTGTTCTATCCGGTCGCATAGAACACCTTCAACCACATTTTTTTTCTTTTAAACACACACACCACTCTTCACTTTTCGCACACGGTCACTACAACAAACGCACATATCACACAACATTCTCGCACATGACCCACAGACATGAGACATCACTCACTAATCCTCTTGTTTCCACTATACTTCATCAAGTTTTCAAGGTATGTCATCAATTTCTTTGCCCTCATTGTTCGATAGTTTCGTCATTGATCTTAGAACACAAAATTGAATGTTTAATTGTGGAGTGGGGCTGTAGGTAGTTGATGGAGTTTCTAATCTTTAGGTTG
Source organism: Fraxinus americana (assembly GCA_035079005.1). NCBI lineage: Eukaryota > Viridiplantae > Streptophyta > Magnoliopsida > Lamiales > Oleaceae > Fraxinus > Fraxinus americana. The sequence goes on along the minus strand of CM068727.1, from coordinate 5,946,412 downwards.
CATTGAAAAAAAAAATTGAAGGTTAGGTTCATAACCTAGGTCTTGAAATTTCCATGCGTTTACAATACATAGGTGACAATTTGTGTTGATTTAGGTGTGGGTCATATTGAGGTCCCGTAAAGTTCAATAGTGTGGGTCATGTTGAGGTCCCCGTAAAGCTCAATATTGTATAAGGATCGGTGCTCCTTGTTTGTAAGTCACCGAAAGCATTGTAAATGGTTGGATTGTACCATAAGTGTATCAACGTAGTAAAAAGGCCTTACTCGTGCCGGAGAGCTTGGTAATGGAGGACGTAGATCATTGCTTTGGATCGAAGCCCCACATTTATATCGTTTGCATCATCTCTCGTTTTACTTCTCGCTTTCATATTTGTACTTACTATTTGAATTAATCTATTTAGTTTTTACTTGCTTGAATTTAGATTAATTCTTCAAAAAAGTTTTATAAACCAGTTCACCCCCTCTTAGTTAATTATTCTTAGGCAATCAGTCTAGGACCATGCCGTTCGATTTCGAGTTTCAACAAACTATTAATTGGAAGAATATGACCGTGAATTTTTCACTCGACTTCATTTAGTAGAGGAAATAGAGTCTCAACATACGTTGATCTCCAATAATCAGTCGTGTATTGAGGAGAGCATAAGGTTCTCTTTGCAAAGCCTCTATACATAGTCATTGTGATTGCATGCTCACATGGAAAACTCTCCAACTGAAATCGACTACAAGTGCAGATGTTATCAGTCAAGTCCACCATGCATGCAATATTATGACATTTCACGGAGAAGCGCAACTGACCCAGTGGTTCCACATTCAAATTTCCCACAACCACTGTGGCGTTGAAGAGTTTATCCTCCTGAGCCAGTGCTAGCACACTCATTTAACTCTGTGATTCCGCACGTCAGTCGTGAAACCACTGCCATAGCTTGTTACAAATGTTTTCAATCATTACAAGGACTGATAACTCATTTTTAAATAATGTATTGAGAGATTTCGCATTGTTTGATATCATCATGTTGTATTGACATCCTGAAAAATGTGACCGCGACCAATATTCAATCCCGACTTTTGTTAGATACTTCCATGCCTAGAATGATTTACTTCATATCTCAACAATGAACTTTGTTAGGTCTAATGTTGTAATTGACATGTTTGTGAACAAAAAGGTCTTAATTGAACACTTGTAATTGACATGTTTGTGAACAAAAAGGTCTTAATTGACCACTTGTAAAAAGTTAGGGACTTGGAATCAATTTTGTATAGATGAGTTAAGTTAGGGTTAGGTTGAAAACAAGGACAACGAGGCGTCGAAATTTCGTTAGACTGTTACCAAGACTTGGCACGAGCATCAGAAACAGAAACAGTATTGCCCGTCTTTCGCCTCGCTATTTCTCGAGCGACGTTCGTGATTTTGAAGAGTTTTACACGGTCCCTAACACCTAAGCGTCCCCAACTATAAATACAGATGTCTGGGATGAATTTCAAGAGGTTACTTCATTATGCTAAAATTGCAAAACACTTTCATATCATTTTTTATAGATCCAAGAGGCTATTCATTGATTGTTTCATCCTCGTGATCCGACAACCAAGCTTTGGGAAAATATCAAGGTTCGTTAATCCAAAACACATGGCTTCCTTAAAACATTAAGGAAGGGATTCAAGCGTAGGAAGAAGACCATGAATATGTGATTTCTAGGTATCCACTTAAAAGAGACGTTGTAGAAGATCGTAAGACTGAGACAATATATCTTGATAGAAGATTGTGAGTCTGTAAGTACAGCAGAACTTGGAAGCTACATGAGGTCTAGTGAGGTTAGCTGGACAGTATCTACGGAAGCAGATTGTAAGGCTAGAATGAGCAGTAGATCATGGAGTTGCAAGGTTTACAACAGCTAATGGAACTAGTTTGGAATTGAACTGTAACCCACATTATCTATAGTGGAGGTAACTGGCTTGGTCCCGGAGTTTTTGCCCAGTTGGGTTTCTCCGTCATCAAACTTAGTGTTATTTATTGCTTTCCAAATATTACAACTGCGGTAATTCAACTTAGGGAAATTGGATTGTATGCTTAACAATCTAGAAACTAATTAAAAGTGACTTGTTGCTTTAATTAGCATTATTGCGAACGTGAGGTCAAACTTAGTTAGTAAACTACGTAATTTCAAACTTATTACACTCTTCAACATTGTAAGCTTCTGTCGATGTCCTGAACAATGAAACCATTCCTTTACCCCGATACATAGTCTTCAGGCTGCTTATATATGGTACATGCAATACCTTGACGTTCCTCGGAAAAAACTTTAGCGATACCTTTATTATAGATGATCCCCGATCAGTTATAAAGGCAAGGTCCTCGACTTCCCCAATGACTTTCCTCAACTTTGTGAAGAACCAACGCATTGATAGATCATTTTCGCTATTAACTATGCCGAATGCAATATGGTAAATTTGGATGTTGAAATATTGACATGTAGCAATAATCAACTCGTCTTCATATCTAGCTTTCAAAATTGTACCATCGACTAGAATTAGGGGTCGCATCGCATTTCGAAATCCCCGAATGCATTATCCAATAGCCATGAAAAAAAACTTAGAGTAATTCTCGCCATTCATCTCAATAAAAAATTAAGTTGTCCCTATGTTATAGCAATACCTAGTCAATTTAGCATGACACTCATCAGCCAAGCCCAACAAATCCTCCAACGTGCATTCTTTGGCTTTCCAGGCCTTCTGTAGCTCATGATCACTATGTATTCTCGATGGACGTTATTAATGATGGTCGAATGTTTGTAGATCGTCTGTGGGTCTTGATACTTGTGCATTATTTGTCGACCAATAAACCATGTTCGGGCTTGCCTGTGATCATTTTAAGAATTCTCACTTTGCAAGTATGTTCCTATGTATACTAGCGAACTACAAATAACTTATTTGTGTCCATCTTCATCGTTCGCAAATGCCAACGACAACTAATTACGCCCAAAGAATAACGCAATAATTGTAGAATAGCTTTGGGTGTCGATTCCACATGGAGATGGAAAAAACTCAAGGGTTCAACAAATTAGGGTATTTTCGTGAATTGTTTAAAAATGATTTATTTTTCGAAATAAAATTTAAATATCAATGGATGAAGTAATGAAATTAAAATCAATGAGTTAAAACAGTGAAGCGTTAGAATTCCCTCAATTGGATCGGATCATTCAACATCAATTATTCATTTTTTATAACTCAATTAGAGACTTTCATTCGGCACTCTAATCGAAAGATTTATTGTTAAAAGCCTATTTAATTCGAATATAACTCTAGAATCTAGATTTTCTCTAACAATTTCCTATAATTTTTTATTGAAATCAGATTATAAACCGACCATATACATCAAGCATAAGGAAGTAAATAATCACACCAATAAAATAAATGAAATTGAAATTCAACAAGTATTTCGGTAGTTTGATAGAAAAAGCATGACTAATGTCTATGAAAAATATAATAAGAGTTAAACTAATTTCAAAATAAATTTATGAAGAGAAAATCCAAATCTAGAATTGTTTAACAAGAAAAATAACAAATTACGTAAATATAAGACGTGAAATCACCAAATCCAATGAGTTCCTCCCTTGCATCACCAAATTGTTTAGTTCTTCATGGAGTTCTTGAGTCAAAAGGTGAGAGAAAAGTGCATGGAGGCGTTCCCAATATGTGTTCTGCTGTTAAGTATTTGTAGGAGTCGAAAATTGGATGAAAATCACATCCAAATTGGTTTCCAAAAGAGTTTCAATCGAATAAGAAAAGTTGCATTCGCGCGCAGATTTTTTGTCTTTGCATAGCAGTCAGTATTTTGGTCATAACTTTCTCTCCTGATATCCGATTTAGGTGATTCAAAGTGTATTGAAATATACTTTGAGAGAAATAGATTTTTTCCAATTCGAACGTTTACTATGCCAAAACCAAGTCTCAATTTTCAGCTAAAAATCTGGAATATATCTTATGCGAATTGAAAATTGATTTTGATAATATTTTGATCATATTCCATCCTTTTTAAGTTCCAATTACATCAAATTATCTCCTATCAATCTTCAAAGTATCTTCTTGTGGTCCGAATCAACTATTGAGTATTTGAAATTTGGTCCCTGAACTTTTATTTTCTTTCACTTTGGTCATTTTCCACTTATTTCCTCAAATCTCCACCGTTTTCATCCATTTGCAACCTAAATCAAAATATAAGGGTACTTAGTGCATGTAGGCATCAAATAATCACATAAATACAACAGATAAGAGGAGAAAATCATGATATTTTGCACTCTTATCACACTCCCCCCAACTTACTTATTGCTAGTCCCTAGCAATTTAATGCAAAACAAGACAATCCATGACTAGTCAATGTTACAATTCAATTTGTTAAATTCCAATTCAACCATAGTTCATGCTTTTTTCAAACTCAACACCACAAAGAAATTAATAGTGTCATGATTATCAGGATATCAAAGACATTTGCAAAATGTGTGAGTGTGTGTCAAGCCATAACCATCTTACCACCAACCTTAACACAAGTAACATCAAGTATGTTTCAAGCTAAAAGTTCAGCTCCATAACTCACCGGTATCAAAGTGTTTAGTGCGGGGTTTCTCTCTATGGAGCTGAGAAAGATATATGCTCAAAATTGGAGGTTTAAATATTTATGAACAAACAACAAGCAAACATTGATATCATGATAGGCATACCGTCAAATGAGAATTCATATATTTATTCAACAATCCTACTTGGGATCAAAACAGTCAATGCAAAAGGTTGTAATGAAGTTCATGTTGGGCTATATGAAAAGAAGGATATCAAGATTCAAAACTTTCAAGCATATAGTTAAATATCTTATCACACATTTCAATACATCACACATTTCAATCAACACATTTCTCAATATTTCAAGCCCCAAAATCAAATATATATATATATATATATATATATATATATATATATATATATATATAAATATATATATATATTTTTTTTTTTTTTTTTTTTTTTTTTTCTTTTCTTTTTCTTTTCTTTTTCAATTTTTTTGGGTCGCCTTACTTGAGCACATACTAACTCTTGTCATTTTTCCTTTTTTTTTTTCACAAATAAACATCTAATACTTACTACACACTTGGAAGTAAAAAGGTAGGAAAATGCGCGTATAAGCTATACTCCACTGTGGAGAGGCATGGCTAGCATAGGTGCATGAAGAAAAGGCTGTATATGTGTGTTGGCTCAAAGTTGCTACTAGGGGTTTCAATTATTGAAAAAAAAAAAAGTTGAAAGGCTCAAATGTTAGTCCTAAATTGACTTTCATCATTTTCCAAGTAATCTACCATCTTACCACAAACCATATAGTGTAATTCTCAAAAGAAGTGTCCAATTCACAAAATCAATGAACGCTTATTACCATTTGTAGTATATAGTGGCCCTCAATCCTCACCAATTATCTCATAAGAAAACTTTAGCAGGAGACTCCTCTAGCTACATGTGTTAGACTACCATCTTACCACAAGGTTTGTGTGTACAAAAAAATTCAACAAGTGTTATGACATCTAGATTCTCATGAACAAAATTAACTCCTAGTGGCATATTTTTAATTCAAAAGCATAACATGCAGCAAATCAGAGACTCAAACAAAAAAAATTTCTCTCTCTGTTTTAAAAAAAAATACAACAAAATTCCATGATAATTATGCAAATTATATACAATTCACAACAAAATCCAAATTGACCCGCCCCAACCAAATTTTGATTTGTCCTCAATGCATAAACATGTCTGTCAAATAAAAAGAAGGAAAGATGTCACCTAAATGCTGCAATGAATCAACACAAGCTTAGAAGATAAGAAGCCTGAAATTTCTCAATAGAAAGATAATGCAAAGAAAATGACAAAATTGACTAGAATATAAACGAAAAAAAAGGATGAACTCCCCTGGGTTGGCCTTCCAAGTAGCGCCTTTGTTTATTGTCGTTGGCTCCTTCATCAGCCCGCATCCAGCGAGGGTGGTTTCAATCTTCTTTGCAGTGCACTAAGCTCATTGGACATAATCACCGATGATGTTCCATAATCCCGAAATTCTACAAAAAAAGAACAAATGTTAGAATACTCTTCATCATTAAAACTTGCTGGAATTTTAGAATTTAAGAGAGAAACGTTCAATGGGTCGTAGTCAGTAGTCGCTGGACCAAGAAACACATCCCCAAATACTTTCTAGGTGAGTACATCAATCATGTAAGTTTGATGACACTCGTCATCTTCCTCTGGCTGCTTAATGATGTGAAAGATGTTGACTTCTAAAGTCATATTCCCAAATGATAACTTCATTAGACTGTTCTTGTAGTTGATAAGAGCATTAGTTGTGGCAAGAAAAGATCTACCAAGAATAATAGGAATCTTAGAATCAACATTCACATCAAATTTCAAGTCCAGAACCAAGAAATCAACCGGGTAGTAGAATTTATTAATTTGATTCAAGACATCCTCAACTACTCCCATTAGCCTCATAGTGGACAGATTGGCTAGTTGTAAAACCACATAAGTTGGTTTATCTCACCTAAACCTAATGACAAGTAAACAGCATAAGGCATGAGGTTAACTCTAGCTCCCAAATCAAGAAGGGCTTGTGCAAACTCATGGTTTCCAATGATGCAAACAACCAGGGTCCTTATATTTCGGTGGGATCCTTTCCTCAATCACATCACTCACTCGCTCAGTTAAGAAAACGGTTTTCTTGACATGGTGTTTACTTTTCACAATGCACGAGTCTTTAAGGACTTTAGCATATGTAGGTACATGTGAAATGACATACAAGAAAGGGAGATTGATTTTTACTTGCTTAAGGTGTTCTAAGATTTCACTATGTTATCCAGCGGATTTCGGGATAGGATTAAGAGCTTGAGGGAAAGGCATTATCGATGGATTCTTTACTACCTCTTCACTCGGCCTACTCTCTTAGACTTATTCGACTCCTCTTCATTTTCCATAGGCTTGAGGATTGGTTCCATGACTTTTCCTGATCGAGTGGTTATGGCATTCACTTCTCTAATGTTCTTTTCTTCTAATCCTGAGGTTTGTGCAATGTTCTGTCCTTTAGGATTTGGTTGAGGTTGAGCTGAAAATTTCTCACGTTCTACTATAGTTAAAGCATTTGTTAATCTGGACATATGATTTTTATCTCCTTGTTTTTCTCAACAATTTGGGTAATCATAGACTCAAATTTTTGATTGGTTTTACTTTATGCCTCTATAAATGCATGTAGAGTGTCTTCTAAGGAGTTCCAAGAGGATGTGGGTTGATAGGAAGGTGTAGTGTAAGCTCTATTCGTTTGGGCAGGTTGCTGGTTTCAGATTTCCAACTAAATTTTGAGTGATTCTGCCACCCTGGATTGTAGGTTTCAGAGAATGGAGCTTAGGGCATGTTATACGTGCTTAAGGTATTGCAGTGTTCCTCATAATTCCCCCATCTCTGTAAAAGTAAAACACTCTTGCGCCAGATGATCACTTCCACGACACACAAAACAGGGTCCACAAGACTCAACACGGGATACATTAGGTGTAGATTTCGAGTCTTTAGCATGTAGGATTTCTAGTTCTCTAGTCGGTTTACTTTTGCTCTAAGGCTATCCTCCTCCCTAAGATGATAGATACCTATGTTATTGGGGTTTCCTATGGGTCGTGACCTATTGGTACCATCAGCGGTACTAGGTCCAGTCCAAGTATGAGCTTTTTCAGCTAGGTCATCTAGATATTCTATAGCCTCATCCGGATCTTTTTGTGGAAAATCACCGTTACACATCATCTCTATGAATTGACGCTCCCTAGGTGTTAATCCCTCATAAAAGTAACTCACAAGACGCTAACTCTCATAACCATGGTGGGGGTAGAGGGCTTGCAATTCTTTATATCATTCCCAAGCTTGGTGATAAGTGTAATTTTTACACTTATTTGAGACCTAAAATAACGACAATTGATAATTTTTTTTTAACAAAATACATTCTAAATTTTTGTATTTTATGTTTAATAGGTGAAACTCTTTGAATGGAAAATAATTGAAGAAAGGAAGCAAAAGATAGCGAAAATGGCAAAAATCTAAAATACGAGGACCAACTTGCATTGGATGAAAGAATTGAGGACTTGAAAGCAAGCACTAATTTAATTAGACATTGGAATTAATTGGGCCTCAATTTGGACTTTTAGTTGTATTAAATTAGTGGTGAATTAGGTCATTTACATAGAAGATATATATATATCAACACCCAGCCGGGAGAAAAGGGAGGAAAAACGAAACAGCTACTCGGCAGAAGAAAAACGGAGGCTGCTGAAAGGAATTATATATATGTAGAAGCCGAACACGCAGCTGTGGAATTACACAAATTGGTGGCTACTTGATTACATAAAGACAAAGAAAATTGAAGAAAATAAAAAAGACGGGGACATATACACACAGACACAGAGGCGGAAAACTGGGCAGAATTAATACCAAATTTGTTTACATTTGGTCAATTTCTGGTGATGTCGTTCCACTCTTGCGTGTTTAATTTCAATATCATGCTAGACTAGATTTTTACATTTCTAAGATATAGATGAACCCTTGTTTTGAAATTTTTAGTATTAATTAATTATTTTGACGTCAATTTGTTTGAATGCGTGGATGTTTATTATGGTTTAGTTTGTTTTTCAATTAATTGGCCACTTGTTGAATTGTTTGTGAATTTTAGTATCATCGAGAGAGGGAATAGTATAGTTAGCACATAGTAATAAATACTGTGAGGTTCGATAGAGGATAGAGATATACCTTTATGCCTTGCATGGTTATTTTGATGTTCTAGCTCCTTTAATGCTTTCTTATATGTTGATATCTTTTATAGAGATATAGAAAGGTCACGTATAAGATTATATTTAATTGCTATCGAGAGAGGCCTTTAAATAAATTTGGAACTTCGACCAGCTCGCATGATAACAAATTGTCAATTTAATTGTTAAACTAAAAGTAGATGAACGAGGGAGATTCTAAATCTTAGCAATACATCTCATAAATTTGATAAACTCTTACTTTAATTTTTTGTACGTGATAAATTAGATATAGATTTATTATAAAATATTATTGCTCAATTAAGGGTATTATTAACTTTAACTCGATCAAACACGTAGTCCTTGTGGGTCAACACTTCACACACTACTATATTACTTGATCACGACCTCGTTCACTTGCGAAAATCAAACGAACACTTGGTATAAAGTCTCACTATCCTTTTGAGTGAATGATGAGATTTGCTTCTTAAGGGCATTAGTTTTATGGTGGGAAAAGTATTTATTAAAGAATGTTTGAGTCATTTCAACTCAAGTGACAATCGACCGTGGTTTCAATGAATACAACCAGCTTTTAGCTCGTTCTTTAAGTGAAAATGGGAAAAATTTTAGCCTGACTGCATCCGTTGTACTATGTTGATTGTGGAAGGTTGCTATCACCTCCTCAAATTCCCTAATGTGCACGTATGGATTTTTATTTTCAAGTCCGTGAAAATTGGGAAAAAGTTGAATCATTCCCGATTTAAGATCCATACGTGGCATATTAGGTGGAAACATTATGCATGATGGCGTGGATGTGCGTGTGGGGTGAAGATAATCCTGTAAAATCCTAAAAGGCATATCGCCACGTTCACTATTAGTCATGTTGTGTAGTGTGGTGTTCGTGACAATAGATGCAATATCAAAGATAGGGTTAGAAAGAGATCCAAACACTGGAAAAGGTCCTTCTGTAGAGCTTTCTTGCTCGTTTTGATCCCTACTCATAAAATGCGAGAAAAAAATAGAACTATATGAGAATAAAATAACAAATAAGAAATAAGAAAATTAAATTAACTAAAAAAATAGTAAATGAACGGTGTCACCATTTTCAGTCGATCCCTTAGTGTTTGGTACCGTCTCCTTGGCAACCGCGCCAAAATTTGATTACACCCAAAGAATAACGCGGTAATTGTAGCACAACTTTGGGACGTCAATTCCACATGGAGATAAAAAAAATACTCAGAGATTCAACAAATTAGGATTTTTCGTGACTTGTTTGAAAAGGATTTATTTTTCGAAATAAAATTTAAATATCAATGAATCAAGTAATAAAATTAAAATCAATGAGTCAAAACGGTGAAGCGTCGAAATTCTCTCAATTGGATCGGATAATTCAACGTCAATTATTCATTTTTTATAACTCAATTAGAGGTTTTCATACTAGCACTCTAATCAGAAGATTTATTATTAAAAACCAATTTAATTCAAATGTAACCCTAGAATCTAGATTTTCTTTAACAATTTTCCACAATTATTTATTGAAATCAGATTATAAATCAAGTATATACATTAAGCATAAGACAGTAAATAATCACACCAATAAAATAAATGAAATTGAAATTCAACAAGTATTTCTATCGTTCGATAGAAAAAACATGACTAATGTCTATGAAAAATCTAATAAGAGTTAAACAAATTTCAAAATAAATTCATGAAGATAAAATCTAAATCTAGAATTGTTTAACAAGAAAAATAAAGAATTACATAAATAAAAGACGTGAAATCACCAAATCCAAAAGTTCCTCCCTTACTTCACCAAATTGTTTAGTTCTCATGGAGTTCTTGAGCCAAAAGATGAAAACAGTGTATGGAGGCGTTCTTAATATGTATTATGCCATTAAGTATTTGTGGGAGTCGAAAATTTGGATGAAAATCATGTCCAAATTGATTTCCAATCGAATAAGGAAAATTGCGTTCGCATGCGGATTTTTTGTCTCTACACAGCAATCAATATTTTGATCATGACTTTCTCTCGCAATATCTAATGTAGGCAATTCAAAGTGTGTTGAAAATATAACTTAAAGGGCTACAACTTTCATAAAAATAGATTTCTTCCAATTCAGATGTTAACTATGCCAAAAATGGGTCTCAATTTTCAGTTAAAAATCTAGAATATATCTTGTGCGAATTGGATATTGATTGATAATATTTTGATCATATTCCATTCCTTTTTTTAGTTCCAATTACATCCAATTGTCTACTAACAATCTTCAAAGTATTTTCTTGTGATCCAAATCAACTATTAAGTATTTGCAATTTGGTCCATGAACTTTTATTTTCTCCATCGTTTTCATCCATTTGCAACCTAAATCAAAATATAATGGCACTTAGTACATTTATGAATGCATTTATGTGTCAAATAATCACATAAATACAACGTATAAGAGGAGAAAATCATGCTATTTTGCACTCTTATCAGCAACTAATATCGATGCAGATAATTGTCAACAATGATTTATTTGATTTCTTCACTTTGAACTCAAAGTTATATTTCGGTGCAATCCGATGCACAACTTCCTGCAAATCTTTCTTTGTCTCAAATAGTTGCTTGATAAGAAAATCCTCATCACTAGGAACCACACACGAAGAATTAGATGACGGTCCACTCGATTTAGTCCTGAGCTCCCACCCCACTCATGTCTCTGGCGGGATAAAGGAATCAAAACCTCATTCGTAAATTCATTTTCATTATCAATGTCATGAACCTACCGGGGGAATTCTGTGCTTAACAACAAGATCACGATGAGGAACAACGTCTTGGGAATAACCACGTCATCCTCATGAGTTATCTCTACTTTTCCCAAAAATAATTGGCATTGTATCCCCTCCATCTGAATTTTCGTTTTCACGTTCAACGACATTCGTCCCCACTAATGTTACGCAAAGAAGAGTCTTGTGCATTTTATTCAATTCAATAGATAATTCACTTCGATATCAGAAGTAACCATCATATATGAAATTGGAATGGATGAATGCTCGTTGAATTGAAATATCATCTTCATATCGTACTGAGAGGGATCGACTTTTAGCTTGTTCTATAAGTCATAGTACAATTCCACACATGAAGTACTCGATGTTATGGAAATTGAAATACCACCACGTATATCACTCATTCATTTTCATACCCATCGATCTTTTTCATCTAATTCGAAATCACCAAAAGTAACAAACTGGGATTACAGTCATATCTGCATGAAAAAACATAATTTTTATTATAAGAAAAAAATAGTCAAAAAATCGACCCAATCACTAGGCAACAGAATTATTAATTCAAAAAAAAAAAAGTAAAAAAATGGGTCGCTAACAGTCGCCTCAGCCAATTTAGGTCGCTAAATCGATGACCTTTTAGTTAACAAGTAAAAAAATGGGTAAACTGGATCCCTGTAAGAATTGTTAACTTGGATCCCCATAAGAATCATTAACTACAATATAACTTTTGATCTAAGTGAGCAAATTACGAAGTTACGAAGTTAAATCAACATAGGTAAACTGGATTGCAAGGAAAGGAGTCCAATTCCTTATAAACCCCCAAACTAAGCTTATTACAACACTTTATATGTCTAAATCTACATAAAACCAAATATTAAGATATGAACCAAAAACTAATTCACTCAACAGTAAGGGATTTAATCATATGGGTTTCAAAAATATGAGTTAGTAGTATGAAACGCACGAATCAATACTACAAAATGCACAAGTAATTCTCATTTTTCTTGGGGTTGGGGGGCATTACCTTTTGCCTACGCCAGAAACATGGGGTCTGAGATTCTTTAACAATGGTGTGGAAAAAACGATAGAATTATTGGAAGAGGCAAAATAGCTTATTTATACAGTAGGTACCAACAGGGGCGGATCCAGCACCTGGCCAGCCCCCGCGGCCGCCCGTGCTGGATCCGCCGGAGCAAAATTTTTTTTTTTTGACAATTGATAAATGCTTAAGGTTATATTACTGGAATTCAATTTTTTTCAAATATACTTTGTAGCTCAGTTGGTACGAAGACGCTTTTTTATGTTTTAGGTCCCAGGTTCGAAACCCAACCAACCTATTTGTTTGAAAATATTTTTAGTTCTACTATTTTTAATAAAATTAATGCAATAAGGAAGGAGTTGGCTGTGATTCGAACCCGGGAGCTTGCACTAGGAAAGAGAACACCTAACCGCTATGGCACTTCTTCATATTGACATTATATTTAGCAAACAAATATATATTAGGTTGGATTTGATTTGATTTAATGTAATTGTAATTGTAAATTTTCAAACCCATGATTTTTCCTTTGAATTATAAAAACTTGATCACAACGTCATTTGGTAAACACTATTTTTTCTAGCAGAATTATATATGTTTAATATATTTAATTAGTTAACTTACTTTAATTTATTGCTTTTTTATTTTATTTCAATATTTATCTTGGACTAATTTATGAAGTAGAAAATTTTGTGAATTTTTGAATTAGGGAAATTGTGAATTAGTTAATTGGTAAATTTAGGGAATTGAAAATTTGTTAATTGGGGAATTTGTTCTTGCGCAACAAAATGGGGGATGCCTTGGTTGAATGACAATTTGGTAGTGTACATTAAGCAATACGTTTTTTTAAAAATTGATAATGAGACAATCTTGTAGTGCTTTCAAAATATGATACCACAGAGATTCCAATTATCTGAGCATACAGTTACGAAGTGAAGTTGTATTACTTATTTTTCTTTTGGGTTGTATTAGATTATATTTTCATATTATATCATTTCTACGTTTTAGTGTATTTATATATTAATCTAACAATTTTTAATATTATTTAATTAAAAATTAATAATCAATATCTTCATTCACATCGTTGCGGTCAACAGTCAATGATCGTCGGCCGCCCGTGCTGAACTTCAGGGCTGGATTCGCCCCTGGGTACCAAAATTCACAAACACATAAAAAAACTTAATTAAAAACCCAATAATTTGACATGAACATCAAGAAAAAATATTTCTACAAAAATGCAAAACGAAACCATTGAAGAAAAGTGAAATTCAAGAACCGTTATGAAGAACTCCGTACTTTTTGGTAGAAAACTTCCTTCTTCTCGAAATCCTCATTCTCTTGTGTGATTGAAGATTGTTCCTTTTGCAGATTCGAACGATCGGTGAATGATTTATGTGAGAAGATCGCGTTGACTTTGAAGAAATTTTGGGAAAGTTAGGGTTTTACCAACAACATGGAAGAAGCAAAATGAGAGAGGGGAAGAACGTCGCTTGGAAATAGAAGATTAAAAAAATTAATTGAATGTTGACGAGAGGAAATGGGGACATGTGTCTTGGACAAACAGTAGTTTCTCTTGGTCTCTTTTATATTATAGGGATTTAACCATTATTTCACAATTAGTGTGTGCACATCTTATAGATTTTCTCTCGTTCTTTCTCAAGTTTTTTGTGGTTCTTCTCTATAAATCTTCGATAGATTTTGATGCGTACATAGTGTAAAATAAGAGACGAATTTTCTGTTGGTTTGTAAATTTTTTGAGGCTGAAGAAAGATTGAAGAAATTTGTGATTTCTTTGTACATTTGTATTGAACATTCTTGATTGAATTTCTAGTATTAGAGCCTAATCTACTTTGTAGATATTCAACGGGTGAGTAGTGTTGACTTATGGGTGACTTCATGTATTGATTATAACAAACAAATTACTTTTATTTTTAACAATTGAATTCGAGTCTGCATAGCTATTGTTGCAAAGTTGATCGATTGGGGACAAAAAGTTCACTACCAAAAGACTCGCATCGCACGATCAATAAAAATCAAGATGGAAGCCGAGCATTCACGACAAATCACTCGAGACAAAGAATTTCAATTGCCAAACATCGAAGATATTAGATTAAGATGTTTTGGATTCACGTGTAAAGACAAAATTGTTTAATCATTAGCAATGAATCATTAAAAGCTCAATGATTGAATTTTTATGCACGAGAAAGCTATTTCATAAAAATAATTGCATAAAAAATATTTTTTCAAAAGGTAAATATTTCAACTTGATAATCAAATTCTTTACAATGTCATCTACCTTGAAAAAGTAAGTGAAAACGTCTTTCAAGGTAAATACTATTTCACTTTGCATTCTTGAATTAAATTATATTGATTATATATCTTATTTATCTTTATCAAATCATTTATTTTGAAAAACTTTTGAAAATCATTTTTCTCATCAAAATTTTTTCTCACCTAACGCTTGAGCTTCGTTCATTGCTATTCATTAAAGTGTTAGTCTATTTCTCTTTATACTTAATTTGATCATATCATTTATTAAGAGAGAAGTTTCAAATTGTAAAATCAATTTTCTTTAAATTTGTGGGTTATATTGAAGTCATGTAAAGCTCAATATTGTATAAGAATCGAGTTCCTTTTATTCAAGTTACCAGAAGCATTGTAAGAGTTTGGATTGCACCATAAGTTAATTAAATATAGTGAAAAGACATTATTTGTGACACAGAGTTTGATAACAGAGGACGTAGATCATTGTTTGGGATCGAACATCCACAATTACATCATTTGCATACTCTCTTCCCTTTTACTTATTGCTATCATACTTGTGCATTTTTGTGAAATTCACTTATTCCTTTTCAATTTTGCTTAAACTTGAATTAATTTTCCGAAAAAGTTTTTAATAATCAATTCATTCTCCTCTTTGTTAGTTATTCTTGGACTATCAAGAAGTGTTTAGAAGAACGTAAACCTCAAGATTGATTAGCATGTGACAAATTTCTTGTGTTGATTCTTTAATTTTCTACAAGATTTACTTGATCATTTTGAATTAAAACTTTGATTTTGGACTAACAAATATAATAAGAAAAATCGATTATTAAAAGTTCATTTCAGTCAAAACAAGGTGTTGGCGACGCAATTGGTGCGGTCTAGTTAAGGAAGAAAAACAAATGAAAATGTGAATAAAATTGGACCTTAGTATATATTGAATTAATTTTCCTCATAGTAATTATGGTAATAGCTAAAATTAAGCTACCCGATTACTAAAATCATGCATAAGTAATTATTTCTTGTTGTTGGGCAGCACATGGGATAAGTGGTGTGATTAGGAGGAGCCTAATTTGTACAACATGTGCTTATTTAACTGAGGTGGAAAGTTCCAAAATATGTTCTTGGTGTGGTTCTATGCTTCTTGAATTTTTCATTAAATATTCTTGTTCAGAAGCAAAGCGCGTATAAAGTTACAATTTGAAATATTGAGCTTCAATGGTTTAGCTATGTTTGAGGATTGATTTCGATCAGATTAATTTCGATTTTTAATGAATCAAATTCATACATAATCATGGTTTTTTTTTTTAACTATACCAGTCCCTAAATAGATAGAGTTAGAAAGAGATTCTTAGCAGGAGTTCTTGAAAGACAAATGGCAAATTCGATTCTGTAGCTATTTGAAATAATTTTCTCCTCTATTTTACTATATCTCTAAAGTCAATGTTTTTATTTGAGGGATTATGTTCCAATTCATGATTGACGAATTCGAGAGAAATCATTTAGTACAATGCTAGAACATTATTTAACGATATTCATGTACAAAACACGTTCCGTAACTATCATGTCTAATTTATGTACAAAACGTGTCCTTAATCTCTTGCCTCAACATTATTTAACAACAAAAGGTAACTATGAATTGTTAAAATAAGAGATAAATTTGATCCTTGTTTGATAGGAATTAAAATGCAAATTTTAAGCCCCCAGGGCACATCTCCAAGTAGTAAAAGGGGAAGGTGGAAAAACTCCAACTTTGCTTGAGGCTGCCGCGTTAAGGGTTCGAATTCTAAAATATGGATTTGGCCATTGGGTAAGTGAAAGTGTACAAGTAGCCTTTCACTCTATACCATTGGAGGCACAACCTGCAATTTACCTCCTTCACCAAGGCCTAGGGCAGAACAGGTGGGGGCCGCTAAGGATACGGTTCATCCTTTTTTTTTAAATGCAAATTTTAATCTAAGTCAAAGTCAATAATTAATTTTAATCACATATTTTATGGAACCTATAACTTTTCAACATCACATTTCATTATGGTCCTCCGCTTAGCCATTTCCATTTTTTGGTCTCGAATCCCCACTAAACAGGGATTTGATTATTTGGTATTTGTATACTTTACATACTTCCGAGAAAAACAGTTAGAGTATTGATTTTAAGTGAAATCGAACATCTTTGTACATGAATTATTAATGTAAAATTATATTTATATTGGGAATTTATGAAAATTTAATCTAGGCTGTTTTAGGTCGGTTAATGTCAGCATTTAGAGTTTAGTCCCCACCCATGACTTTTATTTTTCAAACTGAATTTGACTATTTAATGTAAATGCAGTAATAAATGTTTAGTGTTATTCTCTCACAATTAATGGTAGAGATGGCAATTTTTCCCCGTCCCGCCAACCTGCAGGGAGGGGCGGGCAGAGATGCCCTGCCCCGTGAAGAATTTTAAAAAAAAATTATTTTTGACATTATTTGTTTTGGACATTTTTTGTTTTGAATGTTTACTTTGGATATTGATGTAGTTAGTTTGAATATTATTTGCTTTGAATTTTAAAATTTTGAATTTATATTTTAACTGGAAATAAAAAAAAACTAACAAACGGGGCAGGCCCACGCCCCGCTCCGTTACCATCACTAATTAATGGTGAATATAATAGCTCAAACTAGGCCTGGGCGCGATTTGGTTTGGGTCGGTTTCGACCCCTATCCCGAAATCAAAACCAAATTAGTCGGTTTGGGTAAATTTCAACCCAAATCGATCCAATCTAGCTCTTAAACCAAACCAAACCAAACCGATTCAGTTCGTTTGGCTTGGTTTGGTTCGATTAGTCGGTTTGAGTTTTTGTCCAAATTGAATTTTAAAAAAAAAAAAAAAACTCTTTTGAGTTTTAGCTCACTTATACATATAATTTTGTTTTTGATTTATACAACTTTTTTATTTGAATTACAACATATAGCAACTAAAAACATATTTAAAATTTCAGTTTTCAAAGAATGAAAATAATTATCGCAACCTGCATTTTCAAAATATCTAAGATTTAATTAACGAATCAACACGTAATATGTAATTAAAAAGATTTAATATTGTAATTAATCCATAATCATTATCTCAACGTGCATTCTAGAAGGCGAACTTATTACAAGTAAAACTTGCTATATAAAAAAATTAACTAAAAACAAAGTTAACCAACCAAAACAGAAAACAATGTTTATAAAGAATATAAACTAATATCAATGTTTCATTGAAAGTGTCATAATAAAAAAAAAAATGCTTATATAGTATTCAACAAGACTACTTAAAAAAACAGATTGAGCACTTCCATATTCTGAAGAACGTCATTAAGCTTTTGATTTTGACTTTTCTTTTTCAAAAAATAAAATAAAATAAAATGGAAATGTATAAGTGAGTTGGATCGATTAACCAGTGGTTTAAGGCTTTAAACCATGACCAAACCAAATTACCGTGGTTTTGTTTAAAATAAAACCAAATCAATAACTACGTCAAACCGACCCGATCGGTTTGGTCTGGTCGATTTTCGATTTTTTTGCTCACCCATATCTCGGACTCATTTTTCTTGTAATAATCAATACTTGAATTAAAAACTGTAAGAAAAATATTTTTTAAGTTCACATGAATATTACATATCATCCATCATCTAAGTACTTATACAAAGAGATTGAGAATGTTAACGTGCAAAAAATATAAAATCGTCCATCTTAAATAGTTTGGATCATTGTGATTTCTTAAAATGAGAATCATTGTAATCAATCATATCTCTATCATGCTTGGTGTACAATCTTTTTCACAACGTTGTTGACAACATATGCCCCGTGGCATGTTATCATGTGACAGTTTAAAAAATAATTTATCTTTCCAACCACATTGTCTACAATATTGTCAAAAATTATTGTACAAATGACATTGTCCATCATATCTTTATACATTCATTATAAAAATAAATGTGCATCCCTATCAAATAAATGAGAATAAGTGAATACGAAAAACTTGAACAAATAATTGCTGAAAATTGGTCGTCCATATTCTCATTGAAATGTAAAGGAAAATTCTCCACAAGCGAATTACAATAGTCAATTGGTAAATATTGAAAAATCAAAATCTATTTACAACCTATCAATCATACACCTAACAACAATAAATGTTAATTAAAATATTCCAAATCTTTTCTTTAACAGTGAAAGAAACAAACACACCATCAAGAAAAACAGGGGACATCACTTAAGCGCAAATGGAAAAATAGGATCATTTCGAATGGTTTTTCAGCTGTTCATCTGGCATCATAACAATGTCTATAATTTTACCTTCATTTATAGAACGACTGGCAAAATGCTTTCAAACTGGAGAGACTGTGACCATAACGAAGGTTCTGCACTTGATGGATCATCCCAATCTTACTTCTTTCGAGCTCTATTTGTTAAAAAATTCTACCAAAAAAGCATCCCAACAGAACCTATTAGCTCTCACTAAGAAGATAATCTACGTATGTAATCTCTTTGCTTAAACATCATGAATTAAACATTATAGAGCACTCTATATAACTCCTAGGATTATAATGGAACAGAGAACTAAAATAATTCTTCCTGCATAACCATCTCCATTCTTCTATAACTTTCCTAACATTCAGTTGGGTAACAAATGAATTCTGTTATTCAGAATTCTACACCAAAACCAACAAATTACGAACCTATTTAAAACTTGAGATCTGATATGCTGATGTAACAAATGAACCTCCCTCAAATTAATGCCGACAAATCAAAAAACATCAATTTGTAATCCAGAACACCTGTAGTATTAGATTTACCATCAAAAAGCATCAATTTGGCATCACTGAAATTCCATTCTGCTATTCCTTTGGCTATTAGATTCAGCCTTAGGTTCTAAAATAGAACCATCTACATGACCACATGTGACTTTCACTTTGACAAACATACTAAATTGAATTTCCCAGATTGTTTCACACACAAAATCTCTGTTTTTTTATTTTTTACTTTTTTTTAATATTTTCAGACTAGACAAAGAGAAGCAAAAGAATTACACAAGATGATGAAATTCTAATTGAGAAGTTTAACGAGAACGGAATGACAACCCACAAATAGAACAACACAACCATTCAGAAATCCCTAAAAATCGAGATTACGTCATTCATAAATGTGATGATAAAGAGCAAGCTTTTTTACTAGGAGATTAGGAGTAAAAATAGGATTGAAGACTTCAAAAATGGCAAAATATAAGTGTTAATCTCGAATTCCTTAAGTAACTAATTTTTAGTTTGATTATAGATTTTCCAAAATAAAACGTCGAGTCAATATCCGTGGAATTAAATGAACAACAATAGAATAGAACTAGTACATACTTCATTCCATTCAATATTGAAAGAAATAATTTAAATGACAAGCAGAAAATGCAATTACTCGTTGACAATCAAATGTACCATAATGGAGGTGAAATACTACTACGTGATTCTCCTGCATAATTTAAATGAACACTTCCGTCTTCCATGTTAAATATTCCCGTGTCATGGCCACCTCCGCCTGGTTCATTGAGATAGAGCTCAAAATTATCATCAGTAAAGTATATGCAATTTGGTTTGATGCATTCTGACGAGGCAATTGACGTAGAAACATTTCTACCTAAGAACAATGCTTGATCTCCTAAACTAGTTACTCAGTTAATCTATATGCATAATTACTTCCCTCCTCGTGACATTCATCTAGCCTCAAAATAGAAAATCCAGTTGTATAGTATCTAGCTTTCTTCTTCTCTTCGTTGTCACTGTCTTCAACATCTTCCACCTCATCAGCATTATCATTACCATCCACATCACTCTCATCCTCCTCCTCATCATCACTCTCATCCTCCTCCTCCTCCTCATCATCATCATCATCATCATCACCAAATAAATAACCCTTTCGAAAACGAGAAACAAGTAGAAGATGTCCTGATAATTCAACTAGATACTTCTGATATGTATCTCTAGTTTCAATTGGAGCAGGAGCAATAACTGTTGCTTTTGGGCCATTAGCATCATCAAAGTCACAAACAACTACAACTCCATGACAATCTACGGCATAAAATTTGCCATTATAGAAAATAACATCTTGATAAACGCGAGAATGGACCGAGATATTGTTCCAAACAGTATCTCCTAATTTTGTAAAAGCCAATATAGCAAATTCTCCATAAATAGCAACTATAGTACAATCCTCATTATAATCATGGAAACTTTTCTCCTTTCGAGGATTTGAGGACATCGCTATTTTCCTAACAAAGAAATCCCAAACCTCTTGTGGCTTGAATGTCTCATCATATTCATACTGATCAGGGAAGGTCAACATGGGTGGTAGGCAAATTTGTTGTCTAGAGAAGGGGTGCAATAAATTGATTTGTAAATCAATGCCAATTGTCCACAACCATCCGTAATGTGCTCCTGTGCACTTCCTTCCACACGCTTCTGGCAACTGTAGTTGATATGTTTTTGAGGTTAATAAGTTAAGAAAGCAACAAATTGATGCATCTTGATCATCTCGATTCTCTTGATCCTCGGTATCTATTTTTTCAGCAAGCATGATCCGAGGATATCTAGGACGCAATGAAGGTTTCTTTTTCAATATTGAAGTCACTGATTTCCAATCTTTACAAACAGAAGTAAAGGAAGTAAAATCCTCTATTAGAGTTAAACTTTGAGCGATAACAACCAAAATGTCCATTGGAAGATCAGTCCAATCTGCCATATTCAGCTATCAACTGCAGGCCATAAATTCAAGAAATAACGAAATAAGTGAAATAGGAAAAAGATGATATTTTTAATCAGCTCCAAAACTAAAATATATACTTATGTTCAGTTATCAACTGCAGGACATAAAAAGATGACATTTTTCATTGCAATAATTCAGAAACACGGTTTATGATTAGTTGGATTATAATACAAAATTATTGATAAATTATTTATGAAATACGTATGAGTAGAAAGATAGAAAAGTATGTTAGAATATATAATAAAAGATTAACATCCAAGGTGAAACAAAAATCAAAGTATTTCTACCAATTTTGATTAAATCTTAACATAAAATATACAGATAAAGCATATATAGCCCGTACCTTAGAACAAAGGAGAAGAAGCTTCCCAAAAATTGATCCTATCTCAGACTCAAACAATTGAGATTTGAGGGCTGGTGGCGATCACGTGAGTGCGAGAGAGCGAGACAGAGAGGCGGAGTCTAGAGAGAGCGACAGCCAAAGAGAGACAGAGAACAAAGGAGACGGAGTGCGAAAGTTAAATTTATAATATCTAGGTTTTGGATTTTGGCTGGGCCTAATGGTTTATCGTTTTTGTTTTGGACTTGGGCTGTTGTTGGACACGGGCTATCATCAATTAGACATGGGCTGTAGTTTAATTTGATTGTATTAAGAGGAAATTACACCTAGGCCTGATTTTAGATATCAATTTTCATAATTCCTGTTTTAAGTTTCATTTTGCAAAAGTCAAGTTTAAATTAATAATTTAAAATCCTTTTTTTTTATAATAATCAAACCCTAAATCTAATTCAAAACACTCTCCACCGTCTCTCCTTCTTCTCACCTAAACGGCGATTCTGTCGCATCCACCGCCCTCTGCCGCGCCGTCCGTCCCCTGCTCCCAAACTCAGCCGCACCGTCCGTTTCACTGTCCTCCACCCCCTCTCCTCTCCCATCTCTTTCTCTTTCTCGCCTGCCCTCCATTCCCCTCGCCTCCCCCATCTGCCGCGAATTACAGCAGCGTCGCAGATGCTGCGACTCGATTCGCAGTAGCTGCTGCGACGCGAATCGCGCTGCTGCGTCGCTGATTTTTTCGTTTTTTATTTTTTCAGTTTCGATTTTGATTTTGGTTGGATGGGTATGGTGATTTTAATGGTTGATGTGGTGGTTATGACGCATCTGGCACATCGCCGGCAGTGTTGTTGTGGTGGTTATGGCGGATCTGGCGGTGATTTTGGTGTTGTTCAGTGTGTTGGTGTGCGTTGGTGTAGCTGGGGGTTTTTTGGATTGTCGAAATCCCCCATTTTGTGGTGAGATCGTGGTTTTTGTCGTCGGTGGAGTGGTAGTGGCGGCTGTGGTTCCGGGTTTGGGTGGTGTTGGCTGTGGTTGTGTGTACGGAGTGTGATTTGTGACCTACTTGTGGTCACAAACGATCGTTGGTGGTAGTCACAAACGATTTGATTGTATGTGACCAAAAAATTATTAATTGTGACCTAAAAATTATTAATTTGTGACCTAAAAATTATTAGTTGTGATCTAAAAATTATTAATTGTGATCAATAAATTGATAAATTGTGACCTAATTAAGTATTGTGACTTAAAAATTTTATGATTTGTGATCGATGAAATAATTGTGACCTTTAAATTTTTGAATTGTGACCTTAAAATTTTTGAATTGTGACCAAATTGTATAGATCTGTGACCTTTATATATTTATTAATAAAACATATAATTAATTAAGTAATTCATAAATTAATTTAAATAAAAACCTGATTTTTGAAATTTAAAACATCTAACCTTAATTTTGAAATGTGTATAAGTAAAACCAGGATTTATGTAGACTTCCCTTGTATTAATTAGAAAAATAGGAACACTTACTTCTCAATGAAGTGGCCTCAACGTCGACAGTGATGGCAGTGGTGAATGATGGTGGTGGGAGAGTTGGTAGTAATGGAAGGTGTTCGTGAAATTCGACAAGCGTACGAATCGTGACAAGTAATAAAGTGAATTTATCAAATTCGAAAAACATTAAAACTATAGATAACGTTATGTGATTAAGTAGTTAGGATTTTCGATTTCACTTAAATTATGTAACATACATATAATTCCAATTCATTCAGTCATCTTTTCATATGTGCTAACGAATCGAATTAACTTATTATAGTTAATGATCTCTCTCGAACAATACCAATTATATTCATATGTCTGAACTTACTATATTTCTTTATAAATTCATACACATATGAATGCATGAATGCATTAATCTATAAGAATTCAACATGAATCGCATAGCTTATAATTATTTTTAAATCTCTTATAATGTCTATGTTAATTATTGCACGAGCTAAAATTATACATCACATGTCGGTCTCAATATTATCCCTAAATCAATCAATTGTTGCACAAATAATTGAAGAATTAAATAGACAATAATTAATTAACAAGTATTAAAGTGGCATGCAAATCTTAGAATTAAGCATATAATAAAAACCTTAAACTACATCATTCATCCTAACATAAAAAGTGTTTATTCATCCATAACGTTGAAATCAAACAAATAAAAGTTGGAAAATATCACCGAGTTTAATTAAACTCAACAAAATAAAAATCCTCCGACTATAACGAAGACGAATGTGACAGATTTCTCCTCAGATTCTTGTCCAATTATTTGGATGATTGCTTGGAATAATAATTTTTTCTCCCCAATTTCTCTTCCTGCGCCATCTCTCTCTTTCTTCTTTCTTCTTTCTTCCTTTTCTTTTTTTTTTCTTCTTTCTGCCGTGTCGGCTCTTCTTTTCTTTTCCTTCCTTTTCATGTTTCTTTCCTTCCTCTCGTCCTCTTCTTTTTCTTTCCTTATTTTCAGCCCCCATTAGATTTCCCAATCCACTACTTCCCTTTTAAAGTTGAATCATTTTCCAATTTCCATTCCAACACTTAGGGTGCGTCTGGGCGCACTTAAAACCCAAAATAGGACCGTTGATACTTGTGAAATTGGACCGTTGCTTTAGACAGATTTTGCAGGAATTCTGACATGCCAGAGGAAATTTTGAATAATGAGTGGAAAATGACATTTTTGTCATAAACATCCTTCATTGCTGGACAAGTTTAAAACCATGAAGGGGCACTCATGTCATTTTGCATGCCCACAACATTTGACCATTTTAATTATCACTGCAGTCTGGGTCCCACTTACCTTCTCAAAAGGTAAAAAAATGGATTTTAATTCAGCCAAAATGGCTCCCAGACAGCCCCTTAATTTGACTTCAATCATATTTCTTTTTGCCTTCCACTTTGATTATCATTGCATCAATGCTACATATCTTCCAATTCATGTAAATCAGTCCCTTGAATTTTCTTAGTGTGGAATTTGATCCCAAAATTGTAGATTTCACTCACTTTCGTCCTTCTTCATCAATAATTGTGCTAATCTGCTTTTTCTTCTACATAATCTCAAAAACACAAATAAGTAAGTACTAAATTCATAATAATAATAATAAACACTTTTGGTGGCTTAAATAAGTGTAAATTTAACACTTATATATATATATATATATATATATATATATATATATATATATATATATATATTCATCATTTCACAATTTTTTATTGAAAAAATGGATGACATGAGGTATTCCATACTAAATGTTTCAAATAAGGATGTTTTGTGCTATTTCCAAAAAGTATGGAATTTTCTGCAGCATGCCCAATAGGTAAAGGGTTTTGTGGTGTTAACCTCCCTAAATTTTATTTTTAATGAAGCTCAAACAGGGGCTTAAGAGTACTTTCTATTTATTCAATTTTTCTGATATTTAAATTATATCATCAATTCATATAAATTAAAAAAAATAACAAATACTTTTAAATGCAAATAAAATTAAATAACATTTTTTTTTGGGTTAACCCCACAGCCATCCCAACCTTGTTGCCCTTCTCCATGGCCCCGTTACTTCCAACTTCTTTTCCTTGTGGTTGTCTTTTTATCATCTTCTGTCTCTTCACCAAACTGAGGGACTAAATATATGACTTTTTTTTTCCATTCTCCTAAAATTGCATAATTTATAGTATTGTATCATACTATCATGTGATTTTTACCTTGTCCGGCTACTGTGGTCCATGACATTAACTTACATATTCATCGCCATCTTGAATAGATAATACATAAATGAATTAAGATAAAAGTAGGAACTTTTTTTGTATATACATTAAAAGATCGTAAAATTCGTAGTGTGTAAACAAAATAATTCGATTAACGTATTTATTTCCGTTTCAAAATTCGAATAATTATTTTCCAATGTAGCGTATTTGTCATTGCAGTGGATATAAATTTTAACAAATGATATGAATTCATAACTACTTTGTTAAATTATGGGTTCTTGGTCGCGGATCCGGTAGATCACTCTTCTTTTCCTTGACCAATTCCGTAATTGAAGATAGAGTTCAAGACAAGAAGTTGGAACTTTCTATCTCATCTTCTCTTACCATGTTTTTGAGTAAATATGCTTTTGTTGGATGATAAACAACCAAGCATAATATCATACACTAGCAAAGAGGAGTTCATTCAGTTTAATTATTTTTGCTACCACAAGAAAAATGCTAGTTCTGAACAAAACAAATAAAACATATCTTCTATAGCCAATTAACATCCAACCCCGCTGGTTATCTCACCCTAAATGTCGTCTTTGTGTGCTTAGGAAGGTTGGACTTTTGTTTGATGCCGGTCATCTGCAGTCAGCACTTCTGTTTATACCAATTTCGTGTGAATTATGACTATATTGCAAGCTTATACCAAATAAAAGGAATCGCTGAAGACCATGAAAAACATCAATAAACCGAGTATAGAACTTCACAGATCCACTAAAGTTCTCCTACATAGCATGATCAGAATCCAAAGAGAATAGCATGTTTTGAGAAATCTAATTGTATGAAGTGAAAAAAAATTATATTTTCCCCTATCATGAGGAGCTAAGAAGTTTCAAGATTTAGTTATATATCACAAAGAGAAAGACAATGAGATTAGACATTTTAAAATTTATACAGATGTAGCAAAATCCCTCCGAATTTGAAGTATGTACTATATCACTCTGGAATTGTTCTCTTGCATGTGCTATCTATATAAAGCTTGTGTCTTGAGGTTGGTTTACTCTGTCCTATTTGCAAATGTCTAAATCCTGCTTCTAACCCGCAGCATTCATCTGTTGGACTAGAGGAGGATTGACAAAGGTCATTGGCACGATGGCCACATCAGATAAGTGTCCTTTCATCTCCCTGTGCTCCCGGCACAAGGCTCACCAGTGCATGCAGGCGTGCACCAAGCATGGGTCACAGGGTGAGTTCTTCAGGGAAATGAAAATATGACACCATAAATGATACAATAGCACCTCTAAATTGCAAGATTGTTGGATCTCTTTCATAAATCTCCCTTTTATATTCCAAATGCAGTCAAAACTGATAAGCAACCTAGACTTTGAAGAGAAAAAGAGATCAAATGATCTCCCTTTAATTGTCAACTAAAAGGTATTTCTTAGTTACTTTATGAATATTATATCCATATGGTGCCCGAAAACTGCATTCCAGCTGCTTTATTTTTTAAGAGAAGGAACATCAAAACTTATTTCATTGAAGCAAAACAGTGCTTATTCCTGATATCGATGTGCATTAGTTCATGAAATGACTTGTCAACAATCTGAAAGCTTAGAGCAATCTTTAAAAGTGTCGATCTAAGAGATGTTGCAAACAGTACCCACAGAACTAGCATTCAACTTTACCAGAAACTTTACATAAATAGTGAAGTCCCTTAACTATGTTCAACATAATATTGGATCCTAGGACTATATGAAAACACTAGGCTCCTTTCAGGTTACAAAATTTTTTCGGTGTGGATGGCTTTCTTAGATTCAACTGTCACAGTCTATCAATTTTTATAATAAAATCGAAAAAAAATAATTATCAACTACATAAAAACAAAGTAGGAGACCCTGAATTCTTCACAAGATTTCATGTTCTATGTCTGATAATATAGCTGAAATTCCAGTTGCAGATATCCAAAATCTTTAGGGGCAATTACTGAATTAAGCACTACAAAAGTGATAATGTTGGACAAGAGGAATTTCACATTATGTGGCAATGTAATTCATGTCATGCTTGATGCTACAAGGTTGTTCCTAGCCCAAGAAAATAGATTTAAAGTGCTTTGGGGAGATTGAAAAAATTTATTGGAAGTTGAAGCACAGTCAATCAACGGTTCCATGAAACTATAGATGATTGTAAAACAAAATAATAAAGAAACAAATAAACGAATTATCAGCAAGTCAAGTACTCAATAGAGAAGTGTAACAAAAAGAATTTCAAGTGTCGTGTTTGAATTGGCAAATCTATTTCGTGCCAATCTAGTTATCTCAGCAAGAGTTGAAAGGAAATCATCGAATTGGATCAACTAAGTAAATTAATCTTGTGTTTATATAATAATTGATGATATAAATTGTTAAAATTCAACAAATTGAACATAAACTTCGTTTATTCATTAAGTCTAACATACAACAACTCTCCTCCTTTATCCGAGCTTGAAAACGACTGATAAGTGTAATTTTTACACTTATTCGGAACCTAAAATAACGACATTTAATAGTTCTTTTGATAAAATATATTCTAAATTATTGTATTTTATGTTTAATAGGTAAAACTCTTTGAATGAAAAAGGAATTGAAGCAAAAGTTGGCGAAAAATGGCAAAAATCTAAAGTACAAAGACCAACTTGCATTGGATGAAGAATTGAGGACTTGGAAGCAAGTACTAATTTAATTAGGCATTGGAATTAATTGGGCTCAACTTGGACTTCTAGTTGTAGTAAAATATTAATGAATTACGTTATATATATATATATATATATATATATATATATATATATATATATATATATATATATATATATATATATAATACACAAATTTAACGGAGGAAGAGGAGAGGAGGAAAAACGAAATAACTACCTGGCAGAAGAAAAAAAGAGCAATTGTGGCTGAAAATTTCTGAGGCAGCTTTGTGAGATTTACATTATATTATATAAGTTGTGGCTGCCTTGGTTGCATCTATACACACAGGAAATTGAAGCAGAAAGGAGAAAGGACGGGCACACGTATTCACACGGAACCTGTCGGCAATTGGTGTGTGTATATATATATATATATATATATTATATTCACGTAGAAACAGAGGCAGAAAACAGAATTTATTCCAGATTTGTTCACGTTTGGTCAATTTCTGGTGATGTCGTTCCACTCTTGTGTGTTTAATTTCAATATTATGTTAGGCTAGATTTTTACATTGCTAAATATATAGATGAACCCTTGTTTTGAAACTTTTAGTATTAATTAATTATTTTGACGTTAATTCGTTTGAATGCGTGGATATTTATTATGGTTTAGTTTGCTTTTCAATTAATTGGCCACTAGTTGAATTGTTTGTGGATTTTATTATCATCGAGAGAGGTAATAGAATCGTTAGCACATAGTAATAAATATTGTGAGATTCGATAGAGATATACCTCTATACTTTGCATGGTTCATAAAGACTTTCTAGTTCGTTAATGCATTTATCATGTTTGTATTTTTCATCGAGAGATAAGAAGATCGCATGAGGGGAATAGATTTAATTGCTATCGAGAGAAGTTTTTAAATAAATTTGGAACGTCAACCAACTCGCATGATAACAAATTGTCAATTTAATTGTTAAACTAAAAATGGATGAATAAGGGGGATTCTATATCCTAGCAATGCATCTCAATAATTCGATAAATTTTTACTTCGATTTTTATTACGTGACTAATTAGATTAGAGGTGTCAATCCGGGTGGTCCGGGCCGGGTCGGCCCGCCAACATGTGAGCCCGGTAACGGCCCGCGTGAAAAAAAGCCCGCCCGCTGCGGGTTCCGGGCCGGTTACGGGTCGGCCCACAATTTTGGACTACAGCCCAGGCCCGCCCGCTGACCCATCCGGGTCGAGCCCATGCGGGTCACGGGTCGCACAGGTCGCGGGTCATTCTGGTTTGGCCCGTATGATTGTATAAATAAAATTATAAAAATATAGAATTTTTCCGGTTTGACCCATATGGAGAGCAACTATCATTGAAAATAGGATTTTGAGAAAAAGAATCGCAAGAATCCATAATATAGTAGGATTAAAAAATTTAGTAGTGACTAGTGAGAACCGAGAAGAAAGAAATATAATCAAGATGATGATGATATTTGTAATTGAATAATTGTAATTGTAGTAAGGTAGTAACAAGTATATATTATGAAGTATAAATGTATAATAACTAATGAGAGGGTATTGTAAAAATAAATGTAAGCAAAAATTGGAATTTATCGATGAAGGGGATGATATTACCGTTAGAAAATTTATATTACCATTAGTTAAAATTAAAAAAAAAAAAAAATTGACCATGCAGCAGGTTACGCCTTTTTTTTAATTTTTTTATTTTTATTTCCGCCCCCCCCCCCCCCCCCTTTTTTTAATTTTTGTTTTATTTTTTTTTTTCAATTTTTTTTACGGGTCGCGGGTTAACCGCGGCCCGTGGGAGTGCAACCCGCGAAACCCGCGGGTTACACTTCCTTGGCCCGTGAATCGCCCGCACGGGTCACGGGTCGGCCCGCGGTCCCGATTTTCACGGGTCATGGCCGGCCCGTCCGTCTTGACACCTCTAAACTAGATATAGATTTATTACAAATTATTATTACTATTCGATTAAGGGTATTATTAACTTTAACTCGATCAAACACGTAGTCCTCGTGGGTTCGACACTTTATACACTACTATATTACTTGATCACGACCCCGTTCACTTGCGGAAAATCAAACGATCAACGACTATTATTCGACAAAGATGGTGTTAAAATTATACACGGAATAATTAATTAATAAATTTCTTATAAATTTATACATTATGTTATTCCGTGTACAAATTTTCAAAATTAAAAACATCATTTATTGAATCATTTACACTTATAATTTGTGTGAAGATATTAAACAGATTATAAGTGTGACAGGTGGCCAGACCCATTTGACACCACTATATTAAAGTTACGAATAAAAATATGTTAGGTTCTGCTAGACTAAAAGCACAAAATTTAGAAATCAAATGGTAAGAGAGCTGAGTTAAGATTCTAAATTCGGCAGACCATGTAGGTATTTTCTATTAGATGATCGATTCAAAACTAACAAATATCAGTGATGAGATAGAAATTGAGAACTTTTGACAAAACTATCCGCAGATGATTATGTACATTAATAGATACTATTAAATTAAATAACTTCAAAAAAGAAACTGAAATTTTGAGGATGTTATGAGGAGAATACAAGAAGTATTTTGTCACATTAGATAAAACACAAGCAAATTAGTCATAATTGCATCAACTCTTTGTTCACGAATTGAATAAATACAAGACTCTCACGCAAAAAAAAAAAAAAAAAACACGTTCTATACCTCTATAGAGAGCTGGCATCGTCATGTTTTCCCACCAAAACAGCCTACAAAGTTACTATTACATCATTTGTTTTGTTGAAGACATTGTACCCTAGTGGTGGCAAATGAGCCGAGCGGCTCGTCGGCTCGCCCGCTCGGCTCGTATTGTTCACGCCCACGAGCCGCTCGGGCTCGTAAAAAAACGAGCCCGAGCACGAGCCGAGCGGGCTCATGGGCTAGACGAGCCGAGCCCGCTCGGCTCGTCACTGTTCACGAGGGGCTCGGCCCCAAGTAAAAAAAAAAAAAAAAAATAAATAAATTTAAAAGTGACCAGAACGGTCACTGAACCAGTGACCGTTCTGGTCACACAAGTGACCAAACGGTCACTGGTTCAGTGACCGTTTGGTCACTGTTCATTAAAAAAAAATTTTTTTTTTTTTTTTTTTCTAATTTTCTCCAATTCTTCTCCTATAAATACCCAACCCATTACAACATTTTTTTCCCACCAAACTTTCATTCTATACTCTCTACTCTACAATTTACAATTTACAAATCATTATCAACAATTCTATAATTCTCTTCTACATTTTTTTACATTAATATTATCTTCATTTTACAAATTCACATTTCTACATTTCTACATTTCTACATTCTATTTCAACAATTCACAAATGGATCCACGAGCATTTGTTGAAAACTTATTCGGTATGGAAGGTGAAACACCTGCCCAAAATCAATTTGGGAATGAATTTGCCGGTCTCAACCAACTACCAATTCCAGAAGACATTGACGATTTCGACGTTCGTGAAGGCGATGCCGATCCGATTGATTTGGATGACGTTGATGTTGATCCAAGTGTTCCTATTGATTTGGAACAAGATGAAGAACCATCACTAAATATTCCCGATGCAAGAGGGAAGAGAAAGGGGAAGAAGCAGGCAAAATGTTGGGACCATTTCAAATTGGTTAACACTGGTCGTGTGATCGATGGAGTTCCAGGAAATAAAGCAAGATGTAAATCGTCAACAACGACCGGCATGGCAAAAAAATTGGAACCACTCACCTCAACCGTCATTACAAAGCATGTGCGGCCAAACATGGGCTTCTTGAACGTGGACAAACGCAACTACAAGCTTGGTACTAGTAGAGACGGTGCTACTACTTCGCCACTTTCTACGTGGATGTATTCGGAGGAGGAAGCACGAAAGGGAATGGTGAAGTTCGTTGCCGCGGCGGAGCTGCCACTAGCAATAGTGGACAACGAACATTTCGTAAACTACGTCAAACAATATCTTCAACCAAGGTACGTTGGGGTAAGTCGAAATACTCTTCGTTCTAATACAATTGAATATTTTCTTAATGCAAAGCGATTATTGATTGGGGATTTAGAAAAATACGGGGGTGTCATATCTTTAACTTCGGATTTATGGGAAGGGATTAATAAGAGAGGTTATATAGTTGCAACTGCACACTATATAGACCCACTTTGGGTTATGCATAAAAAAATTATTGCTTTTAAAATAATTGAGTATCCTCATAATGCTAACACTATATATAATGCAATTATGTTAATAATTAAAGAATATAAATGCGAGAGTAAAATTCGTTCTTTTACTTTTGACAATGCTTCTGTAAATAAAGTAGTTATCGATAAATTGCATAGAGTACTTCAACCCGATTTTGGTGGTTATTTATTCCATATTCGATGTGTGTTCCATATTTTTAATTTAATTGTACAAGACGGTTTAAAACATGTGAAGGACGAAATTAGTCGAATTAGGAATGCACTTACGTATATCACGATTACACCTAGTAGAAAACAATCATTTGAAGAATTTTGTGAACAAGTCGGGAACTCTAATACAAAAACTTTTATTATCGACGTAGGTCATAGGTGGAATTCAACTTACTTATTATTAAAATCATGTGAAGGTTTTGAACCGTTTATCACTGAATTTTATAACAATAGGCATATTAGAGACGACGACGATGATATCTTAAATGAATCCGATTGGAATACGGTATTTAAAATTAAGAAATTTTTGGAAAGTTTTTATACGTCTACGAATATATTGTCTCGGTGTTTATTATCCAACTAGTTGCATGGTTCTTGAACGTCTTTATATAACCGCTAGGGCTTTTAATAGATATCAAAATGACCCCGATTTGCATGCGGTTATATATGCTATGGAATTAAAATTTAGAAAATATTGGGAAGAATTACCTATGTTATTTCCTTTAGCATGCGTCATGGACCCCCGATATAATTTATCGGGTACTAAATTTATAATTGACCAAATTTCAAATGCTTTAACTTTTAATATGCCTATTGCTTATAGGAATTTGGAACAAACGTTAACTGAGATGTATGAATTATATGCTTCAAGAATAGGTACACAAGTTACTCGTGTACCTACTCCTACTCCCACTAATATAAACGATGACGACGTCAAGTAATTAATTTATTAGAAAACATAGACTCAATTAGATATGATTCAACCGCATATGCATATGGTTCCTCTAGTAGTAGTAGTATGTCTTCCACCGCATGTACTCAAACTTCGAGTAGTAGTCAAAATGCGTTGCCATCCGAATTAATTGATTACTTTCGTTATACTATGCCTAGTAACAAATCGCTTAAGAAAAGTTCAAGATGTAATCGAATTCTCGGCGAAATAATGAACGTCGATGGCCAATTGTTTCGCAATTGCAAAAGATCTACTAATACCTCCGGTTAGCACCGTAGCTTCGGAGTCTCGCTTAGTGCAGGGAAGAGGGTTCTCTCTGAAATTCGAAGTCGACTAAAAGAAGATATTTTGGAAGCGTTAATGTGCGTGAAGGATTG
This sequence comes from Fraxinus americana, assembly GCA_035079005.1. NCBI lineage: Eukaryota > Viridiplantae > Streptophyta > Magnoliopsida > Lamiales > Oleaceae > Fraxinus > Fraxinus americana. Next base: position 5,912,502 of record CM068727.1, on the reverse strand, counting down.
GGAAGACGCTAATTATCGAATTCAACATAAATATGCCGAAATTGCATGTAATCAAGTAAGTGATATTTAATTTCAATACATTCATTACAAAATTTTATTTTCATACATTTATAATTTTTTTAAAAAAATTGTACACGTAAAAAGTTTTTCGTGTACAATTTTAACTTCGCCTACACGAAATTGAAGTAGCCGGTCCCAAGCCCGGATAAAGGAGGAGGGTTTATCTTTTTTTTTTTTTTAAATAAATGTATATTTACTATTTTAAAAATTATAAATGTTTTGACGAGCCCCGATAAATGTTTTGGAAAATATATATTTAAAAAAAATAGAAAAAATAGACTTGTAGTAGTAGCGTTATTTATTTATTAAAAAAAAAAAAAAAGGCGAGCCGCTCGCCCAAACGGCAACGAGCCGAGCTCGCGCTCGGCTCGTTGCCGACGAGCCACGAGCTCGGCTCTTGCGAACACGAGCCGAGCTCGTTCGTCAATGGGCCGAGCCGGCTCGGCTCGGCCCATTGCCACCACTATTGTACCCTCTTCAAACATTAATACTTGAGGGTCCGTTACTGAAGAAACAATATTGAAGAGCAAACTCTATAGCGGCATTCCAAGGAGAAGATAATAGCCATCTCATTTCACGACACTCTCCCCTTTCCTCTTTTCGAGTTGTTGAAAATTGTGATCTTGCCACAAATAAAGGGAATTTCAACCAATTTTTAAGATGTGACCAATCCGACCCCTACCCCCACCAACTAGGTTCGTAAGTATTTTCCCGAGAGGTCTTGCTGTAACTGGTCACCAAAATTATATATGTTGATGAGCGCATATGGCACTAATGCGTGCACTTACATGCTTTGTTTGTGAGGGGGTAAGGGGACAAAGGACATGACACAATAGTCACAAAAGTAACCATATTATAAAAGATAAAGAGGAACATGAGCTTCTCGTGTATTACATGAATACACATGCAAGGAAGAAAAACATGTTTTATGGTGATTATATACAAGTTCATCAAAGTATATGGAAATGTGATGATGCAACTGATCAAATTGCTTAGTAGAAACATTATAGGATGAGAGCAACATGGTCAAGAGAATTATCCTGATGACCATGATCCTCCATTAATATATCATTAGAATACATTTTTCTTTAAATATTTATAAATATCTTTTATAACTAATTTCACTTGACAATTGCTTTATGATACAAGTAACAACCATCTATATGCTCTCTAGTTCACAATCATCATGTGAAGGTAGAGATAGCAAAAAAACCCGACAAATCCTATACTCCAGGCCCCGTTCTGAACAGGGCGGGAGTTACCCGCTAAATCTGGTATTCAAGTTGGGGACGAGGCAGGTATGGGTAATGGGTACCCCGTCCCGTTAAAATTTTTTTTCTTTAGAATTCAATACTTTAAATGGAAAATTTCACGAAATTTCATTAGTTCTAATAGAAAATGGCAACTAAGATTATCTAAAAAATATGATAAGCAATAAAAGCCTTAGTTTACCTAATATATTTGAATAATTCAACTTTTAAAATTAAATGAAAATAAAAAAATATATTATTATCTCACTTTAATGAATGAGGACAATAAAATGACTTATCAAAAATTTAATAAATAAATGGGGTAGGAAACGGGGCAAAGGCCCCTACAATAAATGAATTAACAAAAATTTAAAAAATAAATAAATAAACGGGGCAAGGATCCCGACCCGCCCCGCTTTAAATGGGTAACGGGGCGAGGACGGGGCAGGAAATTGCTTGGCGAGGCGGGCGGCAAGGGAGGTTGCCCCGACCTGTCCCTGCCCCGTTGCCATCCCTATGTGAAGGCGGTGAGAGACGGTAGCATATAAGGGAAAAGGTTTACCTAAAGGAGGTGTGACCTGCTTCTTAGTCAAGTCCTAGAAATGAGGAGGTAAGCTTGCCTGTTCACAAACAAAATCCTGCAAATGAGAAGGTAACTTCTTGATTCTGGTGGATTTGCGTAGAGCAAGAAGTTCTGGTGCATATTGTAGTTCTTGGCTGGTGGAGAAGCAGTCACAGATGAGGGAGGTTCTTGGACTGATGAATCTGATTCATGGTTTTCCATTGTAATGTTATGAGAAGGTAAATAAGCTAGTAAATTTGTATTCTCAACAACGCAGGCGTCGTTGAAATCTGTAACATCAAAGAGAAGTTCCTTGTAAGGAAAAACATTTTCATAAAAAATGACATTTCGAGAGATGAAAATCCTGTTTGTTTCTAAGTCAAGGAGTTTGTTCCCTTTGATGCCAAAATGGTATCCAAGAAAATTACATGGATACCCTTGGGATCAAATTTGTGCCTGCCATGAACAAGAGTTGTAGCAAAAGCCAAGTATCCAAAAACTTTAAGATGAGAATATTAAGGTTGAGTTTGAAACAGCAATTCAAATGTTGTTTTGTGATTAAGAAGGGGAGATGAAGTCCTATGTATAAGATAAACAACGGTAAGAACACAATCGCCCAAAACAGTAGTGGAACCCCATTCTGAAATTTGAGAGCTCTGGCAACATTTAAAATATATTGGTGCTTTCTTTCAACGATGGCATTTTGTTGTCGTGTTTCCACACAAGATTTTTGATGTATGATGCCTTTTTTTAGTTGAATTCTGTCATGTGAAATTCAGCAACATTGTCACTATGAATTATTTTGATTTGTGTCAAATTGTGTCTCAATCATGTTGCAGAAGGTTTGAATAGCATTAGAAGCACCAAATTTTTGTTTCAAAAGATAAACCCAAGTACCGGCAAGGTCACGAACACATGCCAAGAAATTGCCATTGAAGTCCATTATATCCACCTACATGTAATCAAGCATTAATTTCTAAAAAATGGAACGAAGAAAAAAAATGGACTACGGATAGACCAAAACTAATGTCAATTAAAACAGCAACATTCACTAGAAAACTCGTAGGACAACTCTAAAACTAAGGTAGATGAGAACTTCCCAATTTAACAATTAGAGATTTCTCATGGCGCAAACGAGACAGGTTCTCAGAGAGCTTCTCCGCTGTAGCAAACTGCTTTCCACTGAAATAACCTCCGTTCCCACCAACTGCAGTAATCATACGACCATGTGATAAAAGTCGGCACCTTGCCCACAGTACAGTTCTCAGCTGAATATGGTTCTTCTTCTACGCACCCCATACATATTAACCAACAATCAAAAGAGGTCAATTTTACTAAATTCAATCAAATATAACATTATGCTCCCATTTGATATGTTATCTCAATAAAATAATTTTGCATGTGTATCTGTGACTTTTTCCTACTTTTTACCATATATTAGGGGTGAACGCGGTTCGATTTGGGTGGTTTGTGTTATATTTTCAACTCAAACCACTTCATGCGGTTTGGAATTTTGTCAAAGTAAACCAAACCATAATTTGAGGGTTGGTTCGATTTTAATCCGCGGTTTACCTATCGACATTATAATAATATATTTAAAATAAGTTAAAATATAAGTTTAAACGAGAATTAATAATATTAAATATTAAAATTACATTCATCTTTCCCACGAAACTCGTGAATAAATTATTTTCAAAATTGGTAGCTAAAAGATGTTAATAGAATGAATATATATTTCTTCTTACTAGTGAGATGAAAAACTCATTTCTTCTTACTAGTGAGATGAAAAAACATGACTGAACATGATATGTTTAAATGTACAAAGAATGATGGAGTTTTGATTTATTGAAAATTGATAAATTTTATTCTCTAACGACTTTACGAAAGTAGAATGAAGTGGTACTAGTTAGGGAACTTTAACATTTGCACACAATCAATATGCTATATCCTTCATTATTTATAAACGACAAACAAGTTCATTAATCATCTAGGCACACAAATAGTCATTTTTTAAAATCCAAATTACAACTCACAAGTGTATAATAAGTTAAAAAAAAACAAATAAAAGAAAGAATAATGAAAAAAATGATTTGAATGAGAATTTAAGACATATCAAGAGAGAAGAGAGAAATGGTGACTCGGGTAGAAATTAGTAAACTAACAAATAAAAGGCGACTGACGATTTGCGATTGAAAATCGCATTTTGTTTAGCAGTGACAGTCAAGCGTCAAATGTTTGAGAAATGAGAGTTTAGGTAGCTTTTAAAGTTGTGGGCGTGATTTGATGTCGTAGTTTTGTTGTATTATGATTTGGATTGTTGAAATAAATGTTTTTTTTCGTATGATTTGGGTTTAATTTTAGTTTAGATTAGATATCGGGTAACGATGTGTGTTGTGGATTTATAAAACTATTGGCTAATAATGATGAATTTATATAATTATTTTAATGGGTTGGTTGTAATTTGTATTACTAAATTGATATTTTTTCTAAAAAGTAAAACCTATAAAATTTGTAAGTTAATGAAATTAATTTTTTTAATGGTTTGGTTCTGTTTAAAGGAAAAAAAACTGCGGGTCCACGTGGACTCAAACCAACAGTTTCGGTTCGATTTGCGATTTCGCGATTTTTTTGTGCAGCCCTACCATATATTTTCAAAAAATCAATTTCCACAAAACTCACTCTTAAAAAATCTACGTCAAATAGGCCATAAACTTCAAAATTCCATGTTAGCCACTATTAATTCACTAAAGAAATAAATAAAGAAATCTCAATGTTACATGTCTTATAATAGAATAAATCATACCAAATTAGTATAGACTAAGGTCTGTTGCCACTAAACTGAGCAATTGTACCGAATAGGAAAGATCGAGTCTAGTGATTGTTAAATAGAGTAGCCTCCCAATCAATCTCTGTAGGTAGAAGGATTATTAAAAATTTCACTATGATCTTTTCATAACTTTAGATTTTGGTCTAATGGAGCTTTGGCTAGTGTGGCTCCAATTTTACTAGAATTTACTAGGATATCTAGTGCATACTTTCGCTACCAGATGTGAATACCACGATCTGATTTGGCCACTTCAAGGCCAAGGAAAACCTCAGCTTGCCAAGGTCTTTAATTTTGTACTTGTCATGAAAGGAAGACTTTAAACTGTTAATGGTGTCCAAGCAGTCACTTGCAACAATAATATCATCTACATAGATGAGTATTGTCGTGAAAGAGTGTGCAGCAGATTTTATGAATAAGCTGATATCAGCTTCAGACTGTGTAAAACCTTGGCCTATGATGAAACTGGAGAGCTTAGACAGGGCCGGTCTTGTGATTTTCGGGGCCCAAGGCGAACTCCAAAAATTGGGCCCCCCAACATGAACGTAAATGCAAAATCCAACAGTGCATTATGCACGTATTGCTAACTTAACATTGAAGAGTAGAACAACAAACAAATATAAAGAACAAAAGATTTATATATATATATTATAAAGTAACAAAACTAACAAGAGTTCAAATAATCAGTTAAATACTATTTGTCTTGTTGTTTTAGAGGCAAAAACAATAATCAAATTTGAATAATTTAACTGTTCAACCATATCTTTCTCGATTGATAACATAGCCAATCCATTCAATCTTTCTTGTGACATAGTTGATTGGAGGTAAGTTTTGATCAACTTCAATTTGGAGAAACTTCTTTCTATAGATGCAACTGTAACCGGTATGGTTAACAAGATTTTATAAGTAATATAAGCATTTGAGAAACAAATATATAACGTCTTCAAATATCGTAGCACTTCAATTGCTCTCATTGCTTCACTTGGTATATAGCTCCGCAAGACTAGTATCTCCGAAAATAAATCATCTCCACTAATGTCCGAATGCCCGTTTTGTTCTAATTGTTTCTCAAGATTCATACAAGATTTCGTCAAACTTTCATGAGTTTCACCCCTTAACCTCTTCAAATTGAACAAAAACCCAAAAGTGTCGTCATATTGTTTGAATTGTTCAAATCGAGTCCTCATAGAAGATAGAGCATGATCTATTATAAAAACAAAGTATTCAACTCTAAAAGATTTTTCAGTCGATTGCTTTATTTCATTACTTCCGCTTTCATCAAAATGTTTTTTCTTCGAATTATACGTTTTTCTCGAAAAATAGCTTCAATTCCCATTTCGTTTGCCTTCTTTGTCGCTTCATCCATGGCAATAGCAAATCCAGTTTCCATATTTGTGGTTTGAAGAAATTAACTCACAATATTGACTATACACAACAACCTGTACCAGATAATCAATGCAAGTAAGAACTCAAAACTAGACAGGTCATTTGTTGCTAACGACTCGGCTTCACTCCTTATTTTAGCCTCTTCGTTACTTTCTGCCAAATCAAGTAACGCATCTCTTATTTGTGCAGTTTGCTCCATTATAGGCTTCACACTGTCAACATGACTTTCCCAACGTGTTTGTGACAATGGCTTCACTATCAAGCCGTGTACATTATCTTTGAAAAATTTTCATCGTTTGGTAGAAGCGGAGAACAATGTGTAAATGCGTTGTACCACTCCAAAAAAGGATATACCGTTAGAACAACAATACACCATATCGGACAATGCTAGATTCAGACTATGAGTGCCACATGGAGTATAGAAAGCTCGGGGATTCACCTCAAGGACTTTTCTTTGCACACCTTTGTGCTTTCCGCTCATGTTAGATCCGTTGTCATACCCTTGCCCTCTAATATCATCAACATCAAGATTAAGTTTGGTCAAAACCTGTTGAAGCTCAGTTGCAAGTCCGAGTCCAGTTGTGTCATCAACCTTCAAAAATTCAATCCAATATTCTTCGACTGTAGGTAAGTTTGACATATCGTCAACACATCGTATTACTAAAGACATTTGCTCATCATTACTAGCATCTGGAGTACAATCAAGTATAACCGCGAAATATTTTGCATGGTGGACTTTCTTTACAATTGAACTTCTCACCTCATTTGCCAACAACTGTATCAACTCATTTTGAATTGTTTTGCCAAGATATGTTTATTGAATCTCGCGTGCTTTAGCCCGCCGAACATACTCTTGCATTAGTGGATCAAACTCACTAACAATTTCCACCATTTGTAAAAATAAGTCATTGTTCTCAACATGTAGCCTCTCAACATCTCCTCGAAATGGCAAGCTGTTTTTGGCGAGTCTTTTCACGATAGTGATGATCCTCGTTAATACATTTCTCCAATGTTCTCTTTCTGCGTCTATCACCAATTGAACACTTTTGTCTATTGTAGTTTTCGACTGAATTCTATTTTCCAATTCAATCCAACTAATCATGCAACGTAAATGCTCCTCATTCCCTTCATGACTTTTAATAGAACAGTGCAAATTATGCCAATCTCTGATTCCATCATTACCCAGTTGGCCAATTCAGGTGACATTTGTTAGTGTTTTAAACAACTTGCAACAAAAGCAGAAGATCTTGTCCATAGATACTAAATACACTAGCCATCTTCTATCAATTGCTTGCCTATTTGGTAGTAATCGCATGTATTGTGAAGAATCAAAATGTCTGTTTGCACTATCTTTGGGAAACACGATGCCATCAACTCTTTTCGGACCCATTTCAACTAAATAATCCCTCGTTCTCTGATCAATGTTTTTCCAATTCCCAGGATCATCCAAATTCAAAAAAAAATGAGCTATCTTCTTCTTTATCATCCACTTCATTCACAATCAAAGAAAATGAGCTCTCTTTATCCTTCTCATCTACTTCATTAACACAAGCAGGTTTCATCACTTCTTTATCCTCACCCTCAATCAACTCATTCACATTGCTGCTTTTAAAGTATTTGTCCATAGCGCCTACTTGACTTTGAGTCAACAAAAGTTCATTTCGTTTCCTTTTTCTCTTCATAGCTCCAGACTCATATTTAGGAGGCATGGCGTATGAGTATATATCTAATGGCCAATAATTAGCCTAAAAGACAATTACAAAATATCTCCATCATCTCACAATTAAAGTATTCAATATAGTGACTATATGTGCCTGTACAATTGATCCTACACGCTACAATGAACATTCATACAAGCCGACCAGGCCACAATTATATAAGCTGACAAGGCCACAATTATATAAGCCGACAAGGCTTTAAACAATTTCAATATCAAGTTAGAGCAAGCTATTGCTTACTTGAGAAGTAGAAAATCCACGAAAATTGTGGAATCACGCCCTATTCCAGCATCCAACATTGCATCTCAGTTCTCACGAGCCTGAAATTGAATCATTCATAGATAAATAACATATTCACAATCATTCACAGATAAGGAAACTGGAAAGCTATTATATGACTCAAAGTCTCAGATTCACAACAATCATTCACTGATAAGCAACATATGGAAGAATCGAATGGTAGAATCAAAATGGCAATCAAGAAATTCTATCATTCACAACAATCAGAATGGCAAAATCTTAGACTTAAGTGTTGAAATTGAATCATTCACAAATCACAACAAAGCCAATCAGTATTCAGAAGTGAAGAATCGAAATGTCCATATAAATATAATAGCTCATTTTTTTTAAGAATACAGACAAGACACTGAGAAATTAGACAATGAAATAATCAAACAAAAGACACAACTGATACTCAAGCCTCAACTACGCGGCACATTGCCCACTTAGTTACCAATTTAAAACTTACTAGTTACTTGCAGAACTCGAGTCTCCAGAAGCAGATAATCCAGTCGCAATCGCAGTCTCGCAGACCCACTGACCCAGACTACTACCAGTCTACTGTCTACCACCAGGGCCACTACCAGCAGGAAGCAGTCAACCGTCGACGGCGGAGTGCGGACGGAACTCGAAACTCGAAAGCTGGAACTCGAAAGGGAAATGGTTAAAACCTAAAAGAAGGAAGGAGAAAAGTGGAACAAAAGCACCACTCCAGCGTCGGCTTGAACTTGAAGAACAGTTGGATTGGTAGATAGGATTCTTGGGAGAGTTGAATGAAATTTTGAGATTGAGAGCGGGAACTAGGAAGGAGCCGGGGATTGTTTAGTGGTTTAGGTACAATTGGGCCAAAAATAATAGGCCTTGGACTGATTTACATTAATTGGGATTTGGGCCTAGATATAAAAAAAATATTGGGCCAAAATATAAGGCCCCTCCACGTTTGGGCCTGAGGCGGCGGCCTCATTTGCCTCGCCTCAGGGCCGGGCCTGAGCTTAGAATACCATTGACGTGGATTTTACTTGAGACCATACAAGCTTTTGCATAATTTGCACATTTTCTGCCATTACCTGATCCATTAATATTCGGATAGCCAGGAGGTAGCTGCATATACACTTTATCATCCAAGTCCCATGTAGAAAAGTGTTGTTAACATCATATTGGCATAAATGCCAACCATTAATAGCTGCATTGGTCAACAAAGTCCGAATTGTCACAAGTTTAGCTCCTGATGATAATGTCTCATTGTAATTAAACATTCATGTTGTGTATACTCCTGTGCCACTAATTTGGCTTTGTACCTTTCAATGGTTCCATCAGTATGAAATTTAATTTTATAAACCCATTTATATCCTATAGCCTCCTTACCGGGTGGCAAGTCAACAATTACCTTAGTTTCATTTAACTCAAGAGCATCAATCTATGCTTTCATGGCACTACATCATTCGGGTGATTGTATGGATTCTTCAAAGGATTTAGGTTCTGTATGTGTGGTGATGGAAACAACAAAGGCTTTAAGTGGAGACGAAAGTTTATGGTAAGAGACAGTAGCATCTAAGGGAAAAGGTTTGCATGAAGGAGGTGCGACCTGCTGCTTGGTCAAGTCCAGGGAATGAGGAGGTGAGATTGCCCGATAACAAACAAAATCCTGAAAATGAGAAGGTAATTTCTTGATTTTGGTGGATCTGCACAGAGCAGAAAGTTTTGGTGCATATTGTGGTTCTATGGCTGGTGGAGAAACAGTCACAGATGAGGGAGGTCCTTGGACTGATGAATCATATTCATGGTTTTCCATTATAATGTTATGAGAAGGTAAAGGAGCTCGTAAATTTTTGTTCTCATCAACATATGTGTTGTTGGAATCTGTAACTTCAAAGATAGTTTGAGAAATGTTTGGGAGAGGATTTGATGTAGTGGTATGAAGTTCCTTGTAAGGAAAAAACATTTTCATAAAAAAGGACATTTTGAGATATGAAAATCGTGTTTGTTTTTAAGTCAATGAGTTTGTTCCCTTTGATGCCATAAGGTTATCCAAGAAAAATACACCAATGAACCGTAGGATCAAATTTGTACCTGCCATGAACAAGAGTTGTAGCAAAAGCCAAGCATCCAAAAACTTTAAGATGAGAATATGAAGTGTTGTATAACAAACAAGATACTGAAATAGCTCTGATACCACTTGTTGTGAAACAAACCAGCGGATTGAAATGTTGAAATTATATGGCACAATAATAAAGTATTTAATCAAGCAAAATAATTATAAAGACAAGAAATATGGCAGAGGAATTAAGAGATTTTATTGACTCAAGAATAATGGAGAAGATAGAAAATTATAATAGATCCTATAATTCTAGTAATCTATTTTCTCACACTACAAAATTGTATAGAATAGCAAAGTATTTATAGGGAACATATAGGGGGTGTTCAAACCCTCTTAGTAGAGTTGTTGATGAAGTAAGATGCCAAAAAATTGAGTTCAAAATGAAACAGGAATGAAAAACGACGAAAAAATCCAAACAGAATAGGCGGTGCCTAGGCTCTGCCAATTTTATTTTATTTTTTTCAAAAAAAATTCTCCATTCCAAATTCTTTTTCAAATTCAATACCAATTCCCAACTCCCAATGGACTTTCAAAATAAAAGTTCAACTTGACATAGGACTTCAATAATATTCCAAACTGAATTCTCCTTGATGTGCACTTCAATTAAAATTCTTCAATACTTCAATCACTTCTTAATAGATCTCTTCTTGTTTCTAAACCCATGTTTGTCTTCCATTTTCTCAAACATTGTTTGCTACAGTAAACAATCTCCACCACATTTTCACTTAATAAAATATTCTACACACAAATCAATAAAATTACTTTACTTTTCAACTACACATTCTCTAAAAAATACAATTCAAAACTCTATTTCTTCTCCCAAAATGGGAAACAAACAGGCTCTAAATCTTTGGAGAATGCGGCGTTGTATTATTGTAAGTTCTCTGTTTCAAAAATTTCCTGAAAGTAGACGACAAGTTTTAAATCTTAATGCAGGCAAGGCATATCTCGTTGAATCAGTCTTTTTCGCCACATCGCGTATAACGGGAATCGAACCCCCTCTGCTGCTGTCGGGCGGATGGAGAATGCAATACTTCGACCCAGAAACTTGTTAGGAGTAGGTTTTAGCTTGCGCCTTTCTTCTCAGCCATAAACTTTGTGTTTGTGGATGGAATCCCCCAAGAAGAGTTAGAATGGCAGTTCCCATTCCTTGGGAGGTCCCAAATAAATGACTACTTGAATCAGGATTTTAAGCATAAAGATTCCACTGACCTGTAAAAAGTGGGCCTAGCCTTTTGGAATGCGTTAATACCTCTAAGAAATTATTTCATCGAACATACTCTCATCTAGAACCAGGAATAGCGACATGTACTAAATGCCCTGTCCGAGCCATGATCGGAGATCCCTACAAAAGATAGCTTTCAGAATCACGATGTTTAAACTTACGCGATGAACTCATCAGATGAACTACTACAGAAAATACGACAAATTTGACCGAAGACCCTAGATATTGGGATGGACAGATGCTACTAAAAAACTGATTATCGCATGTTTTTAGAGGCCGTACTTAACCCATACGACCCCTTAAACTCGCGATTTAGCAAATAAAATGGACCATTTCGAACATTTTCCTCATGTTGCTACCACTACATACCGGTTAAAGAAAGAAGAAAAGATCGAAGACTTTGCCAGGGAAAAAACATGAATAGGGCTTTTTTAAATAAATAGGGTTTGCACAATTCCATTGCTAATAGAATGCAGTCTTTAGCAAAAGGTAAGGAGGCATCTACGAATGTCAGGCATGATGTATTAGTATTACCTGAGCTAAGTGCGCTGTTTTCAAAACAAATGCACATTGAATCTATGAAGTCTTCCCTTTAATGTTAATGTCCTAGAGCAGTAGAGAGTTAATCAACGAGTAGCCCTCTGTCAATCTCTGATGTCAACCTTAGTTTAATGCTCAGGGTGGAACCTTATATACAACTAACTGAATCAATCTAAAGTCAAATCCTCACCTTCGGAGCGGGAGAGCTTCAAATCAGCCTTAGTAGAAAGCAATGACAAATAAAGCATTGGGTTGATCTCTTATTTGGTGTCAAGGTAATAGTTATGAATAGTCATTGACTTCCAGGAAATGGTAGAAGAATGGGACCTATTATGGGACATACAATGCATTACAGACGTATGATCATTACGCTTCAACCGGGTTATTCTATTCCACCTCTTAGAAAGAAACTTAAATAAAAAAACTTAATAGCATGGCGATACTTTTCGAGAAATCACCTCCAAATTACTGGTATGGCTATCAAAATCATGAGCATCAACATATAGGTTCCAGATCCAAGTGATAGTATCAGGTCCCTTAGCTAATGTTCTTCACTTTTCCCTTTAAGTAGAAGGATAATAAAGATATTATTGGTTTTCTCGCTCCTCATCTACGCTCATCAAACCAACTTTTCTTTTTCGGATGTAAAAGAGCGGTTGAAGCGGAAATTTCGAAATGACAGCATCAAAGATATATATATATATATATATATATATATATATATATATATATATATATATATATATATATATATATATACAGCTACGATTATCTCGGACTGCGTTCCGAAAAAAATATCATTCTTGAAGTTGAAGGGCACTCTTGTCTTTCAACCCACTATATTATTCATAGTTGTGGGGAACTGTATATTTATAGCCTCTACGATAAGCAAGTGAATGGGGCCAACAAAGGAATTCAGGTCACACACAAATTCTAACAATCTCCACCTTGACACAAATTCCACCAAGGAATGAGCTGGCTTCTTCAACAATAACAAAAAAAAAATTAATTTCTCCAACAAAAAAATTTAAATTCTCCACCTCTTCCAATGAATCCTAGCACTACTCTTGTAGAATTATCTCAGACTCCAAAAAATATAATGATTTTATAATTTACTAAAATGGGCTATAACACACCTAAAGCAGAATCAATATCAAATGCTTTTGCTGAAAGCTCCTTACTCAACAAAATCAACATCCACATACCATTTTTCACTGGGTCCTTCCCTAGCAATTGAATACAATGGCACCACAGGTGATTGTGGCAAATCGGCATTATCCATATCTCCTGAACTCTATAGAGCAATATTCTTCAAATCCAACCATTTATGAGCTCTTAAAAGTATTGTACCAATCTAAATATCTACCACGGTATTAAACCTGTGCTAATTGACTCGTCTAAATTTTGTAGAATTCTGCAAGATGTATAACTGAGACATTATAGTCCTTCCAATACAACATGAGCACCCATACAAACCTTCAAAGGCCCACCTCTACCAAAGAACTCATAACATTTTGAATTAAGAATCCAATCATTCTCTGGTTTAGACTCGACGTAAGAAATAGCCAAGAGTTGTCCATCAATATTCTCCATGAAGTCTGCTTCGCTTGAAGTATCTGATTGTTCCCCATATTGACTTGCAATCAACCTTTTTTTATTCTACAATTTCTAGCAATCCTTCTTCAAGTGCTCATTTCTCTTGTAGTAGTTACAAATCTGATTACTGAACTTAAACTTCGATCTGCCCCTTCCAGAACCACCATGAGCAATCAGGTCTTCTCCATCTCTAGCCTTAGAAATCAAATGCTTCATCTTCTCTTTTGAATATAAAGCGCCATACATCTTTTCTATGGTGAGAGTATCATGAATATACAATATCGTGTCTCTAAATGAAGAAAACGAAGTGGGCGACGAACACCATAAGATTAAAGCCAAATCTTCTTTATCATACTCTATTTCCAATGTTTCCAAATCAGTGATGATCACTTTAAATACAGCCAGACGATCATCCAATGATCCTCCTTCTACCAATCGATGAGAGTATAAACGCTTCTTGAGGTTCAACTTGCTCGTCAGACTTTTAGTCATGCACAATTGTTCTAGCTTCAACCATAGAGCAACTGCTGAAACCTCCTTCAAAATGTCCTGATGAATAGCATTTGATAGATGAAGATGAATGTGAGAAACTACCTTTTTATCCTTCCGTAATTTCTCTTCTATAGTCAAAATTGCGGACATCTTGTCAATTCCAACAACACATCATCCAAATCCAATTATAGGAGAACTGCATCGTATCTTAACCTATCATAGCGAAAATCTAGTGCTCTGATCCAAAAGCGGAATGTCATACTTTATGGAAGGCATCACGAACAAAAAATCTCGAACAAATAAAATCTTACCCTCTTGCAGAACTGTTGAACCTAAGCTCTGATACCACTTGTTGTAAAATAAACAAGATACCAGAATAGCTCTGATATCACTTGTTGTGAAACAAACCACTGGATTGAGATGTTGAAGTTATACGATACAATAATAAAGTATTTAATCAAGCCAAATAATTATAACGATAGATCCCATAACTCTAGTAATCTATTTTCCCACACTACAAAATTGTATAGAAGAGCCTAATATTTATAGGAAATATGTAGAGGATGTCCAAACCCTTTTAGTAGAGTTGTTGATGAAATAGGATGCCAGAAAATCGAGTCCAAAATGAAGTAGGAATGAAAAATGCAGAAAAAACCCAAAACACAATAGGCGGCGCGTAGGCACCGTACCCCGGCCTCCTGTGTGCCGGGGCCTTGGCACTTAAGTGCTAGGTCTCGGCCATTTTTTTTTGTCAAATTGTTTTCTCCATTTCAAATTCTTCTTCAAATCTCGTGCCAATTTCCAACTCCCAATGAGATTTCAAAATATAACTTCAACTTCACATCGTACTCCAATAGCATTCCAAGTTGAATTCTCCTTGACATGTACTTCAATTAGAATTTCTCAATATTTAAGACACTTCAACAAAGGAATTTGGGTCACACCCAAATTCTAACATGAAATTTGAGTTTGAAACAGCAATTCAAATGGTGTTTTGTGATTAAGAAGATGAGAGGAGGTTCATCTATAAGATAAACAATTATAAGAACACAATCTCTCCAAAACTTTAGTGGAACTCCACTCTGAAATTTGAGAGCTCTGGCAACAATTAAAATATGTTGGTGCTTTCTTTCGACGATGACATTTTGGTGTGGTGTTTCCACACAAGATTTTTGATATATGATGCCCTTTTTAGTAGAATTCTATCGTGTTAAATTCAACACCATTGCCACTACGAATTATTTTTATTTTTAGTGTCAAATTGTGTCTCAATCATGTTGCAGAAGGTTTCAACAGCAATAGAAACACCAGATTTTTGTTTCGAAAGATAAACCCAAGTACATCGGCTATAATCATCAATGATTGTCAGAAAATAGTTTGAATGATCATGGCTAATTTCAATACTGGGTTCCCATAAATCACAATGCACAATATCAAAACATTTTTGTGACTTGTATTGACTTGAAGGGAAGGAAACTTTATGTAATTTTGTTAGAGGACAAACAAGACATGGTTTATTATCTGTAACACATTTCAAACTAGAGGTATGACCAGATAAATGAAAATTGGGATATGACATAGGTCAAATTCTTTGGAATGGTTGATGACTGAAGTAGCAGCATGAAGTTTAGTAGTAATGGGGGCGAGAGTGTATGTCAAAGCTAAAGGAGATACTTTCTTTTGCAGTAAATGATACAGTCCATGCGGCTTCTTACCCATTTAAGTCATTGTCCACGTCAAAAGGTCCTAGATGAAGTAAGTTTCAGAGAAGAAGATTAGGCAACAATTCAAACTCTATGTCATCTTCCTAGCTGAAATGAGATTAAAAGAAAATGAAGGAAGGCATAGCACATTTTCAAGGATAATGGAATCTGTGAATTTAACAGTACCAATATGGCTAATCGAAACTATATTTCCATTGGTTAAAGTTACTGAATCTGAAATCGGTGTTGGATTTGAAGTAAAAAATGAGGTGCAATAGATCATATGATATGTTGCCCCTGTATCTAATATCCAATAAGTAATAATGATATCATGATATTTAGTATTATATGGTGATAAACCAAGAGAAATACCAAACACTCTTGGTATAACACCATTAGTGGAGAAGGTAACAATTGTTTGGACATGACTGGTAGTTGATGGATGAAGTTTTTGGTGATGTTGTGGTTTAAGTAGTGCCATCAGCTAAGAATATTGCTTTGGTGTTAAGGAAGTTGTGGATTATCATTGGTTTGCTCCTGATTAAGAGGCATGAGAGCAATAACTTGGTTGACAGAAGATACAGGAGGTTTGTTTCTCCCTTAAAACTTGTATCATGAGGATACCCATGCAATTTTTAGCACCTGACTGCTGAGTGTCCAGGCATTTGACAATGGGAACAAGGTGGCTTGTTGGGGTTAGCTTTGTAACACCTTTCAAGAGAATGGCCAAGGATCTGATATGATTTCTCTACATTGAAATTCCCTTTTCCTGACATTGCTACAGTGTCATTGGGTGGTCTATAAAAAAAATTGATGCCTCATTTCTTCTTGTTGGAAAAGGCCGTACACTTCATTCAAACTTGGGAATGATTTAATCAGAAGAATTTGTGCCTTTAAACCTTTGAAATAATCATTAAGCCCCATCAATAATTTCATGACCTAGTCTCTCTGTTGGTTATTTATCATATCTTTCAATCCTCCAAGAGAACAACTAGGGATAGATTCATAATTCATCAATTAATTTAGGAATGTTTTCAGTTTTGAAAAATACAAAATTACACTGTCTAGATTCTGCATCAAATTAGCAATGTTATGTTTGATCTTAAAGACCCTTGGTGCATTTTATTGGGCAAACCTCTACTCAAGTTCCTTCCATAATTGATGGGTTGTATCAGAATATAGAGTGATGTACTTGATATCAGGTGACACAGTGTTTTATAGCCATCATTACGTTGAAGTCATTGCTCCATGAGAGGATTATCTACAGCATTGGGCTCACTGATGCTTCTGTCGATGAAACCAAGCATGTTCTTGATTCGGAATGTTTGCTTCATGGATCTTGCCCAGGAGCGATAATTGTTTAAGTCCAGGTGTCAAGGACCCCAACTTTACTTGAACCCCTTGACCCTATCGCAGCCGTAGTTTGCCCAACTTTGACTGCACATTGTAAATATTAGTTTAAATTTGAGTTGTAATTTCCTTTCCATTATAGTAGTTTATTTTTCAATTGTAAAATAGCTCTAATATTGGTAAATTTTTAGTATGATTCCTCGTCATTTTAATGTCTACTCCTATCACTTAGGTTTTTGTTCCGTAAGCTATTATAGAGATTATTAGACTTTCAAACACCTTTCAAGCTTTCTAGTGTTCGCCCCCTGCACTAGCCATTGTAATTTCCTGTTTTCATCAATTGTAATTTTTAGTTTTCAAGCAATTAACGATCAATTTACTTTCAATGCATCTCAATTTTATGTCGCAAGCTTTCTACAAATTGTAATCAAATTTCTTTCATCTTGAAATGACCGAGAGAAGGCGGAAGGTAGTCTAGCATAGTAGACTACTGCAGCACGGTGTCATTTTCTGTGCTTAAAAGAAAGGTATCCGGTGAAAGTTGGTATCATAGCTGTGGCTAGTGGCCCTGGATAAGTAAGCTATGGATCTAATTTCATCAAACACCATAGAAGTGGTAGATGCTCAAAAGAGGAATACAAAATAGTGCGTGGATGCGCTTGAGGTGACAACTACTAAGTTGTGCTATGTCGTGGAGGGCCTCGAGGAAAAAGTCAAGGTGGTAAAGATGGAAATTCGTGAATTACACATCCAACTGGATGAAGGCCAAAGGGCTTGCACACAAATGAGTGAAGTTGTTGCCATCCTGCCTGATCTATAGGATGAAATGGAAATGTTGAGAGCTTAATTACTATTTCTTCAACATACAATTGGCAATGGGCATGCCCCCACACAAGAGCATGTCCACAGACTCAAAATTTCGGAACCTGTACCTATAGAGGGGCACGCGATGCAAAAGAAGTAGATAACTTCTTGATTGATATGGAACAATAATTCATTGGGTCTTCGATCAAAGACAAAGCAAGAAAGATTACAACAGCTACCATGTATCTTGGTGGAGATGCAAAACTATGGTGGCGGACAAAGTATGCTGATATTGAGGCCAATAGGGTCCGAATAGATTCTTGGAATATCCTCAAGGAAGCGATCAGATCTCAATTTTTCCCCTAAAATGTAGAATATGAAGCATGGACTACGATAATTTTTTAAGGGCAAATTAGGTCCAATGTCCTAAAAAATTAACTAATTTGATAAATACTTAATAACTAATTAAATTACTTAAGAACCATAATTAATACATTGTAAAATGGCCAAAACTTACAAAACTCCCCAATATATCTTATCAACCCTATTGTAATCAGCGAGCACCATTTCATCCATTCAAAATCGTCAACTTCTTGCAAAATATATACAAAATTACAGTGAAATTGCAAAATGTTGATAATTCCAAGCTTTTTCAGCTGTCGATCAAGCGTTTATGACCCATTTTCATTGGAAGCCTGGTACCATTTGAAGGTTGTCCACTAAGCACAGGTTTTTGAATACTCTCGGGTAATTTACAGTCCAACTTCCCATCGTCTTCAAATTTCGAAAGTGCATCACTTGCCCACGCTATGTTTGATTGGAAAGAGACCCCCAATGCTCATGTTTTCAAGGCCATCGTGTCGAGGCTGCAAAAGGAGAAAGTAAAAGAGGAGCTTGCAGATGATATGGTTCTACTGATAAGTGGAGAGATTTTTGGGATTGTTTTACTTTAGAGGTTAAGTTGAATTTCTCACTTGTAGATGCGACTATGTAGAAGAAATTGCATTTAGAAAGGTGATTTAACTACATCAAAGAATTGTTATACACTTGCCCAAAGCAAGGTCCATAAGAAGAAGGAGAAGGATTGGATACGATTTAATTCTACAGTCAATGAGAAATGAGTTAATTGTAAAATTTGAAATAACTAATGTTTGATCATTTAACTAGATTTATAATGGAATAAAGTTCTAACGAGTAGGCTTGGGCGCAGTTTGGTTTGTGCCGGTTTTCTACTTTAAACCGAAACCAAAATCAAATTAGTCAATTTAGGTGAATTTCAACCCAAACCAACTCACTTTAGCTCTTAAACAGAACAGAACCAAACCAAACCAAACGGGGTTAGTTTGATTTGGTTAGACTAGTCAGTTTGGACTTTTAGTCCAAATTTAATTTATTTTTGGGCCCATTTAGATTACAAGAACTAAAATAACTAAATAACTTTATATTACAAAAACTATAGAATAACAAATAATCACGTTAATAGTGACAAATCAACAAAAAACATAAGAATTTTATTGCAATTTTATACATTACGTAGCCTGACTGCTTGAGTAGGAAAAAAAGACTAAGTATAACATAATAATCTTGTGAAAGGAATTTACAGTACTGTTGCTTACTGGCAATATTATAGATTGGAGAAAATCAAGATATAGTTATGAGATTGAGGCCTATCTTTTGATTTTTTTTTTGTTGACGTAGGAACCCGCAACCGCTTCCCGTGAGTGCGCACTGTGTAAACCTCGCTCCATGCTAAGTAGCCCGCAAACCAAATAGGAGAGGCAAACCACACTAGACAAGCCCGGTGCGACGGACTCGACCGAGGAAGTGGTGGCATATGATTCGAACTCGTGACCTTCGGTCTCCACATTCACTTGCTCCACCAACTCGACTACCCCCGAATGGGTCTATCTTTTGATTTTTATTTTTCTTAAAAAAAAAAAACCAAAAAAGGGAAATATGTAAGTGGGTTGGGTTGGGTTGGGTTGGTTCATTTAGCCTAGTGGTTTGTGCATCAAATCATGGCTGAACCGACCCACCATGGTTTTGTTAAAAAAAAGTCTAAACCAATTACCTATGTCAAACCGACCGGAGCTGGTTCGGTTTGATTGGTTTGGTCGGTGCCTACTAACAATCAATTGTAGATTTATTATACTAATTACTGTTATAAATTTTTGGAGAAATTGATAGGTGTTGAAATTTGCAATGTCCATAAAATCAATTATGCGCTTGAAGTTGTATAGTTTATTGATATTCAACAAATAGTTATTAATGTGATAATGTCTAAGGTTCAATGTTTAATGTGAAATAAGTTTTTACAATACATAAAAGTGACATCATTTTCTATGTCATTTTTGAATATAAAAAAAATCTCACTTCAATTTTTGTCAATTTTTTTTTGAATTTATGTCACCTTTTTAAGTAACAAACATCACATTTTTAATAAAGTGACATCATGCACTTTTTAATAAAAAAAAGTGGCGCTTAATTTTATATAGTATTTTTTAATTCCAAAATACATTTCTATTCAGAAGACACCTTATCTTAATGTCCATATTTATTCAGAGCATGGGCGGACATGGGGAGGGCTTGGGGGGCAGGTGTCCCCCAACTTTTGAGATTCCTTTTTTTTTTTTTAATAAAATCACATTTGGTATCGATTGAAATTTTAATTTTAATCTAAATTAAAGTTAATAATTAATTTTAATAACTGTTTAATTTTAACTAAATTTTATTAAAATTTTGATTTTAATCTCCACCAAATAGAGGTAAAATCATAATAAATTTGAATTTCGAAATATACTAATTTTAAAAATTCTCTGACGATCGTGCGCTAATCGAATCTACAAATTTTTTGTATTATTTCGAAACTTATTTCAAGAATTATATTATGGACATATCGAATAGTTCAAACATATATCGAAAATAGTTAAAAATACGTTAAACGTAAACCTTTAAAAAAACGTCTAACTCGCATTTAAAAAAAAAATTCAATTATTTCATTAACATTTATTATTTTTGCGATACAAATTTCTCAATATAATTTTCATCATTTTATTAGGAAAATTTTCAAAAAATTTCGAAATTTTACATTAAAAAAAGTCGTATCCCATTTTTGGATGTAAAATTATATGAAGTATGATTTTTTTGAACGTAAATTTTCGATTGTAAAATTTCTGTCAATTTCTTTGCAAGTTCGATTGGACCCCCAACGCTAAAGTTCTGCGTCCGCCCCTGATTCAGAGATACATTTGAGATTCGAGAAACATAACTCCTAGCACTTAAAAAAGTCCATTTCTTTTTTATTGACTTTTAGGTTCTATATCAACAAATCTTTAACAAAATCATTTTTTAATCATTCAGAATAGTAAAAAAGTTCGTGAGTCACACTAAAGTGAGATTAAACCTCTCTTACGTGGCTTTTCAAAAATTAAGAGAGCATCTATGATCGTCACTTAATGTGTTTAGTTTGACGTTCTTTATAAAGTTGATTTGGTTAATATTTTCGTTATTTTGTTTGTATATCATCGTACTTTTTATCTCAATGTAGTTATGAATGCAAAGAAACGTACCTCGTACAAAAAGATGTATTCAATTCTGACATTTTAGCTAGTAAGGTGCACATTATTTTATGTTTATCTCAATATTTTTTGAATTTTAAATTGGTTTTAAAAGGAAAGAGGTGTAACTGAATTATCCCTCAATATAAAATAGGGTAGTGCTAGACGTACAGAAAAATCTCTGCCAGAAAGTTGCCAGATGAGTTGGCAGCAACTATTCCTTTTATAGAATGTCTATATTGCCCTTAATGAAATATTTTGCAGATTAAGTCCTGTATTTTTTATTTTTCTTGATTTGTAACCATAAATATTATCTTATACGATGTTCTTTTAATTTTTCTATTTGTTCTAAATATTCTCTATATTTCACTAGCTTTTTGTAAGCTTTGGGTTGATCTTTTCTAGTTATATATCCAAAAACAATTTCTTCTGAAACTTCTTCTTTTATATTTTCGAATTTGGTTATAACATCTTCAACTCTTTTTATTTCTTTAATAGTTTCTACAGAGTCAAATTCTATATTATGTCTACACATAATTTATATCAAAATATATCTCTTTAAGTTTTTCTTGTCCAACAGGAAGTATATCTTCATACTTTTCAACTATACTTAGTAAAAATGAAATATCTTTTTCATCTAAATATAATTTAAAACAATCATCATTGGATGTGGATATTTGTGAAGTGTTCATGAAGATTAATAATTAAAACATAAACATATAAAGCATGTAAATAACTTACAGTAATCGATGGAAATAAACCAGGCTTTCCCTCCAGCATGTTCTTATAGTAGCTTTGCATGTATTTAATCAACCTTCTGAATCAGATGAATATTTAAGATCATTTAGGTCTACAACTGCTCCCGCAAAACGGCTTTTCAATTAAGGTTGCATTTCTCACTCTAGAGAACTAGTCGTGTTATCACAGACGCTATCTCACAGTATCCAGAGTCTATGTTTTCACATCTATTCAAACTCTTTTCAGAATCAAGTTCTTACTTGGA
This sequence comes from Fraxinus americana, assembly GCA_035079005.1. Taxonomy (NCBI): domain Eukaryota; kingdom Viridiplantae; phylum Streptophyta; class Magnoliopsida; order Lamiales; family Oleaceae; genus Fraxinus; species Fraxinus americana. The sequence continues at coordinate 5,890,055 of CM068727.1, read as the reverse complement.
ATGAAATTTTAAAAGATAACTCACACGCTAGGTGCTACAATTTTGTTAGAAAACTGTCATTTTCCCCTAAAACATTCATCAAAGATGGGTACTTTGGCATGGCTAACATCCATTCAAAAACAATGTTTTGAAAATCTTTGAAAATCTCTATTTGTACTGCCGAGGAATCATGAGAAATTTAACGAAATCCTTTCATGGAAACTTTGTTAAACCATAACAAACTTCATCTTTATATTCATAAAACTGAAATAATACATGCTAGCTTACTATATTTACATACCTTTGGTACTCGCCTTATAAAGTTTAGAACTCCATAAGTGATTACCTTATTACAAGCTTTTCTATCTTCAAGACTAGCTAATAGTTTTTCTGAATACAAGTGGTGTATACAGATATGATATTTCTTTTGAGATAAAGAATTAGAGATATTTCGGATCTGTCTATCTTCTTAGACTCCTCCTCCTTATATAGAGGTTTGATTAGGAACCTCATCTTCACAGCTGTCCTCCTTCTACCATCTTCTTTTGTTGGGTAGTATTAGCTGTCTATCTTTTCAGCTGATGAGTGGGTGAAAAGTTGTTATCATACTAACTTTTCTTATCTTCTCCAGCAACTCTGCTCTATTTTCTTCACTAGTAGGTGGAGAGTTATAGTCTCAACTACTTTTTTCTGCTATCTCTTGTCTTCTAGTGATCACAGTTTTTCTTTAATAAAGAGACTTTATTAAAGTAGTGATAAAGGGTCACTGTCCTAACTCCATTATTTTTCTATCCTTAATTCAAAGAACTCTGCAGGAAATTCTTCACTGTTGAGTGATGCTTGACTCATATCTTCGACTACGCAATGTTCACAATGATGGTCACTGTAATCCCAAAGTAATTTGCATAGTTCTTTTTCCATCTTCTCTGATCCACAAACTTGATTGGAAATTATTTTGGATAATAAATGGTCGAGATAACATATATCTTCCTCTTTTGTCTCTGTTCTGGCATTAGAGTAAATTATATGTTCTTCAGATGGATAAACCCAAATTTTCTCTTTCTCAGTAATTATCTGAGTTATATGTTCAAATATTTCTTTATATCCCTTGGCTTTTCTATATGGCATCATGTTAATAATATCTTGATAACCATTTTTAACAACCTTTTGATTGGTTGGTAAAAAATGTTGGTTTGTGAGCCCTAACTTGATAACATGAAATGCTGTCCGCATATATTGAAGATCCGGATCCCAATCCATTGTTGTTGAGTGGAATTTGATATATATGTTTGTAGTTTTGACAATTTCAGTATATCTTTTTACTGCCTTCCTTACATAGGCTGGAAGTTGGGCTATCTCTTTGAGATCTTTGTTAGGATATATACAGAGTATATTTCCTAGTTCAAAGCAATTTCTTACCCAATTGGCTGGTGCTTTTGGATAAAAGTTTATCTTGTTGTATCTTCCATAGTGGAGAGTCTTCATCCACTTTCCAACTTCTAAATACCAATCGGATAAAATAATAAAAACAACAATAAAGAAAATGACTTCTTCATAATTTTCATAATTATCTTTTTTGAATATTTTTGCCATATGGCATATCTTGACAATTTCTTTTGGATCAATTTTTTCAATATTTAGCTCAGGTAAAATATGGCTCTATGAAGAGCTACCTTTGCTATTCTTGATATCTCGAATATTTTCTTTACCAGTAATATGTTCGAATTTTCCCTGTGAAGGGGTTCCTATTACCTTCTTTTGTTTCCCTTTATCCTCGGCCCTCGGGTAGAGAGCTAGTATTCACAAGTCCCTGTGAAGGGATACTAGACTTGGTAGAAGTATCTTCTGCCACAAGAGCTATATTCATTTTGTCTTGAAGACTATCTTGTATATTTTGGATTTGAGTTTCCAAATAGGAAACTTTTATCTCAAGTATCTGGACTTTCGTCCTTAATTGTTCTAGCTCCATCCCTGCTAAGATAATCAGGAAGAAAGTTAGCTTTTCTTTTTATATGTTCAATGTCAAATTTGAAATAAGAAAACCAAATTTGAATTCTGATAATATATCTGTTAGCAATAGATGGATCAACATTATTTTTTAGAAATGTTTTAACTTGAGTATTATCAGTCCTTATTAAGAACTTTCTTGGTAGTAGATAATCTTCATATTTCTGCACTCCTCGCTTTACAGCAATGGGTTCTTTTCTGTTCATCTCATATCTTGTTTCAACTTCTTTATATGTTCCTGATGTGTAACCTGCAAGTATCTCAAGGCAGGAATAACTCTTTTTACAATTATATTCTTTATGATTCTTCTTAACCTTTAATACTGCACCCCAGTAATTATCTGATGCATCAGTTTCAAGGATAAAGAAATCTTCTTCTTGTGGAATTGCAAGTTTAGGCAAAACTCTTATTTCCTTTTTTTACTTTTCTTATATTTTCGCAGTCTTGTTCTTCCCAAGACCATATTACATTTTTTTCTCAATTTTGGGAGAAAATAATTTTTTAATTTGGCACAATTTTCAATAAATTTTTTAGCATAATTTAATATACCAAGGAAGCTTTGTAAATGTTTTTTATCTCTGATTTTTTCAGGAAATTCTTGAAATTTTTCACCAATATGAGATTGCAATTGCAATTCTCCTTATTTAATAAATAATCCTAAATATTCTACTCTGTTTTGGCTATCTCTGCTTTATTTTGAGAAAGTGTAATACCATATTTTTTCATAACATAACAAAATTTTTCAAGATGCTCAATATGTTCATTTATATCATTTGAATGAATCAGTAAATCATCAACATAAGCAATACAAAACTGAGTAATTGGTTTGATTACCTCATCCATTCTTCTTTGAAATATCTGTGGTGCATTTTTCAACCCAAATGGCATTACATTCCATTCATATTGTCCTAAAGGACTAGGAGTACTAAATGCAGTTAATGATTTACTTTCTTCTGTAAGTATGATTTGCCAAAAACCTGACTTACAATCAAATTTTGAAAATATTTTCTTATTTTGTACTTGTTTAATAAGGGTGTCCTTATTAGGCAAGTAATATCCATCAAATTTAGTAACTTCATTTAACTTCTTATAGTTTATCACCATTCTAGCTTTTCCTCTTTTTATCTCATTGTGTTTTCTTACCATAAAGGTTGGACTACTATGTGGGCTTTTACTAGGCCTAATCAATTTAGCTTCTAGTAATTCTTTTATCTGGTTTTTGAATTCTTTTTGATCTTCCACACTATATTTCATTGGTTTGACTCTTACTATAGTGTTTGGATTGATTAGTTCTATTTTTGCCTTTACTTTGTCTGTGTTCCATTTTTCTAATGGATTCTCATAATAGGTTTCAGAGATTTCTTTTTTCAGTTTTTCTATCTTATTTTCTGTTGTCATTTTCAAAACTGTAACTGGTTTAATTTTTTCTGTATTCCAACATCCACCACGCTGGGTTGAGGAACTCTGATGATTAATTTCTTTATATGCTATACTAACAGCTTTTACTATTTTAGGTGTAAATATTTTATGTGCACAAAGAGTTGTGAACATGTATCTATCTATATATTGTATAAATGGTGCATATTTTAGTAGGAAATTTTGTCCTAATAAAATATCACATCCAATTGTTGATGACATATATATCGTATCAACAAATACTTCTCTAAAGGATATTAGAAAAGGTACTTGTGTAGCATATTTGCTATATATTACCTTGTTTCCTTCTATTGTTGTAGTAGTGACAATCTTTTTTGAATCATATTTCCAGTATTTGTTTGATAGTACATTTGGTAAACACAAACTTATTGTGTTTCCCGTGTCTAGATAAGCGTGAAATTTAATTTTACAAAAACTTTTTACGTTGAGTGTAATTTCAATATATGGACTCATGGGATTAGTATTAATTATTCTTTCCATGATTACAATGTTTTCATATTTTCATCTATTCTTGATATGATGATTGGATTATCGTCAACTGTTATTTTTAAATATCTTTGAAAAATTTTATAAGGACTAAATTTTTCACAGAAGTTCATTCCTAATAGTATAGGTGAACGTTTGATTCCATATGATTCATCTTTATATAGAATTATTTCTTTATTGTGTTCTTTCTGATCATTTCCTATAAATATAAGAGGGAAATTTACATATTTCTTTATTTCAAGATTATTTCCCAAATAATCTTTGAATGTATATGGTTCTGATAACTCAAAATCTAGTAAATGGTTAACAAATTTAGCATTTACATAACTCTTTTCTGCTCCAGTATCTATAAGGACAAGAAGATTTTTCTTGTACCCTTCTTGATTAATATATCTTGTCTTAATATAATATTGCGAATTTGTTGGTTCAGTAATACTAAGCTTTTTAGCTTGGCTTACTTTAGAGTCTTGTCTGGGGGGGAATCTTGCAATAAGATTATCTCCTTCTAGACCGACGTTATTTCTTCTTATCAATTTTCCTTCAGAATGATTTCTTTTGCTTGTTTGTGAAAGTCAAGCATTATTTGTTGTGGTATTGTAATTTCATGTTCTTGGTATTTTCTAGGAGGTATATATTGAGTTAATTCCTCAAAATCTTTATGTATGATAATGTTATCAGTTATTTTTCTTAAATTGTTATGATGGCTGGTACTAAAAGCAAAAATTGATTTTATACTAATACTAATAGCCTTACTTTTTCTTAACATTTTCAAATTTCCAATTCTATAATACAGATTGAAACTTTGATCAATATTTTCATCAATCAGTGAAACCGCATAGTTTGGCTTTACTGTAAATATTATCTTCTGATAGACTAGATTTCCTACAACAGTTCCTAATAGAGAGTCTATAGGATCTTGTAAGATTTTGTTATCCATACAATATATTACTATTGGTATATTCATACATTCTCTAAAGTATTCTTTTACCATGATTTGGATTCCTCCTATTTCAATACATTTTAGCTTGCTTCTTATATTTTCTGGAATTTTGGATAACTTTTGTCTTACCCATTCTTTTGTGATTATAGGAATTCTTGCTTTTCCCATTGTATCTTCTATATTGATAGATATTTCTTTATAATTCATACTTACAATTGTTTTATTTACTCTTGGTAGTATTCCTAAAAATCCTTGATGGAATACATCTTTTCCTGTAAGTCTAATATTTTCTTAGTTATTCCTTTGTATTTTTTACCATCAAAGGTGATATCTTGATTTATACCTTCTACTGAGTCTTCAACTTCTTCAATTGTTTCTACTTCTATTTTTTGATCTATTTGTTCTATTTCTTGATTCATATTTATAATCTCTTCAGAGTCTTCTTCTAAAGATGTATCTAATTCATAAATGCTACTGCATTCACTACTTAAATCTTCAAAATTCTCAATTGGTTCTATATCACTATCATTTTGAAATTCTTCATAGATTCTAAAAGTTTTTACATTTTGTTTATCTTTCTTTTTAGGATATTGAGGAGCTATGTGTCCTTCTTCATTGTAGATAAAACATCTACATTTCTTAATATATTTAGGTTTGGATTTCTTAGTCCAATATCTTTTCTTGAAATATTTTTTATGAGGTTTAAAAAATCTTTTCTTAAATTTCTTATAGTTTTTGAACTTTCTTTTATATTTCTTATATGGTTTATACTTTCTTTTATAACAACCAAATTGTTTAATTTGTCCTATATCTTTGTAGAAACATAGAGAGTTTCTTTTCATTTTATATGTTTTTTTACTTTCTAGGGCTTCTCTACTCCATATGCCTATCATTCTTTTTGTAAATTCAATTCTACATCTTAGAATATCTTTATTAACTCCATCATCTTCTCCAAGAAGTAATAGTTTTTCATATTCTTTTAATAATTTTATTCCCCATGGAAATGGTAACTTCATAAAATAAGACCTTAATATAGGTTTATTTTTTTGGTAATTTCATTGGTTTAATATATAATATATTTCTTCGAACTTGCATGTGTACCTTTCAAGTTCGCACATATCACATATCTTTAAATTTTCCATAGCTATCATTATTTCATTATATTCTTCTTGTTTTCTAGTTTCTTCATCTATTGTGAATCTATTTTCTAAGAATTATGTCCTCATGGTTCTTTCTATCCTTCTTAGTATTTCTTGTATATTTTGCTCATTTAAAGCATTTCTGTTATCTATTGTTTCAGTTGAATTTTCTCCATATTTTATGCTTCCTTTTATATTTTCTGGTAGCTTTCTCCACTAGTCAGATACAATTCCTTTAAAGGTGTGTTCTATAAATCCAAAGGGTGTATATGTTTCCCATTTGTTAAATTGTATAGCTAGGTCTGTACTTTTTATCCATGTTTCAATAACTTTATTTTTATCTACACAATCTAAGTCTAACCATATTCCTATTGAATGGATTGGTTCGTTATAAGATTTCATTGGTTTATTTCTTTAATGGATTGCTTTCTTATATTTTCAGTTTATCTTTTCTGTGTTTTTCTATATTGGTTAATACCTTCTTTATTTGGTATTGGAGTACCATAAGGATAATTTTCATATTCTTCATCACTACTGAATTCTGTTTTTATATTACGACTAGATGATGGATTAATGTTCATTTTTATATTTTCCATTTTTTCAGTTAACTCTTCTAATTGTTTTTTATATTCATTATATTCCTCACCAGTAGATTCTAAGAATTTTTGTTCTAACTCTTCTACTTCCGTTATCATATATTGTTTTATTTCATGATTTTTTCCTTTGCCTTTTTCTATTATTCTAAAATCTTGAGGTGGATTAATTATAATCCTATCTTTTTCTTCAAGTTTTTTTTATCTAATAGAGCATTTTCTATTTGTATATTATATTCTAGATTTTTCAAACTTTTATGTACATCCTCAAAACTTTCATTTGTACTATTTTTAGGTAAGTAAGGATAATTAGGCTTCTTATGTTTTTCAACTTTTTTCAAAAATTCTTCAATTATGTATTCTTCATCAACTATATTCATCATTACTCCAAGTTCGTAATATATCTCAAGTTCATACATTTCTTTACAATAAAATTCGATTTCTTCTTTTTCAAATTCTATAATAATTTTTTCATATATATATTCATCTCTTATACATCCTAATATTAATTTATCTAATATTTGTTCTCTTATCTCTATTGGTAATTTTTTTAACTATCATTAATGTTAATATTTTTAATCTCCTAGGAACATGATCTAAAAATATATAACTTCCATGTTTCTCTCTTAATATATAGTACCAATCATTTTTAATAATTTCAATTTTCATGATCTAACAAGGCTTTGATACCAGTTACACCAAAGTGCGCAGATGGAATAAAATTTCTTTTAACTTATAATACTTTGGGGTCTAATTTGAACTTTTTAATATTTATAATGGCTTTAATTGTAAAAATGTATATATAAGGGTATTTTTGGAAACCATGTTTTCTGTAGCTATTCTGTAAGTGAATAGTTCTGGAAGAATAGCATTTTCCTATAAAATATACGTAGACTTGTGAGGATTTGATGGCAAAACTACTAGATTCAATTCAGTAGGGATTCATGTACACTAAAATTGAAAATTTGAGGATGTAGATGTCAAACTAAATAGATACTTAAATGCTAAATAGACACTTAAACGCTATCTTTTTTACAATGTTTTAAGACTCAACTTAATTTTTAATAAAAAAACTATTGGTGGAAAGTATCCTAAATGTTCCACGGTGATTTAAAATATCCTTAAAAAATAATTTGGGTCCAATTAGTGAATTAAATTCAGAAGGGAAATCTTTGTCGGCACAAATTTGGAAAAATGTTCAAAATAGAAAAGAAATCATAACACAAAATATCTATTTAAATTGTTTGACGCATTTTAACATTGGCTTTCGGCTCTTGGATTCTCGATCTCCACATTTCTAAAAATGCCTCTAAAAAAAATCATATATGCAATTTTCTCTTAGGGATGGAAAAAAAACACATTCAACCCGATACCCGTGGGGTTCCGCCCTGAATGGGACGGAGATTACCCACCTAATCGAGTAAACAGGGCGAAGGTCATTACCCCGAAGCGGATACGAGAAACATAGTCCCCACCCCGATTAAAATTAATTTAAAATTTAAGTTTTTTATCGAATAAAAACAATAAATTTATCATCATTTTTAAAGAGAATATAAGTTGCTTTTAACAAATTAGTAAAAAAGTAATAATATTTACTAACTAAAGACATAAAAAAATAAAAGCAAAAATTAAAATAAATAAATAATAAAAAGAAAAAATAAATTGGGCGATAAATGGGACAAGGGACTTGCACCGCCCCACCCCGATCCTACTCCGTCCGCTTTAACAGGGTATGTGAATGGGGTAAGGTAACAAAAATACTCGACGAAGGGGGTGGGAATGACAAATCCGTCTGATACTCACCCCGTTGCCTACAAAGTACTTTTTATGTCACATTATTGATTAATTAGATATAGGCCTTCATTTCACGACCTTTACAATTAAGCCCCTGTTTTGTGGGGATTAAAATTGGATTTTTAATAGATTTTAATAAAAAATAATGAAAAATATGGTTAAAATTAAATGTTGACTTTAACTTAAATTAAAATATGAATTTTAATTTCTACCAAACAAGGGTTAAATAAAATTGGTCAGTATATTCATACAGATGCTCAGTGTTTGCGACTTCATGCAAACTAGTACAATTAAAGCCTTTTTTTGGTTTCAATTTGGATTCATATATATATATATATATATATATATATATATATATATATATATATATATATATATATTTGACTTTTAGAAATGAGACTATAAGAACATTAGAAATTTTTTGATATTGTTGTGCTTAATATTAAGAGAGTAATTGAAGAATTGAATTTAAAATAAAAAGAAAAAATAGGATTTGGGGCGGGAAAGGTTTTTTGCCATCCCTAACGGAGGGATGCATGGAGTGTTAGTGATCAATTAGAATAAATTTAAAGCTCGCGAAAATAGCAGAAACTGTCTTGAAAGTTTAGGGTCTGTTAGGAGTTTTAAATATAGGTAAGTTCCTCTAGGGTTCCCCAACCTTTCCATTCGTGTCACCCCATATCGCCAACATTCTGTTTAATCCATCTTATGTCCCCAGTCTCCTAAAATTGTGCACACGATGTCCCAACCCGATGAAACCATCGATTGAGAGGGAAAAAGACAGTATAGGCGCGTTATACATGACTCATGAATATAATTTCAAAATGAGTTTTCCTTCACACTTCTATTACTTCTTTGGGAAAAATAACTTTTCAAAGGCCAAAAAGTGGATATAAAACATATAGAGGACACCTAATTTTCTAATAAACTAACCTTTTGCCTAAATTTTCAATAATTTATTTTAGATAAGTCAAAAGTAAAGAGAAACACTACATAACAAGTGGGATCCTGTCAAAAGTTCAAATTTTAAGAAAAAGTTTAACTTCCTCCCTTTACTTGAAAATCAGAAAATCTGTTCCAACCTGTGCACACTTCACTATCCTGCAAGACAAACAATATACATTATTAGATTGCGTTTCCATCGTAGTATGAATTACAGTAAAGTCAAGATTTAGATTCTTGGGAGAATTGCACAGAAGTGGATACGGCTGAAGAAGGGAGGGTTCTTACTTTTCAATTTAATACAGCAAGTGAAAAAAAAATCCATTGTAGACTGATTTGGGCTGCAAATTTTACTATATATTTTTCGGATTTCAGAAGATAATATGAGATTTAGGGTTTGGTTTAGGACTAATTTTTTTTTTCCTTCTAGTTCATAAATCGACTATGATTGGGAAACTGATTCTATCATTCTAATTGGTTTTCTTGGTTGATTTTAATCAATGGGTTGTACATATTAATTGACGTAGAATTGGTTGTACATATATTTTTGATAAACACACTACTTGTGCATATTTTTGTATTTAATCTTGTATTTTGTATACATATTAAATTCTGAAAACTTTAGATACATTTGAACTTTAACAAAATTTATAATTTAATAAAATTAATTTTTAATTAAAAAAAGTTCGGTTCGATTCGATTTTTTGCGGTTTTCGAAAATTAAAAATTAAACCAAACCATTTTGAAACGGTTTGATTTGGTTTGATAGGAAAAAAACAGCGGGTCCACGTGGACCCGAACCAACGGATTTGGTTCGGTTTGCAGTTTCGCAGTTTTTTTGTGAAGCCCTACTCATATTAAACTTTTTACGGTGTTTAATAAACGTTGCTAAAAGCAACATTTCGCAACGTTTATTAAATGCTGTAAAAAGTTTTATCTTTTGCAACGTTTACACTCACTTTTTGCAACACTTATTTACAAAATGTTGCTAAAGTTTAATTATATTAACTAATAGCAACATTCACTTATTAAAATGTTGCGATAGACTCCTTTAGCAACACTTAACTATCGAATGTTGTCTTTATGAGTTGCAAATAATATTTTTTGGTGTAGTGTCGGCATTTGCATCACTCTATGATGAGACGTGTCATTAAAATGCTCTCTCACTTTTAGTATATGGACATCATAAGCTAGTTCGTTGACAGCCTCTGCAAAAGCCGCTACTCGTTGAGAAGCACGTGGAAGTACATGAAACCCGGGATCTTTTGACTGTAAGAACCAAGGAAAAACTTGTAATTTGGGCAGCATCAAATTACAAATATGAAAGTGTTAAGTATCCATGAACATACGAATGTCAACTTTACAGGTAGAATTGGAAAATTTTAAAAGCAAATTTTAAATTATGGTTACGGTTTGTCTTAAAATAATTAATTTTAGATTCTCATGTCAAAATCATAGTTCTATAACTGTATAATTATTTTAAGTCACTATTCTCTAAAATACTTTATTTAAAATCGAAATCCTGTTTGTTAAAAGAGATGAAGAAGTAAGAAAGACTCAATACCTGCTCCAATAGGTAAAAAAGTTTCCAAGCCTTTTCAGGAACATCGACAAGCCTGACAACTGCCCCTTCCAGCCATAGACAATTCCCCACTTCCATCAACATCAACCACTTTCAGTAGGTTTTGATAAATACTTGTACGTAGTACAAAAAGAGACAAACTAGTGCTCAATCTAGCTAAAGTTGACCTCAATGAAGCTTCAAAGACTGAAAATCGACTTGTTAAACTATTTGCAACCGCGAGAATTTGTAAAGCACCCTGGACAAATGACCACTCCTCCTCGTTTGACATAGACTCAACTTTACGTGCATGTGAAGCTCCTTCTTTTCTATCTGATCCCATTTCCTTCTTTACACCAACACCATCAGATGACACATCCACTCCAGTTACTACTAAACTTTGATTTTAGGATACCCCAAAGAGTGGAAATTTATTTTAGCAATGTGTCATCGAGTACGAGAATCAACTCATTGTCCTCGGAACCACCAACGAAGTTAATGCATCTCTCAGCAACTGCTTCAAGAAGTAGAATGACTTGTGGGACAGACTCTTCCATCCTTCGAACCGTTTCATTGAGTTCGACTCCCTGGACACCAATAATGCGAGTAGTAACTCCTCTAAGATCAAGTCCTGCAATCTCACCAAATAGCACTACACGCTCCATTTGCCCATACCTAGGACATAAGTTAAAAATAAACAAGTTGATAAATCAAGTTACATTGATTCAGAAATGATCTGTAAGTCGAATGTATCAATATCTCCTGCAAAGCAGAGTCCATAATACACCAACTCATTGTTTAGTCAAAAAAACTAGCATAATCAAACACTAAGGGTCCGTTTCATTTTTTATTATTATTATTTTTTTGAATTGCCTAGAATTTGTTTTACTGAGAATTGTAGTTAATTATATTCGATTGGTATAATTTTTCACCTGAAAAATGTTGAAAATTTGATGTCCGTTTGACTTTGTTTTTCATTAAAATTGTCCATTAAAGTGATAATTTTTTTGTACCATTGGGTTTAGAATTTGTTTCAATCGGAAAAAAATATTTACCATACCGAATACCGTTCGTTTGGCTTTATTTTGCATGAAAATTGTCAATAAAATTGATAATTTTTTTTACCATTGTGTCTAAAATTTTTTCCAATTGCAAATAATAAAAAAAAAAAAATTCAGCAAACCTAGTGTGGGGGGTGGGTGGAAATTGTTTTCCATGACAAATTGTTTTCCATTTTCCATGGAAAACAATGGCTATCAAACATAGCTTAAGACTATTTAAACCTACAATTTATCTTATAGGATAGAGGATCATAAGAATAATAATCAAATTTATCAGAATGATAATTCAATACTCTCCAACGCCCATGTAACCGCATGGATGCTTACTCAAAATTGATTCCAAATTAATATATCTACGTAGATTACATTAATCTTTTGGATGGAGATAATATTAGAAAATAATAAGGTTTAGGATAGAACAATTGTGAAATCTACATTAAATCTGTTTGGAATGTCTTCTTATGGAAGCATTCAAAATACTATAATACCAAACTAAGCCTTGTTACCGGTTAAATTGGAGTTGTCTATATGAATCCTTTTTCTCTGTCATTCATCATTAAGCAATTAAAACTCTTAAAGAAGCCCACTACAGTATAGCATACTCTACTGTAGGAGGTAATTAAATCATTTTTAAAATCATATGGAAGCCTATACCAAAAACCCATGAAAATGTACTTCACATCCACATACCTTTGTTTAAAAGTTTCATAAGGAAGGTAGATCGCCTTCAGTATGTTCAACAACACGTGAAGATCGGAGTCTGTAAACAAATGCTGAACATTCCTGGCTGTGGGATTAATTGGGCCTATGCTCTTTTAACACATTTGGGCCGGTTTCATTTGTGGCCCTTGGATTTCATCTATGGCTGGGATTAAATCTTGTCTTTAGATATTTTCTTGGCTTGTCTTTTCTCTACATATTCACGTGGGATAGCTTCTTGGAGACATCTCTTTTCTCTCTCTTTGTCTCTCGTTTGCCTTCTTCTCTGGCTAGAGGGTTCTTTTGAGGCTGCAATCTTCCCTCCTTTCCTTTGGCCTAGAAATCGACCCCTTAGCCTGTTGATTGAAGAAACCTCTGTTATACTTAGGCCTGAAATAGTGGCTAATGTGTGTTGCGTTTCTCTGAGGTTTAGGTCCGATTTTAGGCGTGGTTTCTTGACTGATTTATGGTAGATCCTTTGGATCGATGACCTAGTCAAGTGTGAGAGTTCTTTGCCGGTTCTTACCTCTCTATGGATGGCGATTGCGAAGCTTGGAAGTGACTGTTCCTGAGCCGAATTTCAGCCGAAAAAGGAGAAGAAGAAGGCTGCTTTGTGGACGGTAAAAGGGAAGTTCCTCTCGATTTTTTGTTCCAAGTCTTGCCTTCGGTTTTACCCTGTCATTTCATAGTTTCAGATTCTGTGAAGTTTCCATTTCAGTTTTTTTATGGTTTGATAGTATTCTACCATTTTATGTAATCTGTTAATGCCATTGATATAGTCTGATTACCATATTGTTAATGCTGATTTCTGAGATTGATTATCGAACTATTATTGATAGTTTGAGCTGTTAGAACTATGTCATTGGTTTAATGAGCCTAGAACTGTATGATGCTGTACATTGTGTTTGTCATTATGCTGTTAGAGTATGCATTGCTGAATTGAATTCCCAACACTGGCAAAACTCCATGTTATATTGTGTAGTTTTATCAGTGCCTATAGAGAGCTGGCATCGTCATGTTTTCCCACCAAAACAGCCTAGAAAGTTACTATTGCATCATTTGTTTTGTTGAAGACATTGTACCCCTCTTCAAACATTAATACTTGAGGGTCCTTTACTGAAGAAGCAATATTGAAGAGCAAACTCTATAGCGGCATTCCAAGGAGAAGATAATAGCCATCTCATTTCAGGACCCTCTCCCCTTTCCTCTTTTCGAGTTCTTGAAAATTGTGATCTTGCCACAAATACAAGGAGTTTCAACCAATTTTTAAGATGTGACCAATCCGACCCCTACCACACCAACTCAGCTCGTGAGTATTTTCTCAAGAGGTCATGTTGTAGCTGGTCACCAAATTATATATATGCAGATAAGCGCATATAGCACTAATGCGTGCACTTACGTGCTGTGTTTGAGAGGGAGAAAGGGGACAAAGGATATGACACAATAGTCACAAAATTAGTAACCCTATTAAAAGATAAAGAGGAACATAAGCATCTCGTGTATTACATGAATACGCATGCAAGGAAGCAAAATATGTTTTATGGTGATTGTATATAAGTTCATCAAAGTATAAACATTATAGGATGACGGCAACGTAGTCAAGAGAATTATCATGATGGCCTAATTCTCCATTAATGTATAATTAGAATAATTTTTTCTTTAAATATTTACCTCGTATTTTTTTATAACTGTTGAGATAAGTTGATCTTCAGCTTATCAATTGATAAGCATTTCCTCAGCTCAGTCCAATCATCAGCAGATCCGACTATTGTCCTTCTCTTATCAATTCCGTTGCACCTGATTTCTGTTATTAGTGGATTTCAGCCTCACTCCTTGATTTAAGGAGATTGCTCCAGCTGTGACTTTCTGGAACACTCCTTGAACGGCTCCTTCATTATAATTACTGTGTGTATAAATTCTTTGGCCATGGTTGCCTTAATGCATTGTAAATTCATTATTTTATGTAGCTGAGATTCATTCTTTAACTTGGTATCAGAGCAAGCAATGGCAAACGCCAATAACCCAGCACTCAGCATTGATTCCAACTCCCCTGCTACTGCTACTGCTACTGCTACTGCTGGATCGAGCACAGTGATGCCTCCAGTGCAGGCAAGCCACCATTTCTCCCAAACTGGTGTTTACCTTACTCAAACCTTATCTGTCAAGCTTGACAAAAACAATTTCCTACTATGGCAAAATATGATCCTCCCCATTATAAGAGGACATAACCTGGAAGGACACATTCTAGGGACAAAGGAGTGTCCTCTAGAATTCATCAGCACCCAGATCACTGGTGATGCAGGCGTGACAGTTGAAATGAAGAGAAATTCTGAATATGATCAATGGAGGTCAACGGACCAGCTGCTGATGGGCTGGCTTTACTCATCCATGACCCCAGATATAGCCATGAGGGTAATGGGCTGCAGCAACTCCAGTAAGCTATGGACTGCAGTAAAAGAGAGTTATGGAATCCAAAACAAATCCCGGATTACTTTCCTCACTGGAGAACTTCAGAAGTCAAGAAAAGGAACATTGAGCATCGATCAATATCTCAACAAAATTAAACTTCTGGCAGATAATCTTGAGATTGCTGGAAAAGTCATTCCTCACTCAGATCTCATCACTCAAGTTCTAGCTAGTTTGGATGAAGAATACACACCTATTGTGGTTCAAATCAACAGCAAAGACTTCATCTCTTGGGGAGAACTTCAATCAACACTTATGACCTTCGAAAGTAGGCTTGAACATCTCAATGCACTCAGGAATGAAATGGGAGAAATCAATCTCAATCACACATCAAATAACTTCACTCAGAAATCAGGTACAATCAGTAGCTATCAAAGAACCTACAGGCCAAACAATGGAGGAAGGTTCAGTAGAGGAGGAAGAAGATGAAGGTATAGAGGTAATAGCTTCAACAACTTCAATGGCTTCAACAGTAGTGACAAAACTATCTGGGAAGTTTGCGGGAGAATTGGACATAAGGCAAATGTGTGCCACTTCAGATATGACGAACGCTATACTGGAAAGCCACCATACCAGGGAAACAATCACAGCTCATCACATTCAGCCTTTGTGGCATCTCCTAGTACCGTAAGTGAACCTGCCTGGTTCGCAGACACAGGAGCAAGTCACCATGTCACTGCAGAGATGGAAAATCTGAATTCAGCAAGTGAATACTCTGGTAAGGAAAAAATTGCAGTTGGTAATGGAAACAAATTGCACATATCACATATTGGCAGCAATCATTTAATTACCTTGACTGGCAAACCACTTGTGTTGAAGAAACTACTTCATGTGCCTGAAATTAAAAAAAAAATCTCATTAGCATTTCTCAACTGACAACTGATAATTATGTCTATGTTGAATTTCACTCAAATTGTTGCTTTGTTAAGGACAAGCAAACGAGGCAGGTAATGCTTCAAGGGATGCTTAAAGGAGGGTTATATCAGCTGGAGGTTCCTCACTCAAACACTGAATCTCAATATCAGAAGTCTGCTTCTTCAAACAACTCCTGCAATGTTCTTATTTCTGTCAATTCCTGTCAAGAGTCCAGTCCAAGTAAATCTAGTGAAAATTCCCAAATTAGTGTATGGCATAAAAGACTTGGACATCCGTCCAGTCAAGTAGTATCTCAAGTACTTAAAAGTTGTAATCAAGAATTGAAAGTCAATGAAACAATTCCCTTTTGCAATGCCTGTCAATTCGGAAAAGCTCATCGCTTACCATTTACTTTATCCACTTCACATGCCAAATTCCCTTTAGAGCTTATCCACACTGATGTTTGGGGACAAGCTCCCATTTGTTCAAAATCTGGTTTTAATTACTACATTGCATTCCTAGATGATTTCAGCCGTTATACCTGGATATATCCTATGAAACAAAAATCTGAAGCCCTCAATATCTTTACTCAATTCAAGAAATTAGTTGAGAACAAGTTTGAGAGAAAAATTAAAATTCTGCAATCAGATTGGGGAGGAGAGTATAGGAGCTTTGCAAACATTGTTAAACAATGTGGAATCGATTTCAGACACTCTTGCCCTCACACCTCATCCCAAAATGGAAGAGTCGAAAGGAAACACAGACATATAATCGAAACAGGACTGACTCTCTTAGCCCAGGCCAAGATGCCTCTGAAATACTGGTGGGAGTCTTTCCAAATAGCCACTTTCCTCATAAATAGAATGCTTACTCCCATTCTTCAAATGCAATCCCCTTTTCAGGTCCTACACAACAAAGAGGCTGACTACAAAGCACTAAAAACATTCTGGTGTGCCTGCTTTCCCTACCTGAGACCCTATCAAACACATAAGCTGAGCTTTCACTCAACCAAATGTGTTTTTATTGGGTATAGCGAGTCTCCCAAAGGCTACCAATGTCTGAGTTCAACTGGAAGAATTTACGTCTCACGACATGTAGTTTTCAATGAGTCTGAATTCCCTTTTGAATCCTTATTCAATACACAACAAAAGTCTAATCCAAATTCATATGCCACAAAAGTGTCTTGCTTTCACTTTCCTCATCAACTCAACATTTCAGTTCCTCCAAATAACTCTGTCTCATCTCCTAATCTTGCTGATATAACTCCTCCTGATGCAACCCAAGATATGCATTGCCTACAGCCTAGCTTAAGTACTGAAAATGAAAATCATGAAGATCAAATCAGTGATAATTGCTGTGAGGAGACTGAAGCTGAACAGCATGAAAACCATGAGATAATTGAACCAGGTGATAATATTGATCACAATGATTATCAGCAATCAGTCCCAAATGAGTTGAGGCAAAGGCACAGGCAAAAGACAATTGGTGAACCACATCATCCAATGGTTACTAGAGGTAAAGCTGGCGTGTTCAAACCAAAGGTATTTACTGGCCAATCGACTGAATATGAACTCAAGACAGAACCCAAAAATGTTGCTGAAGCACTGATGAATGAAAACTGGAGGGGTGCTATGGAGGAAGAATTCACAGCACTGGCAAAAAATAAAACCTGGAAACTTGTACCTCCATCGCCGTCATATAACATAGTTGGAAACAGATGGGTTTTCAGATTGAAACACAACTCAGATGGTTCGGTTCAAAGGTTCAAAGCAAGGTTGGTGGCTAAAGGTTTTCATCAGACACCTGGGATCGATTTCTATGAAACTTTCAGCCCAGTCATCAAGCCGTCTACACTAAGGATTATCCTCACTTTTGCAATCTCCAAAGGGTGGAATATCAGACAAGTTGACATAAACAATACCTTCTTAAATGGTGAACTTGAAGAGATCGTGTACATGAACCAACCTGAAGGCTTCATTGATAACTCAAAACCGTCTCATGTTTGCAAGTTAGAAAAGGCACTCTATGGGCTGAAACAAGCACCCAGAGCCTAGTATGACAAGCTGAAAACTACACTGATGAGCTGGAAGTTTCAACAATCAAAGGCTGATACATCTTTGTTCTATTTCAAAAATGAAAGTCAGATTCTTTTTGCCCTTATTTACATTGATGACATAGTAATAACAGGGAATGACAAAGATCTGATGCAATGGTTTATAAATGAGCTAAATCAAAAATTCGCACTCAAGGATATGGGGCAGCTTCATCACTTCCTGGGAATAGAAGTCTGTTGGCATGAGTCTGGAATTCATCTTACACAAACAAGGTATATTGTTGAGCTGCTAAAGAAGTTTGAACTTCAAAATATAAAGGCTTGTCTGACACCAATCACCATAGGTAAAACTATGTCAAAGACTGATGGAGAAGCGTTGAGAGATCCTTCAATTTACAGAAGCGTAGTTGGGGGGTTGCAGTATCTAACACATACAAGGCCAGATATCACCTTTTCTGTCAACAAACTAAGTCAATTTCTACAGTCTCCAACATCAGTACACTGGCAGGCAGTTAAAAGAGTACTAAGATATCTCAAAGGGACAATCAATCAAGGGCTGTGGATACAAAGGAGTGACAGCTTGATTCTAAATGGATACACAGACGAGGACTGGGCCTCTTGTCCAGATGACAGAAGATCCACAGCTGGGTATTGCATCTATTTGGGTGATAACTTGATAGCATGGTCATCCAAGAAGCAACATGTGGTTGCTCGATCCAGCACGGAAGCTGAATATAGAGCTCTGGCAGCAGGTGCAGCAGAAATCTCGTGGACTCAGTCACTTTTCAAAGAACTTGGGCTATCACAAAATTTAACTCCAATTTTGTGGTGCGACAATATGGGAGCTGGAGCGCTAGCAGCAAATCCTGTGTACCATGCACGAACAAAACATATCGAGCTGGACATTCACTTTGTTAGGGATAAAGTGCTTGAAAAGAAATTGGAGGTGAAATACATTCCTTCTTCAGATCAAGTTGCGGACCTACTGACTAAAGGCTTATCTCATTCTAGATTCAATTTTTTGAAAGACAAGCTAGGTGTTACAATGGTACCATCCAGCTTGAAATGGAGTGTTGAGATAAGTTGATCTTTAGCTTATCAATTGATAAGCATTTCCTCAACTCAGTCCAATCATCAGCAGATCCAACTATTGTCCTTTTCTTATCAATTCCGTTGCACCTAATTTCTGTTATTAGTGGATTTCAGCCTCACTCCTTGATTTAAGGAGATTGCTCCAGCTGTGACTTTCTGGAACACTCCTTGAACGGCTCCTTCATTGTAATTACTGTGTGTATAAATTCCTTGGCTATGGTTGCCTTAATGTATTGCAAATTCATTGTTTCATATAGCTGAGATTCATTCTTTAACTATAACTAATTTCGATGAGAGCAACATAATCAAGAGAATTATCATGATGACCATGACCCTCCATTAATGTATCATTAGAATAATTTTTTCTTTAAATAGTTACCACATATTTTTTTTATAACTAATTTCATAACATTCAAAAAAGAGAGTAGCATGACAAGTTCCATAATAGTTTATTAACTGCCAATTTAACTGATTGATTATCCACGTTAACATGAAGCTAACAACTCTCTGGATATTCGGCACATCCAAAAAAATCCCAGTTGTCTAACGTCCATCAGCAGGAGGTTCAAAGCTTTCAGGTTCATTGCACTTTCGAACATGCAACTGAACAATGAATTAACCACGGTAATAGAATATAAATCTTAGAATCATAACATGAAATGTTTTGGCCAAATAATAAATCTCTAAATGTTTGATCAACATAAAAGTGAAGCCAACTGTTCAAAAGTTAAGGTGGGAATTTAGAAGGAGAATTACAAACAATAAGTGGGAAATTGCATCAAAACTTTAAGCAGTATTGCCAGCCATATATCCACCAAAAAGTGTAAAACTATCAATCATGTGGGGTTAAGGATTATTCAATAAAAACCCATGCATTACATCTTGCATAACCAAGCAAAAGATCTTTTATGACACTTTCATAACAAGGAAAAAAATAAAAAACTCATCCTACTTAACATAAATGTCGCTCATCTTCAACTCATTTCTAGTCTGTTTCCATCCAATATCCACCAAAAATTATTTCTTAATGGAATAAGAGTAACATAGATTTAGTTATTTTTTTCCTGCTTTTTGTGATGTTATGAGTGGGGGAGAGTGGGACTTGTTAATAGCATTTAGTTCTTACTACAAGCATTTCCTACACTTTTGGCAGCCCCACTGATGCATAGTCACCAAGTATGAACTGCCAAGTATAAATGCCCATAAATCATAGAACTTTCAGAATAAAAAGAAATAGCCTTTTATATGACGCCTTAGCAGCAAGTAATTTTTCAATGGTGAAACCAATGTTAAGATTTTTCAACAATGGAATAATGTAAAGTCAAACTTTGCTAAACAAGCCATATTTTCAACCTATCAAACTTCATTTTTTACCACAAATTTCATCAAAAAGCCATATATTTAAATTGTTTAATATTAGCAACATATATTTCAATGACTTCTCCAATAAGATTTTCTATAAACAATTGAAAGAAATATGGGTATTAACCCCTTGTTTGACACATATTCTATTTCTCATTTTTTCTTTCTTTCTTCATTTAAACCACACATTCTATTAATAAAATAACATTACACACAAACCCAACTTTTCTTACTTTTTAACAACACATTCTTCCGTCTCACTATTCCAGAATTTATTCTTTCTCCAAAATGGGCGTCAAATACAAGCTAAAACATAGAGAACACTGAATAGATCATAGTTACTGTAACACAGTGACGGGAAGAAAACATAAAAAATAAAAGATTTTTCAAATAGAATAAGTTTCATGCACAATAACTATATATAGATGCACTACACTATAGTTCCAGTAAATTTTAGATGTATTTTTACCCTATTCAAAACATCGATCACAATAATTATCAAAATTCTAACCCTCTTCATGAGTCTTTAACGACAATAAAAAACGTTTGTATCACCATAAATTCCCTAGAAGATCAATGCACAGTACAATTATAAAACATAAAGAAGTATATACATAAACATATACATATATTTGGGGAGAGAACAATACTTGAGGGGCATTGTAACAACCCAAATTATTGACTACTCGAGTGTCACTAAATAAAAATCGATTTTTTTTTCATAGGGACTTAAATAGTAACAAGAAACGGTTTTACTCATTATGTTAAAAAAAAGTGGTTTTAACTTCAACAATTAATTGCGAAATCTTAATATTAAAGAATAATGTATTGACGTAAAACATAGCCTAAATAATGTCTTAAAAAAATGAAACTTAAAAGTTGTGTTTCAAACACAATATAATTTGTTAATCCTAGCCCGTTGCCATCTCCACGTTGACTACCTCAAACCATCAATTGTCTGAAAGGCGAAATATCAGAGTGAGGTTTATAAAATCTCCATAAGTACTCAATGAATTATTATCGTGTATAACTTAAAGAAGCATAATAATCATAATCAATATAATGGAGACACAAGACTTTTATAACGTTACTAAACTCTGGTCCCCTTAATATAATCATAATCATATTGTACCATATGTAACCCATAATATTTTCTTGAAACATAATAATAATCCAAACATAGGTAGCGTACTTACAGTGAAATTTAAAAGAAAGAGTAATAGAGAAGGAATAAAATTACTTGATCCCTCTTACAATTTTCACCTCAGCTATGTGCGTGTATATGTGTATATTATTTGAACTGAAAAAAATAATAGTGAGTGGTAGCATGTGAATGTGAATGAGAGGCTTAAATAGGACAAGGCTAGGCATATATCATTAAGGAAAAACCCAAGGTGGTGGAAAGGCTATTAATTTTAGCATTGAAAATTGTTCCTTGAAATTTGTGAATGAGCAAGAATCTCTCCCTCATTCCTCACGTGAATACTGCATTCTATATATACATGCATTCATACTATACATTACCCTATGTTTTGTTAACCATGAATATGATAAAAAAACATATATCAAGGATTTCTATATAAGGGTTTGGCCAAGCATTCAACCCTTTTTCAAAGAGCAAAACTTGTGGGAATTAGCATTTATACTAAGTTTGCTACAAAGTCCTAGAAGACGAATTAACCCTCAAATGAGCCCCTAAATTTTTAATTCTCATAATTAGATCTAGAAATTCGAGTGCGGGTGTTATAATCTACCTTCTAAAAACAAATTTCGTCCTCGAAATTTACCTTGAAATTTATCGAAAAGTTGTGGGTACTTGGCCCGCATCTCCACCTCTCGCTCCCACGTGACCTCTTCAACCGAGTGATTACGCCACTGTACTTTCACTAGCGGGATCATTTTGTTTCGATAAATTTCTGATTAACAATTCTTATTGGTACTTCTTTATAGCTTAAACTTTGCTGTAATTCAATAGAGTGATGGTTGACAACATGACTCGGATCTGGGACGTACTTCCTAAGCATTGACACATGGAAGACATCATGTACGGTTGAAAGTTCTAGAGGTAACGCTAAATGATATGTGACGTTCCCGATACGTTGCAAGATCTCCAATGTGCCAATAAACCTTGGTCGCAACTTACCTTTTTTGCCAAAATGTAACACTCCTTTCATTGGTGCCACTTTGAGGAATACCTTATCACCAACTGAAAATCCTAGACCTTTTCTCTTTCTATCTGCATAACTTTTTTGTCTATCCTGGGTAATTTTGAAGCTAGAGCGAATTTTCTCAATTGCATGCACTGTCTGCTCAATAATCTCTAGCCCAAAATCTTTTGCTACCAACTTCATCCCGATGCACTGGTGATCTACACTTTCTCCCATACAATACCTCGTATGGTACCATGTTAATTGAAGTGTGGTAACTATTGTTGTATGAAAACTCAACTAATGGTATATGCTTTTCCCATTATCCCCCAAACTTGAGTAGACATGTCCGAAGCATGTCCTCTAATGTTTGAATTATCCACTCAGATTACCCATCCGTCTGAGGATCGAATGTCATACTAAACTTTAGTTTAGTTCACATAGCTCGGTGTAGACTTTTCCAAAAGGTCGATGTAAACCATGGATCTCTATTCGATACAATAGAAACACGCACACCATGTAATCTTACTATCTTATTCTCATATAACTGCGCAAATTGGTCCATAGTAAACGTCATCCGAACCAGCAAGAAATGAGCCGATTTGGTGAGTCGATCCACTATGACCCAAATAGCATCATGACCTCTTTATGACCTTGGAAAACCAATCATAAAATCCATAGTTACATGCTCCTATTTCCACTCTAGGACTTCTAATGGTTCAAATAACCCTGACATACCAAACATTTCTTAATATACTCAGCTATATCCTTCTTTAGGGGTGTAAACGGTCCAGTTTTTACGGTTTTTGACAAATTTTCAAACCAAACCATTTTGACCGGTTTGAGAAAAACTCAAACCTAAACCAAACCGTTTTGACCGGTTTGAAAAAAACTCAAACCTAAACCTAACGGTTTGGTCCGGTTTTAAACCGCCGATTTCCCGTATATTTTTTTCCCGTTTAGTATCTACTTTTATGCCATTAATTTAATATATATTTATATCTTACTAAAAATAAATCTAAAACAAACTAAATATATTTACTATTAATTTAAATACCAACAAAATAAAAGTAAAATCACAATAAACTAAAGCATAGTTTTTTATTCGCCCTTTTGACGTTTTAGGATAATACTTTACGATAAAGATACAATACAAGTCCACTAAAATAAATATAAGGTCCAAAAAAATATAATAATGTCCATTTTCAACTAGCAAAAGGAATAAACGAATTAATTTTGTCACAGAATTCAAAAAATATCAAATTTTGTCACAAAACTCACAGAACTAGCAAAAGGAAGAAACATTCACATACTCAAGAAGCCACAAAACTCATGATCAATTTTGTCCTTCATACACAAAAAAAATTTGTAATTAGCAAATTGGAAAAAAAAAAAGAATTAAGACGCGGATCCATCTAATAATGGCTTCCAAAAGACAAGCTGTAAATATTTTTTCTCCCCCATTCCATTATATATACCCACTTTCATCTTCTGCAATTTAACACAGAATTATACATATTCTCTCATATGTAAACAAATGTCTTTTGCGCACCTGATAGCCCGAATTTCAACTTTAAGCCTTACTCACGATCAATAAATATGTAAACAAATTTCAACTAGAAAGTGACAAAATTTCAATTTTAAACCTTACTCACGATCAAATAAATATGCAAGAACCTGAAATAGTCTAATAATACCGGCGAACGTACACTACCGGCGACTGGGAGGTTCGAGATTTCGAGGGCGTTGACGATTTGGGGGAAACCAGGAGGCGCCGCGGGGAGCGAGGCTGCGACCAGCGAGTTGCGAGTGAGAGAAATGGAAATTGGAAGATTAGGGTTGTGACTTGTGAGTATATGGACTTGGGTTGAGCTGTTTAGTGCTACTTCTTTCAAATTTGGGCCTTTTTTATATATAATTAGGTTTGGGCGGGTCGTAAATCTTAATAATTAATAGGAAATTAGAAATTGACAAAAATAACTACAAAATGACAAAATTATTCAATTTTACAAAATTGAAATTTTGGATAAATTTTCAAAAAAAAATCAATTTTTTATTTTTTTATTTTATATATTTTTCGCCGGTCCGGTTTGGTTTCAAACCATAATTAAAATTCTCAAACCTAAACCAAACCGTTTTTGACCGGTTTGGTTTGGTTCAAAACCATTTCGTTGACGGGTCCACGTGGCACCAAACCGTCGGTTTCGAAATTGCGGTTTCGGTTCGATTTTCCGGTTTGGCGGTTTTTGCTTACAGCCCTATCCTTCTTCATGCCTTCCCACTAAAATACTACATTCAAATCCTTGCATATCTTTGTAACTCCGAGTGTACTAAATAAAGAGAGGAGTGAGCTTCCTCTAAAATCTCTCTTTTCAATTCCTCGAAATCTGGTACACACATCTGTCCTTGATCTTCAGCTACGATGAAATCCTTCCATTTTTCTAAGTTAATCTTAGACTTCATATACTCAAACGACTGATCACCCTTTTGATGTCTTTTGATTTTATCATGGAATGTGGGTCGGATAGAGAGAGCTGCTACTCGAGCTACCAGACCTGGCAGAGTGGTGACAACCTCAAGATTTAATCTCTTAAATTCTCTCCATAGTGGATCCTGCGTAGTCAACATAGCTAATTGACTTGCCGTTTTCCAACTCAAGGCATCAGCTACCACATTCGCCTTGCCTGGATGATAATGAATTTCACAATTGAAAGTCTTTACTAACTCAAGCCACCTTCTCTATCTCATATTCAATTCCTTCAGGGTGAAGATGTACTTGAGGCTTTTGTGGTTCGTATAAATGTCACATTTACCTCCATAAAGATAATGCCTCCAAGTCTTTAATGCATGGACCACCGCAGCAAGTTCTAGGTCGTGCGTGGGGTAATTTTGTTCATGTAGCTTTAATTTTCTCGATGCATAGGCAACCACTTGCCGTGCTGCATTAAGATACATCCCAAACTTGCTTCGAAACATAACTATAGATCACAAAACCACCTGCCTATTAGGTATGGTTAACATTGGGGCATTCACCAACTTCTGTTTTAATTCCTCAAAGCTTTGTTCACACCTCTTTGTCCAGTCAAACTTTACACCCTTGCATGTTAATTGTGTCAGTGATCTTGATATTTTGAAGAATCCTTAATGAACCTTCGACGGTATTTTGCTAAACTTAAGAAACTGCGAATTTCTCCTAGATTAGTTGGCCTTGACCAATTCAACACTACCTCCACTTTACTAGGATCCACATATATCCCTCGGGTCGTGACAATATGTCCAAGGAATACTACTCGCTCCAACCAAAATTCACATTTTTTGAACTTAGCATAGAGTTTCTCTTTCTTCAAAACCTCCAACACAATCTTTAATTGCTCTTCATGATCCTCAATACTTCTTGAGTAGATCAAGATATCATCGATGAATATGATAACTAACTGATCCAGATACTTGTGGGAAACATAGTTCATCAAATCCATAAAGACTTTAGGAGCATTAGTTAGCCCAAATGGCATAACTAAGAACATGTAGTATCTGTACTGAGTTCCAAAAACAATATTATAGATATCACTGGCTTTGATTCTCAACTGATGATAACCAAACCTTAAATCGATCTTGGAAAACACCACTACACCTCTGAGTTGATCAAATAAATTCTTAATCCTGAGAAGGGGATACTTATTCTTGATGGTGATTCTATTCAATTCTCTATAATCGATGCACATCATTACCGATCCATCCTTCTTCTTAACAAATAGCACCGGTGCTGCCCATGGCGATACAGTGGGCCAGATGAAACCTCTTTCCAATAGTTCCTCCAGCTATGCCTTCAGTTTTTGTAATTCTTTGGGTGCCATTCTATACGGGGCTTTGGAGATGGATGTCGAGCCGAGAGTAAGGTCGATTGTGAATTCTACCTCTCGTTCTGGCGGCCATGCCAGACAACTCCTTGGGAAAGTCTTCTCGATATTCACATACCACCCTAACCTCGTCAACTGTCAATCTATTTTTCTCTTCCTTATTTATTATGAATATCAGGAGTCTCGTAGTGCTTTCTAATGGTATGACCCGTCGGGCTTCCAATGCAGACAAGATGTAGGGGGTAAGGGTCTACCTCCAGCTACAGATAATCGAAATTTCTCTTCCCCGGGTCTTTGAAAAATCACTTCTTTTTCCAAGCAACGAATTATCGCGTGATTCTTGGATAGCTAGTCAAAGTGAGGAACTCGGTCTCTTTCTGATTTCGGATACCCGTGGGGTAATACTTTTTCAAAAAGGCCCCCTTGAATTTATCCCACATCCAAACATGACCAGGTGCCCTTGATCTAGTAGTGGTGTCCCATTAATGCCTAGCACCTTTACTTAGTATAAAGGTTGCACATATCACCCTTCTAAGTTTCGGGCAGTTAATGAGTTCAAAAATTCTCTCTATACTTACGAGCCAGTCCTCCGCTTTTAAGGGGTTCGTACTTCCATGAAAGATAGGAGGATGCTGTTTTCTAATTACTCAACCACAGTAGCAGTAGTCCTAGTGTTGGGGGCAGCTTCATGCTATTGTTTTGGTTGAGGCAGCAAAAAAAATGGTGGTATTGGCTGTTGAGGAGGTGGTGGTGGCACCGCAGCTTGCTCAAAAGTTTGCATCATAGTGAGAAACTGCTAGGCAAATTGAGGGTCAATCGTATTAGGCTGAAGCTGAACAGGTTGTGTAGACTCTTGGGTTTGGTTGTTGCTATTGTTAGTCCTTCTGCTTCGAGGTGCCATAGCCTTAATTAAATGATAGTAACTATTTAGAGTTAAGTCAAATTGAGAAAATGAAACATAAAGGAATGGCATCTTTATTCATAAACATTCATGAGTTCACATAAATAACAGACCATCAGGCATACTCAGTGTCCAACAAGCCAAGATTCAAAAATTGGAGAACATAAATTTAAACGCAAATCAAACTAGGCATCATCTAATAATACTTCCAGTACCCTCCCCTTGATTCGTCTCCTATTTTTCCTCGGGTTTTTGTTTCGGGTCAATCGCGGAATTGGATGCGGGGTTGTATTCTTCACTCAGGTAATCGTCAACATAATTTTCCTCGTAGTCAACTTCAGGTATTGTTATGACGTTGCCTGAATTTGGTTCATAGCCTGGCATCCCACTGGAATCCCTAACGTCTTCACGATTCACCTTCCACATTTCCCTCGTGCATCGGAGTAATAGATCAGGAAAGGACTGGTGTCAAAGGTCTCTTCGATTTCCTTGATAAACTTCCACCAATAAAGAGTAAGGGTTCGATCAAGGTGATACACGATCTCATCCCTATGAAATTGATATCCATTCGTTCTTGCCCCTCGGTAAATATTTTCCATGGCATCTAAGTGTTGTATCAAACCGTGGTTCGAGTTTCTCTTGTAATTCCTATGCAACCGAGTAAAATGATTACACCTCTCAGTTCAACTGGTTTGACCTTGTCCACTCACCATCTATCAAAAAGAAATGAACGTAATTACTTTTCTTTTCAAAAGAACTTTTTAAAAATAATTTTTTTTAGGGAGAGTACTAATAATTGAAAATTGAAGAGAAAGTACCAATAATTATCCACATTTTTTCCTTTGTTTTATACAAAGGTGGTGATAAAAGAATAAATTATTGTACCAGAAGTTGAAACTTTAAGAGAACGTATTAATAGCCATCCACAATTTTTCCCTCATTTTTACAAAGGTAGTGATAAAGGGATGAATTATTGTACGTTGATTCATTATTAATCTTATTCATGTAATATGTGATTCTACATTATTGCAAACTTAATCTCTAGTTGAGTAATTCCCACTAAGCTTAACATGCTTTTAAAATCACATAGCTACCATCTATATATCTCATGGTTTCTACATTAGTATAAAACCTATGACCGAGGTCTTCTATTAATAATATCATGTGTAATAGTAAACACTTATAACATTCAAAATTTCATATTATTATTGACTTTTATGCATAACAAGCTTAAATAAAATCGTAAATAATATTCATATTTTGTCACGATATTCATGATTGCTATTTCGCGAAATAGACATGCTTTTATAAGTGAGATTATATGAATACTTAAAGTGCATACATACTTGGTTCAAGGAAGTCGAGCCATGGAGGATGGCATAGTGGCTAGTGACTTAGAACAACTTAATTCTCATTTTAAATATCAACTTATTTTCAAAAAAAAACTCATCATAATTATTGGACCCAAACTGATTCTTGGACTAAAGTTTTTTTATAGTATTAGGCTATTTAGGTAATAAAGCCCAACTAAATAAACCAATTCAAAAATGCACTCTTATAATATCAAATAAAAACCACAATACCTAGGGCTGGGCAAAATGTCCGAACCGAACCGAATCGAGCGGGTTTTTTTAAATGAAATACCCGAACGGGTATCCGAATCGAGAACCGAATGGTTTGGTTCGGTTTTCGGTTCTAGACCCAAAACCGAAGAACCGAAATTTTTTTTTTATATTAGATAAATCAATTTCTTTTATTTTTTCTAAATAAATTAATAATTTTTTTCTTATTAAATCTTATTAGTTGAACAATTTAGAGTTTATTTATATTTGTTAGTTGTGTTTTTGTTCAATTTTTTCTTGTATAGTCTCTTAGCATGGAAAGTCAAGTAACTGATTATTACATTAAATAGTTGGTAAGTATTATCAATACTTTAAAATATTTTATTTTTATTACTTCTAATTTATATTTCATTTTTATGTAGACTTGAATGTTTGAAGCAAATGAATTATTGATATGAATTATCGAAGTTTTATTAGTAATATTTACTTTTTCGTATTTGTATTTGACAACTTATTATTTATATGTTATTAAATTAGATTAAGTTAATTTGTAAAAGTTAAGATTGAATTTGGTATTTATATCTACTTTTTGTTATTAATATTAGTATATACTTTCAGGTGTATTTATGTAGTATTATTTTAAATGTTAAAAAATTTAATTATAGTACGGAATCGAACCGAACCGAACCGAACCGAACCCGAATGGTTCCAAAATTATATTTGGGACCGACGATTCCATTTACTAAATACCCGAAAATTTCTGGAACCGAAAAAAATCGAACCGAACCGAACCGACCCGCGCCCACCCCTAACAATACCATATCAAATGAAAGCCAAAATTCCATACACATATTCTACACAAAATGGGATAGCCCATTAATGAGAATAATTAATTTCTTTTCAAACCGCTCACACTGTTCATATAAACAGTAACTCAAATAATTTTTTTAAAATTATAACAGAAAATTCGTAAAGTTCAAAATTTTGAAAATATATGTCTACAAAATCGATTAAAAAAACTATTAGCGTTGATACCAACTATGATGACCTGAATCCTTGACTTCTCAAGTGTCACTAAATAAAAATCGGTTTTTTTCATAGGGACTTAAATAGTAACAAGAAAATGTCTTACTCGTTAAGTAAATTAAAAAAAGCGGTTTTAACTTCAATAATTAATTGCGAAGTCTTAATATTAAAGAATAATGCATTTACGAAAAACATAGCTTAAATAATGTCTTTAAAAAATGAAACTTAAAAGTTGTGTTTCAAACACAATATAATTTATTAATTCTAGCACGTTGCCATCTCCACGTTGAGTGCCTCAAACCATCAATTGCCTGAAAGGGAAAATATTAGAGTGAGATTTATAAAATCCCCATAAGTATGCCACGAATTATTATCGTGTATAACTTAAAGGAACATAATAATCATAATCTACATAATGGAGACACGAGACCGAACATAGGTGGTAAGAATTCTTATGTGTAACGCTACTAAATTCTGGTCCTCTTACCAAATGGGACCCATAATAATTTTCTTGAAACATTATAATAATCCAAATATAGGTAGCGTACTTACAGTGAAATTTAAAAGAAAGAGCAATAGAGACTGAATAAAATTGTTTGATCCCTCTTAAAATTTCCACCTTGGCTATGTGCGTGTATATGTGTATATTATTTGGATTGAAAAAAATAATAGTGAGTTGTAGCATGTGAATGTTAATGAGGGGTTTAAATAGGACAAGACTAGACATGCATCATTAAGGAAAAATCCATGATGGTGGAAAGACTATTAATTCTAGCATTGAAAATTGTTCCTTGAAATTTGTGATATGAACAAGAATCTCTCCCTCATTCCTCACATGAATACTACATTATATATACACATGCATTCACACTACACATTACCTTATGTTTGGTCAATCATGAATATGACAAAAAACGTATATCAAGGATTTCTACATAAGGGTTTGACCAAGCATTCAACCATTCTTCAAAGAGCAAAACTCGTGGGAATCAGTATTTATATTACGTTTTCTACAAGGTTCTAAAAAATGGATTAACCCTCAAATGAGCCCATAAATTTTCAATTTTCATAATTAGACCCGGTAATTCGAGTGATGGTGTTATAGACATCAATGGGTTAATCCCCTCTTCCACCATTCTCGGAGATCTGACCCAAATTTTAACAACAAAATCAACACAAGAAAAGACAAATATCAAAATGTAAATAGAAAAAAGGGCCCACTTGCCAAAGTGTTCACAGACTCATGTCACTCTCGTGCACTGCTTCACCTAATTGTAATGCATAAAGTGTATGTTCTATAATTATGGAGGATTCTAAGTCAACAAATAGTAATTCGACATATAAATATTAGATTAAATGTACTTAGAACTTAAAATTGACAAGTTGTCACGTAATAAAAAAGAACTTGGTGGATTTTCTAGATTTGCGGGATTAGACTTAAATATGCTCTCAAGTACTATACCGCCTTGCATGAGCTTTTATTATGTGCAAGGTTCCTATGTGCATATGGACTTTTCCACCATTCAGGTGTTGTCACGACAGTCATGAGACATAGTAGTAAATGAACTTTTGGATATAATTAATTTATAAATTTATATTATGATAAATATTAATTTTAATTACACGTTTATAACTACTGATTATTATTATTATCTTCACATCTCGTGAGATCTATTGCTATTTTCTATTTATGTATTCATTTCAACTTTGACATTTCCCAAATTTAGGATTTTATGAAAAGTAGTCAAACAAGGAAAATAAATTATTTTGCTACCAAGTATATTATTGTTGATTTGAATTCTCGAATTCTATGTCTGTTGCATAACTCACACACTAATTCAATGTCTCTAAGACCATAGACAGTACACATCCCATAGGTGAAAAGGGGCTCAAGTATGAGTCCTTTACTCGGATATTTGTCAGGGAAAATTTATGGATCAGGTATTAACTATGACCAAATCAATTTTCAGGCCTTACGTTTCAAAATTGCAAAAATCAGGTATTTGGTAATTAATTAAATATTAATTGTAATATAATACCAAATCCAGCTCCACCATCCCTACCAATCCGGGGAATATTCTGTTACATTATATTCCATAAATTAAGCATGCAATTAGGACTCCCAAAAATACCAAATCACCTCCCTAAAATGCAAATTCAGCTTCGGTTCAATGGAGTTCCTTCATGTCGACAATTGACGGCAGTACAATC
Organism: Fraxinus americana; assembly: GCA_035079005.1. Taxonomy (NCBI): domain Eukaryota; kingdom Viridiplantae; phylum Streptophyta; class Magnoliopsida; order Lamiales; family Oleaceae; genus Fraxinus; species Fraxinus americana. The sequence continues at coordinate 5,857,885 of CM068727.1, read as the reverse complement.
AGGATTTTTGATCATAATTCGAAGGTCTTCATCTCCGGTCACAAAATAAGCTTCAGGCCAGTTGAGTTCCTTCAGGCTGACAATTATGGCAGTACATTCGACATTTTCAGTCACAATTTGAAGGTCGTCATCTCCAGTTACAATACAATTCTGTACGTAGTTTTCGAGTGGATTGGATTTCCCTTCACAATTTCCATTGTCGGTGCCGAGAATATCCATTGCCATTAGTATGTCATGCTATAAGATCAACTGTTACGGTTGTATTATGTTTTCATAAATTTGCGACATGAATTGAAAACATTTCTACGCATAATCAATAGACTCTATAACATTGATTACATGTATACCACATATAGAATGTCGTAGGTAATTCTGTGACATGCATGCGCTCGTAGTGTGACCTGAAAGACATATGTGACCTGCGTGAATTCAATTTTACTCCTGACAATATGTCTTTAAATTGCAGAAATGATGCATGTACACGTATGTTTGCTGAATGGATCCCAGTTATCGGTGGTTTTACTGGATCGTAATTGCACTTATACGAAGCTTGTGGATACCGAAATGATCGAGTTCAATTTAGATCATACAAAGGTCGCCATCATAATATAGTATGTACTGAATCATGATTTGGCACCGGTGAGAATAAGCAGTGACAGTAATGCTGAACATTATGGATCATGACCCTTCTAAATACCCGTTAAGCATTGATGTTATAGATATTGAGCAACAATCTATTACAATTCCAACTGATGTACAAACTACCAAAGAGTTTTTATTACAGAATTGTGGTTTCAGATATATGTGATGCAACTATCGAACCAGCAGGTTACGTAATCAATCAGGAAGTTACAATTGTAACTATTGTTGATCCTAGATAAGTAGAGAAATGAAGGGTCTTTCGTGGTAAGAATATTCTCAAAGTGAGCCTTTCTTTGTTTGCAATACAGAACATGTTCGAATTTGCGGTTGTTCGATCGGACAAGAAGGAGTACGTAGTCAATTGTTTACACGATATGTTTACTTGGATGTGCATATCTTCAAAGTAGGGTAAATCAGGTCTATTTAAGATTAGGAAGATTACAAATGGCCACATATGTGGCTCAAACATAATTTTGGGAAGTCACAGATAATTATCCAGTACCGTTATTTCATCTAGTATCAAATACAAGTACACATCGTCACATACTGTATACACTCCGAAGGATATATGCAGTGATATGTTTCATACGTATGGTGTTTTGATGAACTATTCTAGGGCTTAGAGATCTCGTGAGCAAACTTTAAAAATCATCAGGGGTGATCCAACTGAGTAATTTGGTAAGATACCTAGCTATTTTTACATTTCAACAAAGAAACTCTGGAATAGTCACATGATTGGAACTTGATAGTCACAATAGGTTCAAATATTGCTTTATGGCCCTTGGTGCCTCAATTCAAGGTTGGAAGCATTGCAGACCTGTGATTGTGGTGCATGGCACCTACTTGAATGGACACTATGGAAGTACTTTCTTCACAGCATGTACATAGGATGCAAATAACATCATTTTTATTCTCGCATTTGGAGTTGGAGATAGTGAGAACGAAAGATCTTGGACATGATTTTTCTAGAACTTGAAGAAGGCTTATAGTTATAGAGATGGATTGTATTTTGTATCAGATAACCATATTAGTATCAAGAATGCTATAGATCATGTTTATCCAGGAACCTGTCATGGGATTTGTTCGTATCATTTGTTGCAAAATTTGAAATCATACTAAGGTAAATCAGGTCACAACATAACGCAAGCTTTCAATTCGGCCGTTCGATCATATACATTAGCAAAGTTTGAATATAATATGCACCAGCTCGACATGATGAATGGAAAGATTAGGTGATACCTGGTAATGTACTACTTTCAATTACAATTTCCATACATTTAAAAAATGACCACAAATGTAGTTTATATGATATTCATGTACATGGTTGATGTTCTTAGGAGGAGGTTGGACTTGAGAAGTGGTCATGATTTCACATGCCAGCAAATCAGTATTCTACAATGACCTTAAATATAGTAGAATTAGTCAACGCAGTTACAAAAGCAGCAAAGAATTACCCTATTGTATCGTTATTAGAATCTTTGAGACAAACTTTACAGACCTGGTTTCATGGGATACCTTTTTTCTTAACACAGAAAGGGACACCGTGCGGCAGTAATCTATTCCATTAGACTGCATTCAGCCTTCTCTCGGTCGTTTCGGGAAGAAAAAAATTTGATTACAATTTGTAGAAAGCTTGCAACATAAAATTGAAACACATTAAAAGTAACTCGACCATTGATAGCATGAAAGCTAGAAATTACAATAGACAAAAGCAGGAAATTACAATTGCTAGTGCAAGGGGCGAACACTAGAAAGTTTGAAAGATGTTTGAAAGACTAATACCCCTTATAATAGCATTCGAAACAAAAACCCAAGTGACGGGAGTAGACGTTTAAATGCCAAAGAATCATACTAAAATTTTCTAATTTCTAGCTATTTTACAATTTAAATAAACTATTTACAATGTACGGCCGAAGTTGGACAAACTACGGCTGCGATAGGCTCAATGAGCTTAAGTAAAGCTACTATCCTTACACCTGGTTTTGTAAACATGTTGAGGATGTACGTATCACATTCACGAGGTTGACAACCAATTACGAGAAACCTATGAGGCAAATGAGCATAAATTTGAGGAAATTGATGATATCTTTTTTATTTTCATATTGAACTAAATAAGTCTGACCTGAAAAATGTATTATGTGACTGAAAATAATTTTATGTGCCTTGAAATATATTAATTTGACTTCATATATTTATGATTTTTAACCTTTCTTGTAGGTATTACCTGTAAACCATTCTCTGTTTTCAATCAAAGATGAACACTCATCTTTTGTTGTAGCTATAGATCAACGTACATGTACATGCAGGATCTTTCAAGTTGATTTGTTTCCATGTCCACATACACTGGCTGTGATTGTACATACTAAAAGGGATCCTTATGAATATTGTTCTTATTATTTCACAAAAGATGCATACATGAATGCATACCAAGATTTCGTGATTCCAGTTGGAGATCCAGCTGAATGAATCATGCATATAGACTTGCAACAAGCAATTGTATTAGCTCCTTATCAAATAAGGAGGTAGACACCCTGAAAAGATGAGAAGATCATCCAGTGAAGGGAAATCGACTGTGAAATGTGGACGATGTGGAGGACATGGTGACAATCATAGAAGATGCAGTAGCTTGGTTCCATTATGTCAAAATTAGACCGTAGACATAACAATTTCAGATATTCTTTAACATTTCATTAATTGGTTCTAGCTATCAATTGATATAGCATTTAATGTGCATGAAATACTCATTGAAATAATAATTATTCATTCAGATTATTTGGAGTGCAAATGTTTTTAGTGAAGTATGAGTTATTTGTGACCTGATATAACATTCTCTGACTTGTAGTATCCCATGTGACTTGCTTAGTGCGTGAATAGTATGATATGTAACCTAATGCAATGTACTATCCCCTAATATAAAAATGAACTATTGCATTAAATATGACCTGATATAACGTTATGTGACCTTTATTATCCTCATGACTTGCCTACGCGTAACCGGTATGAAATGTGACTTAACGGTAACTCTGTATTACAGACTGTGACCTCTCAACAACCTGTGACCAACAATCAATAACAGAATAGACATTGACAACAGACATCTCAACAACTCATGACCAACAATCAATGACCAAACAATTAACTGTGACATGTAAACACTGACTGTGTGACCAATGCACTGTTTACTGTAATGCAAAAAAGTTGGGTTAATATTTGTGGAAAATCTGACCTAAATAACTTGTGTTTATAGTTTGTGACTTCTGCAGATGCAATGCAAATGTTTTTAGTGAAGTATGAGTTATCTGTGACCTAATATAATATTATGTGACCTTTATTATCCCCTGTGACTTGCAACCAGTATGAAATGTGACCTAACGACAACTCTATATTACAGACGTGACCTCTCAACATCCTGTGACTAACAATTAATAACAGAATAAACATTGACAACAGACATCTCAACAACCTGTGAATGCACAAATTACCAAACACGGACCTCCTTAAATGGAAAAAAAATCCAAAAAACATATCAAATATTGATGTAAACAATTATCAGATGTTCAATGTTCAACTAGTTCCATTCACAAAACCTACTGCAAAAAAATAGAAAGAGGCCGACGTTCAGAAACTTTACAGACTTCGTTCAACATTTCATATTAAAAATCAAATTTTATCCATCACTAAATTACAATCCCTTCCCTTTTTATGCCCATCTTTGTAGGCTTGTATATATCCCGATGTTTATACAGCCGTGATGCTATGTCCAGCCTGGTTCTCCCTGCATCAAATTTTCTCGGCATAGAATCCTTATCGTCGTGTAGGAAACACTCAACATATTTGATTGTGAAGATGCTGCAGTCATGCCTGAAAAATAAAGTAACATAATTTATTAGGTATGGACCATAATCAAAACATTTTGAAATAAGATATGAGGTCACAGACATACCCGTTCTTCTGTTAAGGAAGACTATTGTCAACCATTAACATCAAGTCCATACGATCTTCACCGTTGTATTCAATACATTTTTTCCAAAGTCCGACAGAATTCAGCAGATAAGGAATAATTTTTACAAACAGTTCAATACGAATACAAACAAGGAAGTCATGGTAGGTCTTCCCAGTAGAATTGAACACATGCAGTATGTGTGCTGAATTCGAGGACAACAAACATCCAGTGTACCTTGTTCGTTGGTATAATGGGCATGAAAACAAAGTCTACAGTGTCCAAGAGAGAGTTTAAAGGCAGACTACCTTTTGTAACAATGTCTAGCAAATTGCACTCCGACAGCAAAACAGTAGGATCTTGCTTGAACTTGGAATATATGTTTTTGAGCTTCATCTGGAACCATGAGTCCGTCATGGTTGCTTTCAATTTAACATCCCGTGCCTTTCCAACAGGCGGGTGTAGTAGAAACACACGTCTATGTGATGTGGTAAAAAATCAATTTTAACACGAGAAATGAATTGTGACCTATTGACGTAACATGTGACTCCATGTAATTGACCAATGTAAAGCATATGTAACTTATGCTTCAGCTTCTGTGAGTAAAGATGTAAATACTCATTCTTACCATGCTGCTTAGTGAGGACTCAAAATTCACGAGCTCATAAAATCACGTTTTACTTCCAACTTTGAACAAACCAAACAGAAATAAGGGAATGATACGATCATCGACATCATTGAACTTTTTCCTGTAAATGTGATATGAACCATAAGAATTTTTTTTACAATGAGTTATTAAACAACTTTCAGGAGTAAAATTTGAATTTACTTATTTTTCGATTTGTAGCCTCCCTGGAACCAACTCTGGAATGTAGCAATATTGGCATCTTTAGCATTGCGGTTATAATGTTCGAATACCAAAACATTCTCAGATTGTTTGAGTCATTTTCCTTCATCAGCGAAAAATGGAGATTGTAGTATCCTCGCTGGTCTGGAAACCCTCTTAATTGGTAATCCTGAACTTAGTTCAGACACCGGGGATACTTGCCTATTGTTGTAACTGTAAATATCACAGTTTATTGGTCTACTACTACACATGTGACCTGTGTGTGACACGTGAACTAATACGAATTAACATCTGTGACCTACATGGAACTTGTGACATAATACCAATTAACATCTGTGACACGTATGGATTATAAAAGAATTGTGTAAATCTCCCTCTGTCCTTTTTGTGTCCTGGACAACGTCGGCTATGACGGAGTCAACCTGTTGTTGAATTATTTTGGATTCGATGAGAGTATGCAGCTTAGATTGTGTAAATCCAAGACCCAAATCGAACGAATGAGGTTGAAGACTGAGTTGGATCTCGGGATCGTCATTGGGAACCATCTTATTTTTACCTTTCCTGTCTATACTCGGTCCCACATCTTCGGCCTGAAATTAGAGCAAATATGAAATTTAAAATGAAACTGTGTGTCATTCAAAAACAACATAACTAAGTTATAGTTACTTTAGCAGGCTTCTCAGACACTTTAACCACATGATCTTCTTGATTATCTTTGGATCTTTCACTTAGTTTTTTCAAAATCTCTTCCGTTGTACTAGAAATCAACGCATATACAGACTCAGACAGGAACTACATGTTTGTCCTAATGTCTAACATGTCACTTCTAATCCCAATCCGCATCCATCTTCCGTATTTATTCACCCTGTATAGATGACAAATGTGACCTCATCTCATCCATCTGAACGTTCAAGACCTCGTTCTTCAAAAGAAGTTCAGATATTTACACCATCAGTTCTTTCCTCAAATCCTCAACCGCCTTCAAAGTGTGTACAATAAATCAATTACATAGAAATTGTATAATGTGATAGTTGTCAGACATTACTTTGCCAATGCAAGTGAAAATGTGTTGTGTCCAGTAATGTATGTGACTTGATTATGATGACATGAACAGGTTGACAAATGAATCATCCATGAATAATGTACATGAACATGTGACTTGTACACACATATTTGTGTACGCTAAAAATATTGTTAATAATGATAAACATCTTAATACGCTATTAATTCCATAAATTTGAAATGATTACATCAGGGTTTGAGAAGTATTCAAATCCTTTGAATTTAGCAGCAGATGGGTGCTCATCTGCAATCCAGTTCATGATTTGAGGATGGTTTTGGACATCCTTGTGACAATAGTTCCAGTAAGATTAGGAATAGTCTTGTATATCCAGACTTGAAAGGATAGTAATAGACCTCTAGCCTGTAATGGCTTGTCCTCTTACTCAGACCATCTCTCATATCATTCAAAGTAGTTTCAAAAAGGATCTTCCTCCAAGAAAATGTGTCAATCACAGAAAAATCTTCAACAAGCACAAACAAATAATGATCAACCACCTTCTTGTAATATCTTAGGAATAGGTAGGATGTAATGAAATACAGAGCTCCAAGCTTTGCGACACCTTCGTCTATAAGGACTTCAACAACATCATGTTCTGGAAGTTGGCAAACTGATATGAACGCATCCATCACATCTTCATGTGTGACAATGTTTATTTGCCTGAAATATTTTTCCTTCAAGCTTGAAAGACTGGTTTCAAGTGTATCTATGTCACTTTTCCCTGTACATCAAAGATCTGCTACTAAACATAACTCAACCATAGAGAACCTAACAAATCTACCTGATATGCAAAATCACAATTCATTTTCATTGGGTTTATGCACATGTCTGAGAAGAAAGTAATGAATCAATTGTGGCTGAAGAACTATGTCATTGCACTCCATAAAATGCACAAAACGTGTTCCCATAAGTATTCTTTGTTGGGCTTCGCTTAGATATTTCTAAAAGTTGGTGATAACACCATTTGTCATGGACGTGGTTATTTTTCCAGAAAACCATTTATATTGTGGTAGTATGAATTTTCACACCTATAGCAGGAGTTTATGTCAGGTCACAGATGTAAAATGACAGGTCACAGCCATAAATTACATAATACACTCAGGTCACATATGCGTATAATCATATAACATGTGACGAAATTAGGTCACGGACCCATTAATCTCAATGACATGTGGGAGTAGGTCACAGATCCATTATACTCTTTGTGAAATTCACTTCCAAAATGCACTCCCAACATATAAACCCCCAACTTCAATACTACTTCTCAGACAAATAACAAGTCACAAATGAAATAAATACACAAATGTGTAACTCTGAAAGCACCTAAACCATGTTCCATGTTCCGTAGCCTAAAATAGATTGCCCGACACATTTTCTTTCAATACTATTGGGTAGAACAAATAAAGTGTCGCAAATTCAATAAATGAACAAAAAAATGAAGTTACCTTCTTCCCTAACTGATTGCTACTTGTCCCATGCGATTTTTGCCTTGTTGCTGGAGTTTTATTGGGACTGTCCATTGTCTTCATTTTGTTTGTTCGACCCGGCATTTGCACCGTCTTCTTATCCTTCTTTTCATCTTTTGTTTTCGTCATTGCTATTCGTTTCTGACTAGAGATTCTCACACTATAGACAAAACGGAATGTACCGGAGTTTGGGTGGAGTTTGGAGAATTATCACAGTTGATTTTGGAAAAGTGGTAGAGATTGGGCGCGAATAACGTGGAGAAGAGATAGTGTTTGAGAGAAAATAGGGCTTGAATAAAAATGGAAGTTGGGATATTAACAAATTTGAAACATACATTTAACGGGATACGCGTGTCAACTAATTAAAAGATTTATTATTTAATTAAAATTATAAAAAATTGAAAATTGAATAAATAAAGTCCAAACCTGATTTATAAAAATGGATCTTTAAACACCTGTTTTTATGTAATTTCCACTCTTTGTCAAGCCCAACCACATGTTACACATGATCCATATGCATTCTTCTTCAAGCCCTTACCGCAAGCAAAGACCGGTTAGTGTCTCGAGGGTAAGCTCGAGGCCTATCACAAGTAAACTAGATTTTGTTTAACTTGACCAAAATCTACCTCCAATGTGACTTTGTCTTAGCACAAATTGTGCTCAGACTAATTACAACCTTAAGCATGCCCTGACTGATGATGTGCAGACCACTCGATGGTTGAGGTGTTATTACCCAAAGAGTCGTACATAATTGTCAGCGTAATCTCTCCACCCACCTCATAAATAAAGCACCCATATCATGTTATGATAACGGTTACGTATCATCTCTCAACCACAGTATGCTCGTATATATATTGACAATTTATTTTAAGTGGTTGTGAATACAATGCTTTTTGCAAGCTGTCAAATGTAGTACTAAATCGGGTGCCACAACAGTCTCATAACTTTTCATATTGCTGGTGCTTAATGAAGTAAAGAAAATTTTATCATGGCACTAATTAACTATGACATTTATTACATGCACGTTTCGTTGAAGATTCAACATCTTTTCGATTGGTACGAACATATAAACACGAGATATTCATTTGCTTAGAAAACGTGTTAAAAGTTGGTAGCACTAAATCTCCAATTTATACAAGTCAAAAAGGTTTCAGATGATGCTATCAAAATATATAAAATTAAAATATAACATCACCGAAGGTGCTATCAAGAAAATAAAGGTCGAGGAGAAACTTTCTCTAACATAAATAAGTTGGGATCAACTATCCAATTTTTTCAATATGCGGTAAAATTATTTTCAATTGAGTCTTGGAAATGAATTGGAGCCTAATAATTGTTTAATACTCTAATCATTCAAGACGTCTTGTAATTGATCATTGGTATTAGCCCAGCTGAATATGGCCTCTAGACCAATTACAGTGCAGAATTTGCAAAAGCGGGCAACTTGATCAAATGTTGCAGCAGCACATTACACTCTTCTACTATCCATCTAATGTTCCGAGCGCCTCTTGCAGAAGCCTTTGTGCTTTTTCTCATCTCCTGAACCAACATAAGAACGATTACTTGGCTAATACTGTACGGTTGTAGAAAAGGAAATTCCAATTGCTCCTTCGAGATTATAGCTAGTTAAAAAAAACAATATTGTAGTCCACCATATGACAAAGGGTGCCTATACATCGTAATCATCATTCATCAGCAATATATATGGAAAATTAGTTGGTATTTGTTCAAGAAATAAAAATTTTGAAACCATAAAACTAGGATGTTGGACAAATAATCTTCATAATGAGTGACAAATGCATCTTCATATATCAAAGTAGATTAAATGTTTCTCAGATATTATTTTATTGCAAACTTACACTAGCAAAAGCGATACTCTTCTCCCAACCCCTGGCCAAAGAAAATAGAGAGGTCAAACATCATGCTCCGCCCCATTGTAAGGATCATTGAGAAAAAGAGGCCCCAAATATAATTATAATGTTGATTCCGAGCTCAAGAAGAAACATTCAGCTCAACTTTTCAATTCTATCTAAGCACATAACCTAATGAACCAGATCCTCTGCGTTAATAGGCATATTGACTTTGTCGATGATTTTGCTTCAGTATAAATACAAGTGGAGTAAGCCATTGTGGCTAGCCTAATTTATTCTCCCAACTCTTGATGTCTAAAGTTTCCTATAACCTTAACATCAAATCAAGATTACAGGAGTAATTTATTCTCCCGCCTATTGATGTCTAGTTAGAGATAAACATATAGTGCAAAATAAAGCTCAGCGAATCTTCGAATATTATGCCAATCATGCTCAGTTTCAGTAAACTTGATAGTCATAGGACACCAATAGCATAAGTTGTTTCAGATCATTTCTGAATAAACGAGTAGAATAAGATCACAATAATTACCAAAGCATAAATGCTAAATAAAAAAGCACAGCTTGTTTGTGCCGTTGTATCTGATGTTTAGGATATGGATCAGTGTTGCTCTGGCCTGACAGAGAAAATGAGAAAAAGCTGACAAAAGATGCTAGGAGAATAAAATTTCACCTGGTGTGGCGGCATAGAATTAAGAAGGTGGTGCAAGTTTTTGAATATGAGATAGATGTCTTCTACCCTCCTAGCATATTGCGATGACTGCTCTACAAGAGCATCAGCAAGCTCCAATAAATGCAGCTGCAATTCCCTATTTAGTGACCTCGGCTCCTTTTTGAAATCTAAGGGAGATTAAATATTTGTGAGAGTTGTGTTTCTCAAAACACTATTAAACTGGTGCTACTTGTGTCAATTGGCTTGTCTGATTATTTTAACTTGAGTTGCTTAAGTGTCAACCACTTATTGGTAGCTAAGTGATTCACCCGGATTGTGCTAGTTTGAAATATTAGAGAACGTTGGATGAGATGAACGGCTGAGATTAATTCTTGAGTGATATTACCATCTCTTCACTTTATGACTCTATCACTTCTCATCTTCTGGACTTTTCGGTTCTCTCTCTCCTTTGCTCCTTCGTGTAGAGTCTGTACTTTTTCATCTTGGGTTGTTCTCTGTAATAGATCTAGCTAGTTATTGAGGTGAATCTTGTGTATTATTCAAGCATGGAATAGTGGCTAGATTGTATAGATTTTTCTCTAAGTGTCTGGTGAAATCTGTATGGTTTTTGGGAGATCTTATGATCGATGACCAAAACTTTGTTCTGAATGGCTCTTGATGTAATCTTTCTCTCTTTGTGGATGGCAATTTGCACTAGTGGAACGGGCTGTTCCTGAGCCACCCAGACTAGGCCATTTGGCTTAACTAGGTGAACATTTTAGTATGTTCTTGTTATGTTCTTTACTGCTCTTACTTATTTATACATTATTGACTCGATTGTGAAGTGGTTTCATGCGTAAATCCTAACAAAACTTGTATCAGAGCTAGACGATCTAGGGTTTTTTTGGGTCGTATTCTTCCTTTTAATCTACTTCTAGGTCCTTTCCTTTAGAGTGATATATCTGTATAGACCTTTAAAGATCTAAACAGACATTATCACTTTAGGCATCTTGTTTTAAAATCCGATTACGAATCCTCTGTGTTTTTGTTGTGTATGTTGCTGGTTGATTGGGTGATTGGTGGCTCTGACGGCTGGCTCGACTGAGTGCTTGAGGTTATATTTACTATTTTTCAATAGTAATGGGTAAGATCATTCCAAACTTACCTTTAATTCGGTTTGGGGTTCTTCCTTGAATGATTCATGTCCAATTGATTGCTTGTGAATTCCTGTGATTGAGTTCTTGTAACTGATTTGAAATTTTTGGAACAAACATTTGTATCATATACCAGTGAACTGCCTGAGCCCCATTCACACCTACATTCACATCTAATTAAGGTTTCTTGATAAAGTTGATTCATTTCTGCTGTGCATTGCTTAATTTTGTGCTTTCCCTTATATTGATCATCTAAAATTGTTTTTTCAAAACCTTTTCTGTTATGTCCACGAGTACAGGTCACCCTTTCACAGAATTCGTAATGGGTTCGAGGGTCAAATTATCACAATTCAATGGAAAGAGGGATTACTTGATATGGAAACAGAAAATTATGGTCATTTTGGTCCAACAAAGGGTAGCAAAAGCCCTTGATGATCCTGCTACTTTTTCTGATGAGTTGAAACCTAAACCTGCTGAAATTGAAGAAATGAATGAAATTGTCTATAGTTCTATAATTTTGCATTTATCTGATAATGTTGTTAGACAAGTTGATAGTGCTAAAGATGCTAGAACCTTGTGGACTGCACTAGATGCCTTGTTCTTAACTAAAACTTTACCTAACAAGATATATCTATTAGAAAAACTGTTTAGTTTTAAGATGGACCTTGGGAAGGATGTGGAAGGAAAATCTAAGTGACTATAGCATAACTGTTAAGAGTCTGGCTCACAATGACAAGAAGTTTGAGGATGAAGATTTAGCTGTCATATTGCTAAATTCTTTACCTGAGTCCTACAAAGAAATCAGAAATGCCGTAAAATATGGTAGGGACACTCTTTTACAAGCTATTGTGGTAGATGCTTTGAAATCCAGAGAATTAGAACTAAAAAGAGACAACAAAACCAATTCCAGATAAGAAAGTCTGTTTGTTAGGAGAAGAACTAAAAAGAAAGAATTTAATTTCCATAACAAGAATGGGAGCTGAAGATCTAAGATGAGATCTAAGTCTAAAGACAAAAGTAACAAGTTATAACTGTGGAAAGTTAGGACATTTTAAAAGGGATTGTTTTGATTGGAAAAAGAAACAAAAGGATCTAAACAATACTGATCTAAATAATGCTGTCATTGTTTCTGAATTGGATAGTTTACATGTCCTAAATGTGTTTGAGGAAGGATCTGATAGAAACTGGATTCTGGACACGGGGAGTATTTTTCACATGTTCCCTGAAAAGTCTTAGTTTTATGACTATAGAGAGACTAAACCTAGGAAGGTTTACATGGGAGACAATAATTCTCAGAATGTGGTTGGGATTGGTGACATTGCCATCCAGATGTATGATGGAAAAGTCATGCAATTCAAAGATGTAAGAAATGTCCCAAATTTGAATAGAAGCCTTTTTTCCTTAGGGACTCTTGAAGATGAGGGATATACCTTTAAATCTGGAAATAATGTTCTGAAAATTTTTAAGGGATCTCTAATAGTCATGAAAGGGCTCAAAAGGAATGGATTATACTATCTTGAAGGCAGAACTGAAACTACACCTGATTCGAGTCTCCTTATAGTCAATAAAAATAAGAATGAACTGTGGCACAATAGGATGAGTCATATTGGGTTTAAAGGGGTGAAATCTTTCTTGGAAAATATGACATTGAAGCTATGGATTGCTGTGAGACTTGTGTACTAGGTAAGTCCCATAAGGTGAATGTGCCTCTTGCTGATCATATGAATCTTTCTCGTGCTCATTCTCCCAAATCTGAATTAGAAGTAAAAGAAATGGAAAATATTCCTTATGCTAATGCCATAGGTTCTGTTATGTTTGCTATTATTACTACCAGACCTGATCTTGCATTTTTCATCTGTTGCCTAAGTAGATTTATGTTCAATCCTGGCAAACCACACTGAGCTGGGATGAAATGGTTGCTAAGGTATCTGGTTGGGACTTTAAATCGAGTCTTAGTGTATGAAAAAAGATTTGAAAAATTAACCCTTAAAGGTTCTGTAGATGCTGATTTTACTGGTGATAAGGATAGCAGAAAATCAACTACTACATATTTATTTACTCTTAGTGATAACTGCATAACATGAAAATCACAATTACTGCCTTTAGTTACTTTGTCAAGTACTGAGGCAGAATATGTTGCCATAACAGAAGCTGTTAAGGAATGTATTTGGTTAAAAGGGATCTTAAAGGAATTGAACTTCATGCATGATACACCTATTATGTTTACTGATAGTCAAAGTGCATTATTACTTAGTAAAAATCATGTCTATCATGAAAGATCAAAACATATTGAGGTGAAGTATCATTTTATTCGAGAAAAACTGTCTCAAGGTGAAGTTGAACTTGTTAAAATTCACACTGATAAGAATCCCTCAGATATGGGAACAAAAATTCTACATGTAGGAAAAATTAAATTGTGTTTGTCTTTATTACATATTGACACGAGTTAATTTTTCTTGCAGGTTTTGGGAAATGATGATGAACAGCCTTCCATGTGCAATTCCGCAACCGAAAGAGAGAGAGTGTGTTATGAGAACCAAGGTGAAGAATGTGAGAGTTGTGTTTCTCAAAACACTATTAAACTGGTGCTACTTGTGTCAATTGGCTTGGCTGATTATTTTAACTTGAGCTGTTTAAGTGTCAACCACTTATTGGTAGCTAAGAGATCACCCGAATTGTGCTAGTTTGAAATATTGGAGATCGTTGGACGAGATGAACGGCTGAGATTAATTCTTGGGTAATATTACCGTCTCTTCACTTTATGACTCTGTCACTTCTCATCTTCTAGACTCTTCGGTTATCTCTCTCCTTGGCTCCTTCATGTAGAGTCTGTACTTTTTCATCTTGGGTTGTTCTCTGTAATAGATCTAGATAGTTGCTGAGGTGAATCTTGTGTATTTCAGGCCTGGAATAGTGGCTGGATTGTATAGATTTTTCTCTAAGTGTCTGGTGAGATCTGTGGTTCGATCTGTATGGTTTTTGGGAGATCTTATGATCGATGACCAAAACTTTGTTCTGAGTGGTTCTTGATGTAATCTTTCTCTCTTTGTGGATGGCGATTTGCACTAGTGAAACGGGTTGTTCCTGAACGCCCCAAGCTAGGCCATTTGGCTGAATTGGGTGAACATTTTCGTGTGTTCTTGTTATGTTCTTTACTGCTCTTACTTATTTATACATTATTGACTCGATTGTGAAGTGATTTCATGCGTAAATCCCAACAATATTATCAGATATAAGGATAACACGTTTCCGCTTTAACAAGAAATAATTGAACACTTTGTATGGCTTCAAAATTTCCAAATTCAAGAATTATATATAGAAACAGAAAAGGCTTCAAGCCACAAAAAAATAAAAATCGTGTACCAAAAGAGCATCATTAATGGCGAATGCCCCCTCCCAATTGCTTATGAAGATTCATGGCTTGCACTGAATTAGATTATTTCTCACTTTTGGCATGAAGCATGGCTTAATAATTATTCTGATTTTGGAACAGTCTATTTGGGTGGATATTGTGTCGGAGCCCAAGTCCACAATTTGTTTTGGAATCAGGGGTGGGGTGGGGTGGGGTGGGGTGGGAAAGGCGAAGGAGATAACGTTTTGCTTTTTTCCCTTTCTTTTTTTTTTTTTTTTTGTTTATTTAATTTTTTAGTTAATTTTATATTAAAATTATAAAGTTACTACTTTGCCCTTTTAAAAATTGGTTAAGTTTATTGTTATGGTCAACTAACTGTCAAATTGATAATTTTCATCAATTTGGACTTCAGGTGCAAATTTTTGAAAGATTTGGTACAATTGATGGCACAAATAAAATGTTTGGATCAAGTCTGCAATAAAATAAAATATTTGTACCGTAGCTGCAATTCCTCCTTATATTTATATTGAGAATTTATGAAAATTTAATCTAGGCTATTTTAGGTAGGTTAATGTCAGAGCATTTAGAGTTTAGTCCCCACCCATGACTTATTTTTCAAACTGAATTTGACTATTTAATGTAAATGCAGTAATAAATGTTTGGTGTTATTCTCCCTCACTTAATGGTGAATATAGTAGCTCAGACTCATTTTCCTTTGTAATAATCAATATTTGAATTAAAAACTGTAAGAAAATTTTTTTGTTAACTTCACATGAATATTACATATCATCATGTGAGTACTTATAAAAAGCGATTGAATAAGTATGTTAACGTGCATAAAATGTAAAATCGTCCATCTTAAATAGTTTGGGTCGGACAGAGTCTAAATAAGTAAAAGGAAAATATTGATTTCTTAAAATGAGAATTATTGTAATCTATCATATCTTAATCATGCTTGGTGTACAATCATTTTTACAACATTGTTGACAACATATGTCACATGGAATGTTATCATTTGACAGTTTAAAAAATAATTTATCTTTCAAACCAACACTTTTTGACAAATACAACATTGTCAAAAATCATTGTACAAATAGCATTGTCTATCGTATCTTTATCCATTCATTATTTAAAAAAAAAATGTGCATCTATATCAAATAAATGAGCATACGTGAATACGAGAAAACTTGAACAAAGAATTGTTGGAAATTGGTAGATCCATATTCTCATTAAAATGTACCCTTTTATAGGTAAAGGAAAATTCTCCACGTGGGAATTACAATAGTCAATTGGAAACAATGAAAAATCTAAATCTATTTACAACCTATCAATTATACACCTAACAACAATAAATGTTAATTAAATATTTACAATTGCGAATTGTCCCAAAATAAAATATTCCAAATCTTTTCTTTAGCACACCGACAAATCAGAAAACATCAATTTGTCAACCAGAACACATGTCGTATTAGATTTACCATCAATTTGGCATCATTGAAATTCCATTCTGCTATTCCTTTGGTACGGAGTGTTTTGTAGAGATTAAAATTGGATTAAAATTGAAAAACTAGCTGTTATTGTTGACTTTTATTAGACGAGTGGGACCCAATAACGACTATATTTTCAATTTTAATTGAATTTTAAGTTCTACCAAACAAGCTTTCAGCCTTTGGTTCTAAAACAGAACCATCTACATGACCACATATATGCCTCTCACTTTGCCAAACATACTAAAATTGAAATTCCCAAGAAAAACAGTTTTTCCCGGACAATTTAACACACAAAATCTCTGTTTTTTTTTTTTTTTTTTAATATTTTCTGACTAGACAAAGAGAAGCAAAAGAATTCTCGAGAGTTTCTTACGGACTTTGATGAGGGGATCCACTTAGAGTTTTTTTTTTTTTTTCGAAACAAAGAACTCGCCGATAAATCAACTGGAAGTTGATATGTGCTTTCCTCTAATCCAGTAGCTTCTAGGGGAAAGAAGCAGGTCCATCTAAGACCAAGTCAAGTTGAGAAAGGCAAGACCTAACTTCGTTGAATTTTTCGCTCTGCTCATTACATGTGATGTTGTCTCATTTAGTACGAGGTTAATACCATGTCAAATAAAAGAGAATAAATGAATATAAAAATTTGAAAACAGAGAATTGCTGAAAATTAGTTATCCACATTCTAATTAAAATGCACCCTTTATAGATAAAGTGAAAATTTTGTACAAGGGAATAACGATAGCCAATTGGAAATATTGAGAAATCAACTCAATTTACAACCTAACAATTGTACTTGTACCAACTACACGCCTTAATTAAATATTTACACTTAGAAGTTGTACCAAAATAAAGCAATAAATTATATTCAATAAAATATTCCAAATCCTTTTAGAACACTTTGAAACTAGAATATTGTTATTTGCACGCACTCATTACGACAAACGTCCTGTTATATGTATGTCGTGTAGGAAGATTTGTAGTGAGCAACTACGAATAGTATTACTCTTGAAACTAGAGAACCAGATAAACTCGTAGAAGAGGAATAAATAGATGTGGGGGAGGGAGGGGTGGTGACAAAATACAAACTCTCTCACTATGTTGTTCTCTTAGCACTCGTACAATCGCTTTCTTTCGTCTTGACTGGTTAGATTAGATTTCTGAAATGAAGTGAAGTGATACTAAAAACAATATTTTTTTCAACTTAGAATGCCCGATTTTTATTTTTTGGACAACAAGTGCCCCTGCATTTAAAGACGATAGAAAAAAATGACCGTTAAGTAGGACTAAACATGTCATTTAACTCTTTGTTAACAATCAATCTTTTCTTTTTATGAAAAAAATAAAATAAAATAAAAAATTGATCAATTCCATCAACTACTCGCACAAACTCGTTTGAATTGGACCATGTCCAGCTACTTTAATGTCATGTATGACCACACCAATTACTAAGCACCGATGCAGCATTTAAAGATGTACTATTACTTCATTTCTTGTTTTATCACGTAAACTTCACTTATTTATGCACTATGTTACAGGTACCACCCAAATTTCAAGATTAATTTGCACACTTTCCTTAGTTTGACTTTTCTCGAGCAAATCAAATTGATGAAATATTTTCAGGATATTCAATCAGATCATTGAAAAATAAGAATCCAAGTTATCTCGATTTTTTCGAGATTATTTCTCGTAGTATGAATATTGAACAAGTTTTTGGTTATGGAAAATTCTATTTGTACATAAATATTTTATCTAATTGGTGCCATGATGGGCACAGGTGCCCCACCCCACCCCCCCCACCCACACCCAAACCCAAACCCAAATAGGAGGTCGCCATTTGTTCATTATGACACCAATTATATAAAATATTACGTACCCCTAGCATAACCCGTTGGTTATTTGCATAAGTTTTCAAAGTGCACACTATATACATGTAAATGAACACTGAAAAATTACTTAATTTTAAAGTAACTTTTTATTGCTAAACATATGTTATTGTTTTCAACTAAGAAATTACTTATTTTTTATTAATATTGAATTTGACATTACTTTCAAGATAAATAATTTATATATTTATAATTTTGACTCCTTTAAGGAAATAATTTATTTACTTATGAGTAACGCTCCATTTTCTTTTAAATTGAGGTCGAACTTGAATCTGTAATCGAGAGATAGTTGTTCATACACTAATAAAAGATGCATAGATTCTCAAAAAGAGAGGAGTCGTGGTGGGTCCCCTAGAATCGTACAAATCTCATAAGTGAATCGGAAGTTGGATCTATATTGAATCTCAGATATTGCTCTTCGTGCGGGTCTTTTGTTCGCAGAAGAACTCGGATTGCCCCTGGGAATAGTTGGATTGAGTGTGATGCTAATTTATTTTCTGATATCACTGTAATACATAAGGAAATAGGGTATGACGCATGCCGCTTTAAGTCATCTTTAGAAATAAAGTCTCACATGCGCTACCATTGCTACAATTATTTCAATCGATTTGATCTACATTGATTATGCCATATTGGGCCCCAATTTGTTGAAATTTATTTTCCTCAAATTTGTTTTCAATCACACATTTCATCAATTGCATTAAAATTTACTAAAAAAATTATTTTTTAACCAATCCAAACTGGTGATACGTTTCTTTCTTCATCTTGTCAGAGTTTTATAGCGGTTTAGTTCAATAAGAGATATCCCTATTAACGTCGGATAGTCTCTATTTGGTTTAGTTAAAAATAGATTAATAGTAGATTTTAGTAAAAAATAATGTTATATAATATCAGTGGTCTTAGATCGTCAATTTAGGTGTCAACATGAGATAAATCCTAATAAATAAATTATTAATTCTTATATTTAATTAAACATGAAATTTAATGATACAAGTTATGCCACCTAAATCAGTTTTAAACAGCAGTGGTGATTGGTGATCAATAACATTACTCTTTAGTAGAAATTGATAAAGTATGTGGTTGAAAAATTGATAAAAATTATGGATATCATGAAATAAATTTCCACGCGCTTTGGATGCTTTTGCTTCTGAACCCCACTGGCAGAAGAAGGATTTATCACCTTACCAAACCCCCATACCCCTTCACAGCTTCACCGCTAACATCCAAACCAGAATGCATCCCTTTCTTCTCCGGCAGCTCCTTATACTCTTGTTTCTGCCATTTAGCCGGAAAATGTATACACGCGCCGCCGTGGGCAAATGGGACCTCCTCCGACACAACATTGGCATATCTGCCATGCACATGCAACTCCTCAACAACGATAAAGTAATTATCTTCGATCGGACAGATTTTGGGCCCTCAAACATTTCATTACCCAATGGGAAGTGCAGGAACGATCCAAACGACGCCGTTTTCCAAAATGACTGCACCGCCCATTCTGTCGAATACGACGTCGCTCTGAACTCGATCCGCCCTCTCATGGTGCTCACCGACGTCTGGTGCTCCGCCGCTGCCGTCATGCCCAATGGCGTTTTGGTACAAACTGGTGGCTTCAACGATGGCGACCGTGCCGTTAGAATTTATAAACCTTGTAATGATGATTCTTGTGATTGGCAGGAAATCAAAAATGGACTCGCTCAGAGAAGATGGTACGCCACTAATCATATTTTGCCGGACGGCCGGCAAATTATAATCGGCGGACGACGGCAGTTCAATTATGAATTTTATCCTAAAAAATCTTCGGCGGAGAAAGCCTATAATTTGCCGTTCCTGGTGCAGACGACTGATCCAAAAAGTGAAAACAATTTGTATCCATTTGCGTTTCTCAATGTGGATGGAAATTTGTTTCTTTTCGCGAATAATCGAGCTATATTGTTCGATTACATGAAGGGGGTGGTGGTGAGAACTTACCCCGCCGTGCCTGGAGGCGATCCACGGAGTTACCCTAGTACAGGTTCTGCAGTTTTGCTTCCATTGAAGAATTTAGGAGGAGGAGCTATTGATGCTGACGTGTTGGTGTGTGGTGGTGCACCAAAGGGAGCACATATTAATGCCCAAAATGGTAATTTTGTTAGGGCCCTCAATACGTGCGGAAGAATTCGTATAACCGACCCTAATCCCGTATGGGCAATGGAGACAATGCCTCTAGCTAGGGTCATGGGTGACATGGTATTACTTCCTAACGGTAATGTCTTGATCATCAATGGAGCATCTAAGGGTACAGCAGGATGGGAATTGGGTCGAGATCCGGTCCTGTCACCAGTTATTTATCGACCTGAGAATCCCACTGGGTCAAGATTCGAGGTTCAAAGCCCTAGCACCAAACCTAGGATGTATCACTCCGCCGCAATTTTGCTTCGTGATGGTCGGGTACTCGTTGGTGGTAACAATCCTCATACTTATTACAATTTTACTGGAGTATCTTTTCCTACAGATTTAACATTGGAAGCATTTTCACCATCATATTTGAATCCCAACTCCACGAATATGCGCCCACAAATAGTTTCACCCATTTCACGGACCACAATTGAGTATCAACAATTACTCGTTGTTCAATTTACTATTTCGGGCATGCTAAATAAAGATTTGGTCGAAGTAACTATGGTTGCACCCTCATTTACAACACACTCATTTGCAATGAACCAACGGCTACTTGTGCTCTTCGGGAATGTGACAGTTGTGGGAAAATCCTCGTACCAAATTACGGTTCTGACACCGGATTCAGTTAATCTTGCACTACGCGGATACTATCTCTTATTCGCGGTTCATCAAGATATTCCGAGTGAAGGTATTTGGGTCCAAATCAAGTAAATAATTCGGCATACATTCTTGTGCAGATAGTATATATCTGAATCCTGTATTCTTCAACAGATTATGATTATTAGTTATTTTATTGAATAAAATTTAAAAAATATAAATACTTTTTTGAAACCATTGTCAATTATTTCATGAAAAGGTAAGATGGGCACATGTGATGTGCATTAGTTTGTATCATACACCTTCTGTAACAACATTAATTCTCTCGTGAGATCCAACATTGTATTAAACTCTCAAAATATTTAAAAAGTAAACTGAAATTTATCCACTGTCAGTATAATAATTTAGTGTTGACAATTATTGTTTGACTTGGGATCCATCCTGTCTTGCACTATCTTGACTTGGGATTATCTACGTAATTTCACTTTCAATTTGGATATAATTGTGATTCAAAAAATGGACATAATCAAATGAGATGAATAAGTAGGTTTTCGTGAAAATAACGCGCAACTTGTTGATAAGTGATCAACTTTATAGGTTGGTAAAATGCTTGCATGTTATTTTTTTTTTGGCACTACTTCTTACACATTTTACTCACTAAACATCTTCGAAAATGTCATAATTGTACATGTTTAATATGATTAAATAAACAATAATGACAGTAAAAAAATCTTGCACACGTCATAATTGCACGTCTTTTATACGATTAACTAAAAAATAATGACTCGGTAAAAACCTTTCAATAAAACCATTTTTACAGAAATTGTTTTGCCAAAAAGCCACCGAAGTACTCACAATGCTGGGGCCACACCTTGTATTTTAAAAAAATACGTAAGCCCCACCGTGTGTGTGCGCTCTATTGGTCTTCTGTAGCTTCTACTTCTGTACACGAAACAAGATTGAAAACCTTTGTACATTGTCATCTCAGATGTTTTTAGTTATTGTGTACCAAACATTCATACCCAACACAAATATTGTCTTTAAAATAGGTCTAATTCGATCTTAATGTCTATTGAAAGTAATAGTTGTTGCATTTTGAATTTATCTTTCTAACGTAATAATCATTCAAGTTTTTCACCGTTACTCTAATAGTTACTAAGTCAGAAAAATAGCATTAATTAGTGTCAGTGTGTCACAAAATGGTTTTATTTATTACGCCAAGGAAGCAAAATTGGATAGTTAGGAATTGAGAATTAAATAAATTCAAATGAGAAAAATAGTGCAGCTTTCATTTTAGTCAGATTTTTCGAGAATAAAATGTATAGTAAACCAACGTTTGATATTTAACAATGATTTTGTTGACTTGGCATAATAAATAATATTATTTAGAGTTTTTTTTTTTTTTTTTTATCAATGACGATTATTGTAACAATTAGAAACTTCAACGATTATTTATGTAAGAAAATTACTTCAATAGTCATTCACATAATTATTCAAAACTTCGATGATCATTATCGTAACTAATCTGCAACTGCTATTGTCCGTTTGTTTGAACAATTTGACAGATAAAACCCTTATTTGGCTATTATTGTTGTAACTTAAGTTTTAATTTTAATTTTTACATTATTTTAATTTTCAGATTTAATAGAAAATTAAAACTCGTAATTATATATTGTAACTTGCATTTTAATGGAATTTATTTTCATGAATGTCGGGATTGAATTGTCCTATAAAAGGGAGTGATTTTCATGGTGTTGATGACTGTAACATAATAAAATAAAATAATAATAATAATAACAACAACTTCTTGATAGAATACTATCTACATTTTTATACTATAATTCTATAGTTTTGACCATTCGATAAAGGCTCGCTCTTTATTTTCATGTGGTCAGCACATCAATTTTATAACAACTATCTCCAACATGCGTGGACCTGGAATGACTATGCAAAAAATAATAAAGTGAATTATCGTACATATCTTTCATGTAGGAAGATGAATAAGTCCATTTATTTAGTTCTACATTTCTTGGACTTATTCTATATATTCACTTAGATATATAGATACTTATTTAGAAGGAAAACCGACTCTGAGCTATATGAATTTTATCTTGGAATCTTATAGCGTCGAAAGTATCCATATGAAGAGGAGGAAACAAGGTTTCAAGACAACGTTTTTGATGTGTCTCCCTGAGGGTTGCTTTCTAAATCTCTTATATGTTTATGTTATTGTTGAATTATATTTTTTATATTAATTTAATTTGTTATGTTAATCGATAATCTATCTACACTCAAGTCACTCGTTTTTTCCAACCATTATTAACAAAAATCTGTCTCAAAATATTTAGATATTAATTCAATATATTAGTTTTTGACCGTATTATATTCGCATGGCAAGTATCAAAACTAGTGAATTACTTAGCTGCTTTTTAATTCATCTTAGCTGTCAAGATTCGGTCTGCAACACTAGTCATCAAGGAGATAGTTTAGTTTGTTAATACAGTTGTAAACTAATTTTCCCGCCATTTTCTTACTTTGGATTGTATTTATATGGCTGAACATTTTACATTCTTTGATTGAGTTAAATAAACATTTTTCCTCTCAACATTTTTCTTCCATGTAATATGGTGTCAGAGCGATTTACTTCTCACCTTCGCAATTAAGTTTTTTTTACTGATCAATCAGGCGAGTGATCCAATTCAAATATCAGCTTCTTCGATGAGTAATTCCGCTGTTGAAGATGGCTCAAATCCTTATTTCTTCATCATTCTGATAATCCTGGTCTCATATTGGTTTCACAACAATTGACCGGTGAAAATTATACATCGTGGAGTCGCGCTATGTTCATAGCTTTATCAGTGAAGAATAAGGTAGGTTTCATAGATGGATCCATTACTCGGCCTGAAGATAATGCTGAGCTTCTTAATTTCTAGATCCGTAATAACAACATAGTTATATCACGAATCCTTAATTCCGTTTCAAAGGAGATTTCAGCTAGCATTATTTACTCTGAATCTGCTTATGAAATTTGGACTGATCTTAAAGAACGATTTCAACAAAGGAATGGTCCTAGAATCTTTCAAGTGAGGCGTGAATTAATGAATCACACGCAAGGGCAAATGTCAGTTAGTGTTTCTTTCACTAAGCTGAAAACAATTTGGGAAGAGCTTAACAATTATAGGCCTTCGTGTTCATGTGAAAAATGTACCTGTGAAGGGAACAAAAAATTGATGGAACACTATCACATGGAGTACGTTATGTCTCTCTTAATGGGGCTTAACGAATCCTATTCTCAAGTCAGGGGCCAGATATTACTTATGGACCCTATTCTCCCAATCAACGAAGTTTTTTCTCTTATCTCTCAAGAGGAACATCAAAGGGGGATAAATTCAACTGCTGGAACCATTGATTCCTTAGCCTTCTATACTAAAAATGATGATAAAAAGCCAACCATGGGGCAGTTTTTTAACAAGAATCAAAGGAGAGAGAGGCCAATTTGCACCTACTGTGGCTATGGAGGTCATAGA
Source organism: Fraxinus americana (assembly GCA_035079005.1). Lineage (NCBI taxonomy): Eukaryota > Viridiplantae > Streptophyta > Magnoliopsida > Lamiales > Oleaceae > Fraxinus > Fraxinus americana. The sequence goes on along the minus strand of CM068727.1, from coordinate 5,833,247 downwards.
GTTGATAAATGTTATAAACTCCATGGCTATCCGCCGGGTTACAAAGCAAAACAAAGGATTGGTTCTAGTAATCAAACTGGCTATAAGCAAAATGCTGTAACTAACCAAATTTCTGACTCAATTTCAGGCCAAGCTGCTGGTAATGTTGGGAATTTGTACAAACTTTGAACCCTGATCAGTACAAACATTTGATGAACATGCTAAGCACACATCTAGCTACTGCAAAGGTAAGAGATGAGAATGCCAAGTCAGACCATGTATCAGGTACATGCTTGTCTATTTCGAATAATAAGATATTCAATTCTACTGGACATTAGGTTATAGATTCTAGGCAACCAGTCATATTTGTTTCAATCGTGCCTCCTTCAAAACACTAAGGGAGGTACAAAATGCCTACATCACATTACTTAATCATATAAGGATACCAGTACATTTTATTGGAAATGTTGAGTTCACTCCTGAACCGATTCTTCAAAATGTATTATTTGTTCCCCAGTTCAAGATTAATCTCCTATCGATTAGCTCCTTGACCAAGGATTCAAATATAAGTGTTAGATTTTTCACTGATTATTGTGCAACTCAAGATCTGTGTAGTTGGAAGATGATTGGCAAGGCTGATAGGATTGATAGCCTTTACATCATTGATGCAGGATCTGATGTAATGAAGAATGATTGTAATTCCTTTAAATTTGTTGACAATCATATATGTTCTGTAATAAATAAGATGACCTCGCATGTTTGGCACCATAGATTGGGACATTTATCTTTTAAAAGATTGGAGATTTTGAAAGATCAGTTACATTTCAAAAGTGAGAGAAATTGTGTTAATCCTTGTTACAGCTGCCCCCTTGCTAAACATAGGCGTTTAACATTTTCTTCGAATAATCATCTATCTGAACACAGTTTTGATCTCATCCATTGTGATGTTTCGGGTCCATATAGCTCACCAACTCGTGAAGGTCATAAATATTTTCTTACACTTGTTGATGACTATACAAGGTTCACTTGGGTTTATCTAATGAAATAGAAGTCTTATGTGCACGAAATTATTCCTAGATTTTTCAGCCTTGTTGAGACTCAGTTTCATAAAACCATTAGAGCATTCAGGTCTGATAATACACCCGAATTGCGATTTACAGAATTTTTCAATAAAAAGGTTGTGTTGCATCAATTTTCATGCCCTGAATGCCTTAAGTAAAACTCAGTTGTTGAGAGGAAGCACCAACATCTGCTTAATGTAGGAAGAGCTTTATTTTTTCAATCACAAGTTCATATTTCATTCTGGGGAGATTGTGTATTAACTGCTACTTACCTGATAAATTGAACTCCTTCATCAATTCTTCAGAACAAAACACCATTTTCCCTATTATATCAATCATCAGTTGACTATAATTTCCTCAAAGTATTTGGATGTCTATGCTTTGCATCTACCATCACCTCTCATCGTTTTAAATTCCATCCTAGAGCAAAGGCATGTGTTTGTTGACTTATGATTTAATATAACTCTATTTATTTTGATTATTACAAACAATGCATTTATATCTCTAACAAAGTTTGTGTTTCTTAAGTTTTCTTCACGAGCATTTCTCTAAAGCATTCAAGAGCTCAAAACGTCATCCGCTGAAGAACGAGCAATCAACTTAGACTCAAAGAGATCAAGAACAAGAATCTTGAAGATTAGAGTTTTAGAAATTATCTATCGAAACTTCTAGTTACAAGTAAAAGTATAACTCGTACATTTTTAGCAATGCATAAAAGCTCAAACTATACTGCAAAACTCATCACTTGCATAAAACTTTTTTAAAACATGAAAAATGATTTGAAAAATGAATTTCTGTGATACAGATCCAAAACCACCGGATTGAACATCCGGTCGACCGGTACACTTCCGATCGACCAAAAGTCCAACGGGTCGATTTTTCAAACGGCTGCCTTGTCACTTCCGGTCGACCGAATAAGCTCGTCCGAAAGCACCTGCAGCCTGTTTTTTTAGCTCTATAAATATCCATTTCTTCTCCATTCATACTCACCAACTTACAAGAGAATTTTAAAGAGCTTATTCATTCAAGATCATTGAGTTTACTTCAAAGTTTTTATCAAATCTTTTATTTTGAATACTTGTTCTCCATCTATTTCATTAAAGATTTCACTTGAGTAAAGAAGGTTTCATTTCATCTATTTTCTCATTTCTTGACAAAAGCTTTTCTTTGCCAACACTTGTTTAAGTGTAAATCTCTCTCTATACTTAACCTTGTATTATTTGTTAAGAGAGATTAATTGGTTGAAAACTTTAGTACATTAATATTGCATTAGTTGTTCTTCATCTATTTCATTAAAGATTTCACTTGAGCAAAGAAGGTTTCATTTAATCTATTCTCTCATTTCTTGACTAAAGCTCTTCTTTGCCAACACTTGTTTAAGTGTAAATCTCTCTCTATACTTAACCTTGTATTATTTGTTAAGAGAGATTATTTGGTTGAAAACTTTGGCACATTAATCTTCACTATTGCATTAGTTATCATTCATCAAAGTTTTGCAACACAAAACACTTGAGCTTAAATATTTGCTATTGATTATAGTGTTTTCCTAAACTCTCTAAACACTTGACTTGATTATATCATTTGTCAAGAGAGTTATTTCAAATTGTAAAATTATCATTTATACTTTGATGGTTTCGAGAACCTTGTGAAAACTCGATTGTTGTTAAGGATAGGTGCTCCTTGTTGTAAGTCGCCTAAGGATAAGTGCTCCTTGTTGTAAGTCACTTAAGGATCGGTACTCCTTGTTTGTAAGTTACCATTATAGTGTATTTGGCCTTGCTCGTGACGGAGAGCTTGGTAACGGGGGACGTAGATCATTGGATTGGATCGAACCTCCATAACATATCGTTTGCATTCTCTATCTCTTTTACTTAACGCATTTACTTCGCACTAATTTAAATTGTTCTATTTACGTATTTACTTGTGCTTATAATATTTGCGCATTCACTACATTAGAATCTTGAGTAATAAACGAAAAAGTTTCAATAACCAATTCACCCCCCTCTTGGTTAGTTATTCTTGGGCTAACAATGTTTTCAATGGTTATCATCCTGGCATTAAAGGGTATAGGCTATATGATATTGTCTCCAAAACTATTTTCATATCTAGAGATGTGATTTTCCATGAACACATCTTCCCTTTCCATTCTGCCTCAAAGAGTCCTGATGTCATTGACTCTTTTCCTAACCTTGTTCTTCCTAATCCTGTCACTATTGTACCTACAGATGAACATCATACTGATAATGAATCTTCTTATATTCATATCCATGACATTTCTAATCAAACTGACATGCATTCACCAAGCATAGATTCCACTGATATTCCTACTGATATGCCTTCTCAAAATCATGATCTCCCTGTAACACTACATAGTCCTGTTGCTCCCACTGCTCCTATTTTGAAGAGGTCTCTAAGAACTAGCAAAACCCCCTCATATTTGCAAGAATTTCATTGTAATCTCCTGTCTAATTCGTCATCTTCCACTATTCCATCATCCTATTATTATCTCTTAAGCCATTATCTTTCCTATTCTAAACTTTCTCCATCTCATAAAAACTTTATCTTAAACATATCCTCAAACATTGAACCACAGTTTTATCATCAGGCTGTAAAGGAAGCTCATTGGAAAGATGCCATGGCTGCTGAACTCGATGCCATGGAACTAAACAAAACCCGGTTCATTACCACTTTGCCTAAAGGGAAGCACACTATATGCTGTAAATGAGTTTGTAAAACTAAGTACAAATTTGATGGGAGTGTTGATAGACACAAAGCACTCTTAGTTGCAAAAGGTTTTACTCAACAGGAAGGGCTAGATTTCTTGGAAACCTTTTCTCCAGTGGCTAAGATGGTGACAGTGAAGCTGTTGTTGGCCATAGCAGCAATAAACAATTGGAACATCATTCAACTGCATGTAAATAACGCATTCCTTAATGGAGATTTGTTTGAAGAAATTTACATGGATATGCCTTTAGGTTATAATCCTTCCGAAACATCTATCAGACTGGGGGAGCACTTGGTTTGTAGATTACATAAATCCATTTGTGGTTTGAAATAGGCTTCCAGACACTGGTTTTCGAAGTTCTCTCATGCCCTCATATTAAATGGATTCCATCAATCAAAATCTGACTTGTCGATGACATTGTCATCACATGGTCAAATAAATTTGTTGCTTTCTAGAAATAAATTGTCATCACAAAGGGATCTGGAAATAAATTTGTTGCTTTCCTGGTGTATGTCGATGACATTGTCATCACATGGTCAAATTCTTGCATTATTGATGATTTAAAGGCATTCCTTCACGGCCAGTTCAAACTTAAAGATCTAGGTAAGCACAAGTTTTTTCTTAGTTTGGAGATTGCCAGATCCTACAGTGGCATTGTTCTATCCAAAAGGCATTATGCCTTCCAAATGCTGGAGGACACTAGATTTCTTGGCTGCAAGCCCTCTATGTGCCCAAGGATCCCAAAGTTCGTTTGAACTCCTTTGAGGGGGAGCTAGTAGAAGACAGTACTATGTATAGAAGGTTAATTGGGAGATTGCTCTATTTGACAGTATCCAGGCCAGACATCACTTTTGCTGTCCATAAACTAAGCCAGTTCATTTCACAACCTCGAAAGCCTCATTTAACTGATGTTAATCATTTGCTCCAATATATTAAAGTTACCCCAGGCCAGGGTCTTTTATTTTCTGCAGGTTCATTTTTACAATTGCGAGCATACGCTGATGCTGATTGGGGATCGTGTTTAGATTTAAGAAAATCAGTTACTGGATTCTGCATTTTTCTTGGGGATTCAATGGTATCCTGAAAGGTAGAGAAATGAAACACCATATCCAGATCATCTGCAGAGGTTGAGTATCGCGCTTTGGCCTTAACTACTAGTGAATTAGTATGGGTACATCAACTGCTTTGTGACTTTCATGTGGGTACCATGAAGCCTGCTTTAATCTTCTGTGACAACCAAGCAGCTGTTCACATCGTCACCAACCCCATTTTCCACAAGCGCACTAAGCATATAGAGATAGACTGTCATTTTTTAAGAGACAAAATCAATGATGGAGCTATTAAACTGTTACCGGTCTGAACGAATCATCAACTCGCAGACATTTTCACGAAGCCATTACATACATCTGCATTGCATCATTTGTTGTCCAAGATGACCATTACCAACATCCATAGTCAATCTTGAGGGGGAGTATCAAAACCAGTGAATTAATTAGCTGGTTTTTTATTCATCTTAGTTGTCAAGATTCGGTCTGCAATATTAGTCATCAAGGAGATAGTTTAGTTTGTTAATACAGTTGTAAACTAATTTTCCCGCCTATTTCTTTTCCCGCCATTTTCTTACTTTGGATTGTATTTATAGGGCTGAACATTTTACATTCTTTGATTGAGTTAAATAGACATTTTTCCTCTCAACATTTTTCTTCCCTATAATAGCAAGCAAAATCTCATTGAAATTTAATTTCAGGCAAAAATGAAAAAAGTTAAAAGACTCTAATTTGAATAATTCCTTCATAATGTGATCCTTATATTGAATAAAATTATATGAATAGTTTCGTAGAAATTTTCTAGTATTGTAGGAGTATAATACACTTGTAATTAAGCACGTGTTTATCTGCAAAATAGTACAGATAGGTAGTATTAAGTGCTAAGTTTACGTGAACCAAAAAATCCATTAGGACTAATTGTCCCTGCTTTCATGGCTTTTCTTGGAAAGGTTGATGGGCTTAAATGGTTTTTCTTCAAAAATATATTTAGTTCATATTTCAAATTTTTGTTAATCATATATTTTATGTGATCTACAATTTTTATCAACTTTTTTAATCACATATTTCATAAAATTTTATCAAAATTTACTAAAAATTTGATATTTATCTAAATCAAACATGGATTTAAAATATCGCGCGCAAATATAGCGTGTGGAAGATAAGAGGATTGAGCCGAGTTTTTCTTTTTTTAATGGGAAAAGTTCATAAGTAAGAGGTTACGTATCCCTTATTTCAAAATTAAGAAAACAAGTTTCGAATTTCAAAAATTAGATTTTTATTAAAATTTATTATGAATTAATTAATTAAATATAATGATATCATAATTATACAATTAATGGTCACATATACATAATTAATTGGTCACAGATTCTTTTTGAGGTCACAAATCAAAAATTTTATAGGTCACGAATTATTTCGATATCACAAATCAAAAATATTATACGTCACGAATTATTTCGAGGTCACGTTCAAACATTTTATAGGTCATGTATTATTTCAAGGTCACAAATCAAAAATATTATACGTCACGAATTATTTCGAGGTCACAGTTCAAACATTTAGTCACGGATTAAAAATTTTGGAGGTCACGGATTATTTCGAGATCACACATCACAAATTATTTTATTGGACATGAATAAAAAAATTACAGGTCACAGATTAATTTTTAGTCACAAATTGTCGAATTTTGAGGTCACAGTTAGTCCATTATACGATCACAGCTAGTCTAATCCCACCGTCAACACTTGTGACCACCGCATTGGTCACTTGCAATGCCGCCCATCGCACCACCGTCGACATCACCACCAATACAACACCCACAACGTTACAGTAGCACACCACCGCCACCTCCATCGCACCGCCACCCTCAACCCCATCTTACCATTGCGGTGCCACCAGATCTGGCCAAACCACCGCCACACCCGCAGCATCACAGAACTCACCCAGTCACCGCACCACCGCCACATCGACAGTCCGCTACTCGAAACCGCCAACACCCCACAACCGCCATCACCTTACTGTCGTCGCAATGTCCACCGTCATCATTAGCACCACAACTACAAACACCAATTCCAACAAAAAAACTCCACCATTGCCACAACAACAGAGCAATCGCTGAAAAGAACAAAAAATCTGACCATGTCAAAAGGACCCACCTTCCTAGGCAAAGATCTTGCCAACTGAAGATCTCCTCTTTCGACGGCATGACAGAGCTCGAGTTGGCTGTTGGCAGTGGCGTCGGTCCTCGCCTTGCAGCGTCGACGTTGATCTCTTGCAACTGCGTCGATCTTGCAGTCAACGGCGCTCTCTTACAGCGGCGCCGATCCTCTTCCCGCAAATCGAAGTTGGATCGAAGGAGATGGAAAATCGAAGGAAGGAAGAGGTGGGTGTGGAGGATAAATTAATTTAATTAATAATATAATTATCTAATAATAATATATTACTTAATAAAATATCTAATTTTTGAATTAATAAAACTTGGATCTAATTTTGGAAGTTGGATCTTGAAACATAGGGTTTGGTGTAATTTTCACTTTTTTAATTGTGGTCTTTTTCTTTTGGGCCTCTTTTTTTTTTTAAATAAAAAATTAGTGAGACTGGAATCATATGAATAACTAACAATCTAATAAAATAGTTGCAAAAATCATGTGGTAAATATAATAATATATAATATAGAGACAATGCAATCTAAATAAAGGTAAAATATATTTTAAAATATATCATAAAAAATAGCAAATATTCCATTTATAGATATTTATCACTTTCCTCCTAAAATCAAGCACTAATTTTTCTCTATATATATTCTTTTGATTTTCAAAAATATCTTCTATTCTCTTTCTAGGTTTTAAAATGGTATTCTCTCTCTCTAAAATATAAAAGCAACTTTCTCTCTCAACTCCTACTATGACAACTCCAACCACCATCACCACGAGAAGTGACTCCTCTCTCTCTCTCTCATTCATTTGTGTCTGTCTTTCATTTTCATATGAATCATGCTATAGGTACATTAATTTTGACATTGTGCCACGAGTCGGAACATGATTGAACAGTTTTTAAACATCACACTTTCCCGTCCCTTTGCATTTAAATTCACATGGAGTGTCAATCTCCATGTGAACCATGGAATGTACAACAAGCCAAATTCTATTCATATATAATTTGTCTTTACTTCTCTATTTTCCTAGTGAATTCAGGCTTGTGTTGTATATGACTAATTATGCAAGTTGTTATTGTTTGTGACCAGACTTGTGTTATCCGTGACTAACTATGAATTGATTTGTTTTCAGTTTAACGGCATGAGATTAGGGATGACCAAATGGCTAGTCGGCTCGAGTAGCCTGTAGCTCGATCCGAGAAAGCACGAGTCGAGCCGAGTCGGCCCGAGGCGTGGAACCACTGAGCCCCATTTTGGGGCGTCGGTTCGAGCTAGCTCATGGCTCGTCACGAGCCCGTGAGCAGAGTCTTAAAAAAAAGAATTAAAAAATGAAAAAAAATAACGCAAGCAACTATTTTTTTTTAAAGTTTTTTAAATTTTATGGTTATTTTTTTATACGTTAATATTAAGTTATTATTTATAATACGTATGAATTGCACAAAATTTAAATTCATAATTTTTTTTAAAAATTTAAAACAAATTAAAAAAAAATCGCCCCGACCCGCTAAGGCTCGAGCCTAAATTTTTTGGCCGAGCACTCAACTCGGGCAAAAAAAAGTTTGAACCATTTTTTACTTGAACCGAGCCCAAGTTTCTAGTTTCGGTTTGTGACTCGACTCGATTCGTTGACACCCATACATGTGATCACTATTAGTTTGGTCACATATAGTCATAATTAAGACAAATATAATCACACATAGTCACGATGAAAATATACTCGATCACAATCGATTAAAATTAATATAAACTTAGTCCACCATATACATTCCTTACACATGTCTAATCCCCCCCGCCCCCTCCCCCTCCCCCTCCCCACCACCATCTTCACCTCAAATCCACACAACCACCACCAACACTTCCACTTTGAATCTTCCATCATTGTCACTTCCACCTTTAACCCGTCAATACAACCACTTGCACTTGCACTTGCACCTAACACCCACAGCAAACACCACAACCACCTCCATTCTACCTAACTGATTTGTTACAAGTAAAGTTCCACCAATAACATCCAAGTCGGCCACCACCCAAATCCACGACCTTCTCACCAACTCTACCTCAAATCCACATCAAATCCATGTTGTCGTAGAGAGAGAAATATATATGCACAGGAGAAATGATGTTGCTTTTTTAGATATAGAAAGTAGTGAGAGAAAAGTTTATTTTGGAGAGAGAAAACTAAATTAATATAATAAATCTTTATTATGACCTGAAATTAAAAATAATCTTCCTTATTTTTGAATAGAATATTTTATATGTAGGGTTTTGGATAATTTTTCCCAAGAAAACTAATCTCAATTCTTTTGAACAATGGACAGTCGAATGCTTGGTTAGTTCAGAGTTGGTTTAGTGGTTTGTATTTGTGTTCATAATTCAATTGCAAAATCAAATAACAAATCCTTAACCAATCAAATTCCAAAACGTGGCTCTCCTGTGCACTCGGCCTCCTCCCCACTGCCGCCTACTGGTGATGCCGAGTCGTTGTTGCCTGTCGATAAAGTTTGTAATTAAGTGGCAATCTCTCTTTTCCTTTTGTATTTGTGTATAAGCGTATGTAACTATTAATTAGGCAACTCGGATTTTTGTTCAAGTTTTTTTTTTTTTTTTTGGGATCTAATCTTACATAGTTGCATTTTCCTTTGTTATTTTTGAATATACAGTTGTCATTTGTCAATGCTGATTTTTTTGATCTTGCTCTTTTTGGATATGTCAAAGCTTGAATTTTATTTATTTTTATTGTATTGCATTTCCCTTTTTATTTTTGAATATGTCATTGATGTTTATGATTTATGAAAATTAAAGATTTTGTGAATTTGAAAGTATGTGGATCTGCGGATTGTGATTAAAGAAAATAATAAACTGGGGAATTTATGATATACGAACATTTATACATAGATTGAAATTTTTTTAATATTCTTTAATTAAATGCTAATAAACATATCAACGATCAATGATCAACGATTAACGATGACATTAATTAACCAACAATTCTGGATCCACCACAGCACGTCTTAAAATGTTTCGTATATTAGAAAGTTGTCTTTTATACAAAACTCGTCTCTTAAAACAATCATTTTTGATAACTATAAATGTACACCTCTTTTTTATTTTTATTTTTCATTCATTAAATCTCATTGGTTTAAGTTGTCATTTTTTTTCTTTCATTTAATCTCGTTTGATCATGTAACTATAAATTTTAAAAACATACGTCTTAAGAAGTTAATATACAAAAGAATATGTTGCAATTCACATCAAGCACATCTCTCGAAACAATCTACGAATGAATACAGGGTGGATTTTGATCAAGGACCCTAGTGAGCAAGTCGGGGAACGAGGTGGAGGAACCCATACCCCGTTAAAATTTTTTTATTATATTTTAAATGTTAAATTTTTTTTGTTACTATTAAATTAAATATAAATAGCATATATTATTTAGTTTATTTTATAAAATAATTAAGACATACTATGCCTGGCTTCAATTTAGAAAAATAAAAATGATTTTTTTTTTAATTTTCAATCAAATATTCTTAATAAAATAATAGTACACGTAAATCTAAAATTTTTTCCTCAACCAAAACATGGTACATTAGTCATAGACATTCATTCTCCAATATGAACAATAATTTTTTGATGTGGGACAAAATAAAATGCCCCGACTCCTAAAAGCGTTATGATTCTTTCACTCTGGATTCTTTATATTGAAAGGCAACACATGTAACATAAGAAATTTATTTGAAAAGAATTTCAAATATTTGACGTAGCCCTTGTTTGAGTCCCATTTTTGGGAAAAATGTAATTTTGAATAGTAATTTTTTGGATAATGTGTGATTAAAACGTAATAAAAAATTAAAATTCGTAAATTGAATTCACTTCCTGATTGGTGGGGGGAATAGAATCAAAATTTTAGTAAATTTTGATAAAAAATAATGAAATGTGTGATTGAAAAGTAATGGATTCCATGAAGTATATATGATTAAATTAATTGTTAATTTAAATTTAAAATAAAATCTAAATTTCAATAAAATATAATGAAATGTGTGATTGAAAAGTAATAAATTTCATGAAGTATATGTGATTAAATTAATTGTTAATTTTAATTTAGAATAAAATTTAGATTTCTACAATCAAACGTACTTATTCTTTATTCTTCGAGATGCACTTTGCCCCAATTATACCATACGCCAAAACTCGAGAGGACCTCCAGAACCCTACAAAGGTACAATCAAAAAAGCATAGAAAATCAAGCTGAAAAAGACTGCTAGTAAAACATTATTTTTTTCGAAACAAAATTCGGATTTAGTGATAAAATCACTTGAGCAAATACAACGTGACTCTTGCCAATAAAGTAATGGGAAAAAAATTATCTAGTGGGCAGTAGGGTTTCTTTATTTTTATCTCAAATCTAGGGCTTTTTGTGGTTGTTCAAGTTCTAAAGGCCTTATCCTCAGTTATCCGGGTTTGTTTCTACGCCGATTGAAGAAGATTTTGGCGGCCTCCTTCAGGTGGGTTTCCTGGTAAATGATTTATTTTATTGGAATCTTGAAATTTATTTGTTTCTGTATTTTTAATTTTATATGTTTATTACAGAGATTTAGGGTCGTTGTGTTGATTTGGCGGGAGATGGCGGATGTGGACCCTGAGAAGAAGGTGCAGGAGAAGGAAGAAGAGAAGATAAAGGGTGGGGAGCTTTTGTTTTGTGGGACCACTGCTTGGGATGCCGTCGGTCGCCGTAAAGTACCGGCCGAGTGGAATTTGAATTCACCGACAAGGCTCCGGCCTCTCATGGGCGTCGACATTCGTTTCGTGGCTTCTGGTTGCGGTGAGAAATTGTTTCATAACTTTATTCTTGTTACTGAAATGACCTCAAAGGAGGTTCTTGATTTAGTTTTATTTCCTTTTGCTTTAGTTGCTTTGCACGATTTTCAAATTTGAACGGGTGTTTGCTTATTGTAATGTGCTAATCTGAAACGTAGTGTCTTGCCATTGCGTCGCATTGGATGTTGAAGGGCGTTGCTACACGTGGGGTCGCAATGAGGCATGTTAAGCTTCAGCTGAAAGGCTATTGTTTTTTTCTATCATAATGTTGGTCCTTCCATTTCTGTGTTTTTTGCATTATTTATTAAGCAGATTGACAACTGTAACGTGCGCAGAAGGGGCAGCTTGGTCATGGAGATACAATTCAACGTGATAGACCGACTGTCGTTTCAGAATTGATTAAGTCAGTTACTGTGTTCTTTTGCTTTCCTTTTTAATTGGATGATGTGATTTTCTAATTTCCGAATTTTTGCTTTGCAGTTCCTATTTTTGTCATCTTTGTTATAAATGTATTATACACACATACATGGGCATGTAAATTATGCAATTTAACGTGTTGGGATCTCCTTTAGGTGCATGAGGTTTAGGAAAGGCCTGTAGGTCCATATATTTTCCAGTGAACTGTGATAATCCTTTCTCAGAAGAAATATTTTCAATCATGGTATCATATATTCTGTTAATTCTCTTCTATTCCCCACTTTTCCAGGCATAAAGTCATTAGAGCAGGGGCTGGAAGGTGTCATACTGTGGTAGTAACCGAAGATGGTCTGTCTCTTGCTTTTGGTTGGAATAAACATGGGCAGCTTGGTTCAGGTTCTGTAAAAAATGGTGGGTTCTGAATTGAATTCAATCTTATTTGGAAATGCTGGTTAAGACTCACGTTGCCTTAAAAGAGGTAACATCAATCAGGTCTGTGGTTTTCAAAACTGAAATGCCAAAAATGACTGATCGTTAAACTAGAATTTCCTAGAATGAGTTGCTACAGCATTTTTTTTTAAAAATCAAGAGCTAGTTTCATTTTTTCTTTATTTTTTTTTTTGAAGTTCAAGAGCTTGTTTAAAAATTGCTGCTAATCAATATCTTTCAAGTTTTAATCCGACTGTTACAAGTATATACACACTTTTTGTTTGTCTAATTTAAAATTCTCTATTATAAGTTTACGTCGTCTTTGCTTACTCTTTATCTGTCACTGTTTTGGAAGAGGGTTTACCTGCTAAGAGTTTGTTTTGAAGGCTGTTATGAATGAAATATTAAACTTGTTAATCAGAAGAGAACAGAGATCTGTTTCTGTAAAGAATTTTGTAGATGGGTTTTGAGAATCTATTGGGAAGGATGCGTAAGATGCGAGGTTATAGTATTTGTACATGTGTTTACTGCGCGGTTCAAATGCCTGGTTGTTGCAAGTCCTGAAGTGAGTAGTCTCACGATGTGAAGACAATCCATTTGATCATCTTGATGACACAATGGTATAGCTGAAATTCAGAGGAATAGAATGTCAATTTGTATGGTTTTTGGAACTTGTTGAGGAATACATTTAATTAAGCAGCAAGTATTATATAAAGTACTGCATATTTCTGATCCCTAATTCCGACTTGCTGTAACCATTCTTTATTTGCTGTAACAATGTTGTACAGAAGTTGAACCATCTCCAGTTCGTTGCGTTGTGTCTGAAGTCAAAACTACTGCTTGTGGAGGTGATTTTACAGTATGGTTAACATCCGCAGAAGGAGCTTCTATATTGTACGGTTTACGGACTTCTTGTCTTTTCTGCTAAGAAGTGCATTTGTATTCAAGATGTTGGCTTAATGGACATTTTCTCTCTCAATTATCCATGATAAATAATCTGATTGCAACCTGTTTCACACTTTCTAGAACTGCTGGTCTCCCACAGTATGGTCAGCTTGGACATGGTACTGACAATGAGGTATGGTCAAGGGTCCTAAATTTCTTGTTCACCATGGTCATTCGAGAGTACTTTTACCTCAGAGTCTGTTTAGCCTCTGTTTGGGCTCCATTTCTCCAAAAAAATGCATTTTTCCAAAACTCATTTTCAACCACACATTCTCATATAAAATAAAGTTACGTGTAAATCTAAAACTTTACCTTATTTTTTAATCACATTCTCAAAAAAATCACTTTTTCGAAAAACATTTTCCCCCAAAATCTCATTTTAATGAGCCCGAACAGAGGTTTAGTATGAATTAGTTCGTATTGCATAGTTATTGGATTTCTAGGACCTCTAGGTTATTGTACAGAAGTCAGTTATTGTCTCACTGGAATGTACACTTGACTTTAAAATGATTCTCTGTTTAGCTTGTTTGCATGGGTTGTTTATGCAATTTCTCTTTGTATATTGTTCTTTTAATTGGTTATCTTCTACATGTTGCGTTGCCAGCATGTTTAACAGCTATTATATTCAATGATAAGTTTTGCTCCTCTAAAATTGGCTGTAATTCTTGAAGCTGCTTGCTTTTGTTTCCAGCTATAACCTGGATGTGAAGCCGCGGATGCATATGTTTCTTTTCAGATGTTTGTAAAGGATGCTTAATTTTGAATGCACATTTTTCACACATCCTGAGAAAAATTTACGAGCTTGATAAAATCTTAGCATATAGAGTATTACAAATTGAAGAAACTATTGCTTGCTTTCGTCCTCCTTTAAGAAACAGGAAAGTTGAGTTGAAATTGTGACCTTTTCGGATTTAGTTCTAATTGCCATGTGTTCTTTTTTGACTGACAAACTAGTCCCAGTAAAATAATTGTATTTAGATTCCCTGTACTGGGTTGGTGTGTTCATTGTTTGTGTTTAAAAATTTCAATTATTGATCGTTTGATCTCTATTATTTTCACAATATATTTTCCACTCTTCTTTATAACTACACATTTTACAATAAAATAATATTACAACCAAACCCAAAACTTTTCCTTATTTTTTAACTACACATTCTCTATCAATCTACTATTCCAAAATGCATTCTTACAATAAATTGGGGCTCATTCAGGTTCTTAGTGCATGACTGCATGTGCACTCCTGGAGCTCATGTCATTTTCCCTTTGCAAGGGGTCAACATTTACACGATTTTTTTTAGTAATTAGAAGATGCTATTTTCATTGGCAGTACAATACTAAAGATAGCTCTGTGAGGCTGGCTTATGAAGCTCAACCCCGTCCTAAAGCAATAGCCTCTCTTTCTGGAGAGACCATAGTCAAAGTTGCTTGTGGAACAAATCATACAGGTTCATTTTGCAACTACCTTTACCACCACGCTTCTATTTTTACATCATTTATCTCTTTCTTTTGTGTTTGGTACTTAATTTTATTTGATTGGGCTCTCCAGTGGCAGTGGATAAGAATGGTTACGTGTACACGTAAGTTTTGCTTCGCATGTGGTATATTTATTTTTTCTGTCCACTCATTCACTTGGTAAAGAACTCATAATCCTACGATGCATTTCTGATTTTTTATGCTGAACAAATAACTAGGTGGGGCTTCGGTGGCTATGGAAGGTACTTAATATAGATTTCAGTTGTTATGCAAAGTAATTTGTTTGCTTTTCCTTTCATTTTTGTCATGAACTTTAATAGCTACCTACTGATTGCAGGCTTGGACATAGAGAACAGAAGGATGAATGGGCTCCTCGACGTGTTGATGTTTTCACAAGAAATAATGTTCTGCCTCCTGAGGCAGTAGTTTCCGCAGGTTCCGCCAATTCCGCATGTACAGCTGGTATTATTCGGACCTTGCTGTATGTTTGCTTATTTTAATCAAGTTACATCTTGTAGAGTAGGAGATAGATAAGGGGCCTGAAGCGGTATTACTTTTGGGAAAGGGCTATCAACCTATTCATGTATATATTGATTATTTAGAAGGAAAAATGATGACAAAATCATTTTCCATTGTTTATTCCACCCTATAGAAAGTAGATAAGAGTATAGCAGTTGGGACTTTTCTTTATCTAAGTATTGACAGTCGGCATCCATTTATATCAACTTTTTTTAATTCCTATCTCTTTCGCAAGAATTAAATTATATAAAGTGTCCGTAATTCGATAATTTTCTATCCTTGAATCATAGAAGTTTATTGTAATGAACCCTGTTTGCAACTTGTAAAATGGTGGACTTGATTCAAAATTATATCAGCACGTCATACTGTCTGTTGTTGTGTTTTGTAATTATAATGATGAGGTGAAGAGTGTATTAGTTATCAACAGCCCGTAGGGGTGGCAATGGGCCTAGCCAAGCTGAGCCGTCCTTGCCCATACGAGCTCGGCCCTAAGCTTGTGGTCTTACAGGCTGAGTCAAGCCGAGCTCACAAGCTTTTTTAAAAAAGTAGGGTTTTCAGTTCTTAAAAAAGAATAATATTAATAAAATGAAGCTTGTGGGCTTGGCCCAGCCCACAAGCCCACGAGCTTAGCTAGTCCCTTGAGCATGAGCCAAGCTCGTATAGTCTCAGTCCATCGCCACCCCACTTCGTAAGATAGGCACGTGGGGGGTTCCATTCTTAAATTCTTTTAGTTCACATTCTTCATATATGTGTCAGCCATGTACAAGAAGGGGCTTAATACTTTAGGAAATTTCTTTAAAGCCATTGAGTTACCTGGCAAAATTTGATATGTGAATTCAGCTTGAATTTCCTCTCCATGTTTATACTTCATACCATCCCCTAACCTCGGCCATATGATATCTTCGTGTCAGCCATATGATACATCTGTGCCATAAAGCTGCTTCTGAATCTTGTAATTCTGAAACTGCAATTAATTTCTGTTCTCAGGGGGAGGACAGCTTTACATGTGGGGCAAGATGAAGAACACTGGGGATGATTGGATGTACCCCAAGCCTCTCATGGATTTGAGGTTCTTCTTGCTCTGTCAATTTGGATTTCGTTGGAATATAGAATGATTAACAATATTTTCTATATTTAAAGTTGAGTTTTGACATGGAGCCCCTGTTTGATTCCCTTTAATTTATTTCTCGTACTCATTTTCAACTAGACATTTATACAATAAAAATATTCTACACGTAAATTCAAAACTTTTCCTTGCTTTTTAACCACACATTCTCCAAAAAATGCCATTCATTTTTTTTTTAAGGTCACCAAATGGGCAAAATATGTCTTTTAAGATAAAATTTTTAGATGCTCTAGTTTTCAGTAGCAGAGAAACCTGAATCCAGTTCTATATTTGGTGAACAATATTGAAATTGAATTAGGCATGCACCTCTGGAGATCTTTTAAAATAAGGACTTATTTGAATGGACATGGCTACTCAAATACATTGTTTAATTTTGGAAAAAAAATTTACCTACAATAAAAAGGGGAAGAGAGGGGGGGTGGGGGTGTGGTTAAGTAAAATCCTTACTTTTTGTCCATAATGATCTGTAGATAACATAGTACGAATTTATGATCTCTGTATTTTGATCCCTCTGTTACTTGTCTTTCCTTGGAGACTCTTGGAACAAAAACAAGAGAAGGAAAATGTTGCTATAAACTCATTCAGAAATCTTATCCTTTGTTTTTGGCAACCTTTTCTCTTAATTGTCATGCAAATGAGGTGAAAGAATATATCCAACTAATTTTTGAGGTGTGGTATAGTATTTGGTTTTACCATCCTGTATCTGTACACCAGTGTCCATATTTACAATCTTTTGATGCGCATTGCTCAATAGTTTGTAATGTTTTCTTCATACAAAAGTAATGAGAATATAGCACTAAGCTGACATTCTTTAACAGCGGCTGGCATCTACGCTGTATGGATTCTGGCAATATGCACCACTTTGTTGGCGCTGATTCCTCGTGCATAAGCTGGGGTCATGCTCAATCTGGAGAACTAGGATATGGACCCAGTGGGCAAAAGTATGTAATAAATGAATTTATCTTTGTCAATTATATAGACGCATGAGCATACCCTTGTAAAGTTATTCATCAGCTTTTCTATTTTCTTGTTTTATCTTCTATTGTTATATTTGGGCCTCTGGCTCCTGTCTCTGCTTTGTAGATCTTCTGCAGCTCCTAAAAAAGTAGATATTTTAGAGGGAATGCATGTTATCAGGTTTGTATTATTACAAAACTATATTATCTTGAGACTTTTTGTTGTCAATAACTTATTTTAGGCCTTTTGTTCTTATAGTGTTGCTTGTGGATTTGCCCATTCCATGGTGGTGGTTGATAGAACCAATATAGCGGATCGACTTGAACCGGTAAACTTTTCGGCACTAAAAATCTGATACCTTTCTGGATTCAACGAGTATTGACCCCAAAATTTCTACCTTCCAATTCACGAAGTACTGAAAAATTGGTATCAGTTTGCATTTCCGGTCTACATTATTATTGGCTAGACTTCAGAATTGTTATATGTGTCCATCCATGTAATAGATATGGTATTTGTGAATAAAATTTGTGATATGTGAAACAGTTAGTCTAAACTGCATACTCCTTGACTATTTTTCTCAAATGCAATCTGGTCGGCACAGTGCTGCAAGTGCATAAATCTGATTTTATTTAATTTTTATTTTTAATTATTCGTGGTCATTTTTTACTTCCATGCTGATGATTTTTTTGTTTTATAAATTTATTGACAGCTTGAAATATATGATGGTAAAGATGCTGTTGAAGGTACAGCCATATAATGGGCATTATGTCATATAATAAATTCTCGAGCATTAATTTCAGATTTAGTCTTGACTAGTTGAGGATGTTCTGAGATTTATTGCATCTATTTGACAAGGTGAATTACTGCTGAATATGTTATATAATAATGCTAATTTCTCTATGCTGCAGTGAATGAAGAACCTGAGAGTGGAACATCTGTTCCTAACAAAGTTAACAAAAAGGGTTCTGTTAAGAAATCGGAAAACTCGAAAAAGAGGAAGAAATTGGAAGATTCATCGGAGTCTGAAGACAGTGAAGATAGTGAATATGACAGTGATGATAGTGAAGGTCAACTAAATGGGTATGCAGAACATGGAAAGAAACGAGGTGGAAAGGCTTCAGGCAGAGGACGTGGCAAAAATGCTGCTAAATCGGCCACAGAAAAGAAAGGCGGTGGTCGGGGACGGGGCCGCCCCCCATCAGCAACTAAAAGCTCAGAGTCTGCAGGGGGGAAAGGATCAGGTAAGAGAGGAAGGCCTAAGAAGTCATGAGGTTTGGTTTTTCCTGGTCGACATGGGACTTTTGTCGTCTATTGAAGAAGTGTACTATGACTATTTTACATTTTTTTCGTATCTTCTGTTTTTCTCAATGCAGTGGGATGCATTTAAACCTCTCAAGGGAAAAATGTCATCCTTAATTTATTACATTGATTTCTTGTATTTTGGAATGCTTGACTGTGTCGTTTACGCAAGAGAAATGGAAAAGAAATGCCGTTTCTTCCGGTGCTTAATCCATGGTTTATTCTTTGCTCCTCCCATATAAATCTGGTTTTTTGCCTAGTAGTTGATTTTATATGATCAAGAAAGAAATTGTTGATTTTCTTTGAATAAAATTTCATACCTTGCTTGCATTGCTCTTGCATATATTTTTGATCATTTGTATGGATGGAAATAAGCTATCGGTTGTGCTACATGTATATAATGATTTACATACACAAGATGTGATGGAATATGATTGAATCATAATTTTTTCAACCAAATTAAAAAAGAACAGTTGTAATATACACAATAATTTATATAATGATTTAGATGATTGGTGAGATGTGATTGTATTAGAATTTCTACGACTAAATAAAAAAATAAAAATTTTCCACTTTCTTCAAGTACCTCATCTTCATATAAATAATTATGTAACTCTATATTGTATAAGAAACATTATTCTAAAAATAAAAAAAAAAAAATCTTTATTCTCTTTTTGACGTTTCAACTGTATGTAAATCATTGTGATCTCGTTTATGTACAAGTAACATCATCCATAACGTATTGTGCTAACATTGCAATGCTAAGTTAATCTCTTTTGAGTTATGTTGTAAGTTGGTTCGAGGTCAAAGAAGTGAAAAGCAGACCTATTAGTGAGAACTGCCCCAAGTTGGAGCTTAATTAGGAGAGGAGGCTGTAATTGGGATTAAGAGAATATATTTTCTTGGCTTACAATACAAGTAGAAGTGACTAATCTTTTGAAAATCAGTTCAGACATTGAACCAGAAAACATTGTATACAACAGAGATTTATATCGTAAAATTGTATAATTCACAATAGATATTTAATTACATTGTACACAACAGTGATTTATATCGTAAAATTGTATAATTCACAATAGATATTTAATTGGGAATAATCAGTGTAAAAAGATCGTGAATTAAGGGCGTAACTAATTTGGAATAATGAGTATAATCTAGATTTTGGTTGGTGGGTTTTTTTTTTTTACTTATTCAAAAGGGATCTCTCGAGTCGACTAATCTAATTTGAACTATTGACGATTTTAATGTTATTGCAGAATGGGACAAGTAGTGCTAGTGCAAGTGCAACACAAACTCAACCTCGAGCAGAAAAGGATAAAAATGATGACATTAGTTCCAACAACAGGTAATAATTCAGTTATATACACCATTTTCGGCATTGTTTTGTTATTCGGAGTCAATTTTAATGTTATTGCAAAATGCGACATTAGTACAAGTGCAACACAAACTCAACCTCGAAAAAAAGAAGACATTAGTTCCACCAACAGGTAAGAATTCAGTTATTTGCACCATTTTTTTTGACCAATTCAAGTAAGGGCATTTTCTTAAATCACATGTTAATAAATAAAATAATTGTTGTGAAAAGAGAGAGAAAGAAAAGAGAGAATAAAAGTCAATGGATTTGTGTGTATTATAATGAGAATCAAAACCCTATATTTATATGGTAGAATTATGGATACAATAGTAATAATTTGTAGGACTGTAGGGGTACAATTGTCATTCGTTAATAAACTCACAATTTATAATGTAGATGTTGGCAGCACTTTTGTAAATAAACCAGTCACATTGTCAATTAAGTGAATTTGTTGAACATTGATGTCGTCATTCTTCTGAAACTCCTGCGTATAAATTTTTTTTGGAGAAATGTGCTTCGTCCTATCACATTTGATATAACCTTCTTTGAATTGTGCAATATAAACAACATTGTTTTCATATAAATTTGTTAGACTATCTTTTGTTAAAGCTAATCTGTATGATGTTTGGATATGATGGATTATGTTCCTCAAGCATACAATAATTTCAGAATGATTTGAGAATGTTGATATCAAGAATTGCTTCACAGATCTCTATTATATAACAGTTTATCCACGTGTAAACACGTATCCTATTTGTGATTTAGCTTTATATGTGTCAGAGAAATAATCTGCATCTCCCAATAAAGCAGATCCCGACTTTTGAGGATAAAATAATATAAATCAACAGTACCCTTTAGGTAACAAGTAATATGTTTAATACCATTCCAATATTTTGGTGTTGGTGTAGAACTATATTTTGCAAGGAGATTTACACAAAAAAGTTATGTCGATTCAAGTACTGCTAGCAAGATAAGTTAATGTTCAAATTACACTAAGATATGGTATTTCAGTACCAAGAACCTTTTCTTCATCTTCAAATGGACGAAAATGTTCTTTTTTCACATCAAGTGATTGAACACTATATGTAGCGCCCCGAGTTCTGTTAACCCGGATTGCCACGTTATCGTCTTTTGCCCTAATTTTGACAATCAATTTTGCGGAAATAACCTAATTTTTAAAATCACATTTGCAATTGAAAACTTCATCGGCAAGAAAAATACATTGGATAATTGTTCAGAATTTAAATATCATGTTTTGGAATAGCGGAAACGAAAAATACGTTAACAATGTTTCAATACATAAATTCGAAAATTTAATAATTTCGATAATCAAATTTTATGCCACCACTGCCGGATCAATCTCGATCGCCTCCGAAGTCTGCAAATATTGTTAAAAATAGCAGAATGAGTATTTCGAAGAAATACTCAGTAGACTCATCGGCGATAATTAATTTACAGAATAATTGAAAACACACTCATGCAATATACAACGTGATATCATCTTTGGTTCATTTTCTTGAAATCATAGGCTCTTTAAAAACATGGGCTGTGGGTTGTCTTTCTTTCTTGTGCGGATGAAGCACATAAGTTATGCATAACATTCTTTCTTATCTCATAAGAGATTCTTTCTTTCTTTCTCATGCAATTAAGCATATAAGTTATGGCAAGCATAAAAATATCATATATCGCATATGACACATTCTCATCCCATGCATAAAGCATATAAATCACGTAATTCACATAAAGCATGCAATTATAATTTAAACTAATTAATGGTGGCGAGTCTACCTCAATTGTTTCGAGTTGCGTGAAAAGTGAGCGGGAAAATAACTTCAAGCTCCTAATTGCTCGTACGTATCGTCTAGCCAAAAATAGGAAATAAGTTTGAATTAGTATTTCGAACTTTAAAGTTTTAAAGTGTTGAAATTAAGTTTAAGGGCTTAGTTGAAAATTATTGGAATTGAAATAAATGGCTTAAAATGATAAAATAAAGTTTAGGGTTAAATTGGAAGTTTATTAAATCTGAAAATAAAAGTTTAAGGGCTAAAATAGTAATTTTAAAAGTTAGGGACTAAGCTGTAATTATAATAAAACTGAAAATAAAAGCTGAAAACTAAAATAATAACTTTTAATAGTTTAAGGACTAATCTGTAAATATAATAAAGCTGAAAATAAAACTAAAGTGCTGAAATTAAACATTTTCAGAACTTAGGAACTCAATTGAAAATCTGCTGGAACTGAAAATAAAATATTAAGGACTGAAATAATAATTTATAAACTTGGGGGTTAAATTAAACATTATCTAAAACTGAAAATAAAATTAGAGGACTGAAATTAAAATATTTAAAACTTAAGGGCTAAACTAAAAACAAATCAAAACTTGGGGCTAAAACATAACTTTAGAAATAAGAAAATCAAAATAAAATCAAAATCGAAACAAATCAAATAAAAACCAAATTAATCTCATTTCTCTCTCTCTCTCTCTCTCATTACAGAGAGAGAGATCGAGCGACAAGGAAGGGGCTTCGCCCCTTCCTCCGATTTCGCCGCCGGCGAGGCGACGTTGGTGGCGAGGTGTTCTACGAGAGAGGTAAGTTCGTGGATTGGGTTATTCTCTCGTTTTTTTGTGGTTGATTGATGAGGGCTTGGGTCGGAATTAGGGCGGGTTGGTGTCGATTTTGGGTGAAGTAGTGGGTTAATTTCTATGGCACTGAGTTGAGCTGGGTGTGTGCGATGGTTGGAGTTGTGCGTTGGTCTGAGGTGGTGCTTGGCGGGTTGGGTTTGGGCAGTGAGTTTGGGGTCTTGGTTGTGGAGTTGCTGTTGGGTTTCGGGGCTGCAGCTGCGGTGGTTTCGGGCGATGGGTGAGCTGCCGGGATTGCTGTTGGTGGGGGTTCGTTTTCTTGTGGAGTTCGAGAAATGGGTTTGAGATGGGAGTTGTGTGGCTGTTGGTTGAGTTAGGGGTTTTTGGGGGGGGTTTGCAGTGAATCTAGCTGGATTCTGCCGTTGATGGTTGGTGAAATGGGTGTAGGTCTATTTGGTGAATGTGGGGATGTTGGTCTCGGGAGTGCTGGTTTGAGGTGAGTTCCGGTTTGGTGATGGTGACTGTGGTTGGCAGTGTGCAGTTGTTGGTGTTTTGGCTACTGTTTTGGAGATGGTGAGGCTGCAGCTGAGTGGAATGGGGTTCTGGCTGCAGCTGTTGCAATGGGTGAATGGAGAAATGGGTTCGGTTCTAGCATCACACGATGCTAGAAACTGAGGTTCTAGCATCACATGATGCTTTCCAATTTCTGGGATGTTCTACTGGAATTGATACACTGTTGATGCTAGAAATGGATTTTCTAGCATCAATGGTGTTTCACCTGGGAATAGAGAGAATGTTGGAGAGATAGACAATTTCCTTACCAATGGATTTAGTTGGCTGCGTGAATGTTTGGAAATGGAGGAGAGAAATGGATGAGGTGATGGTGAATAAAATAGGAATTGTTAGGGCACAAATCCCTATGTGCCACTTGGGCCTATTGGGTTGTAAGGAATCCTAAATGGATTGGGCCTAAACATCAATGTTTGGGCCGACATAATTGGGCTTAATTGTAATGGACTAAAATAAATTGGGCTAAAAGAATTGAAATTCAAGGTGTTGGACTTATATAATGGGCTTAAAATTGGGCTTATGTAATTGGACTTGAATTTAATAATAATTGGATTTAAATAAAATAAATCCGAATTGAAATAAAAATAATTATTCAATATTCAATTCGAATTAATTTAAATTCATATTTATAACGGCTAGACGAACGCGTTTCTCTAGAGAATTAGGGTTACGTTTAAGCGACACGTTTTTCGAGAAAATAAATTTATAAAATTTAAAAGTTCGCGGTCGCTACACTATATGATGCCAGTGAATGTGCATTATCCATTTAAAAACGTTTTAAGATTTTTTTCTATATAAGTAGATTGAAGAACAAATAATCTTTCGGGGAAATGTTCAATATGCAATCCGAGACAGAATTTGATTTTTCTCAAATCTTTCATCTTAAATTCATTTTTCAAATAATTTTGCAGTTTATTGAGTTCTTCATAAGTTCCAATTAAATTTAAATTATCAACATAAACTGACACAATTGCAAATCCAATATTTGTTTTCTTTATGAAACACATGGACAGACATCGTCATTTTTATAACATTCCTTCAACAAATGTTCACTAAGACGATTATACCACATACGTGAGGATTGTTTCAATCCATATAATGATCTTTACAATTTAATTGAGAACATGATTTTCGGGCGTTTATAATTTGTTTCTCGCACTTTAATCCATCAGAAACTTTTATATATATGTAACTATCAAGTGAACCATACAAATAAACAATCACTACACTCATAAGGCGCACATTGAGCATTTGTGACACAGTCAAACTAATTAAAAATCTAAAAGTGATGATGTCTATTACATGAGAATATGTTTTCTCATAACAATTCCTGGTCTTTGTGAGAAATTTTGAGCTACGAGTTGTGCTTTTTATCTCTTAATTTCATTATTTTCATTTTTCTTTCGTACAAAAATCCATTTGTATCTAATATAAATTACATTTTCAGGTATTCAAACTACATGTCCAAACACTTTTCGTTTCTCTAAGGAATTCAATTCCGTTTGCATAACTTCTTTTCACTTTGGCCAATCATTTCTATATTGACAGTCCTTCATGATCTTTATTTTGCATAATATTAAGAGCCACGTTAAAGGCGAAAATATGCGAAAATATTGTCTATAACAACATTATTTATTTTCCATAATATATGAGATAATATATAATTTACTGAAATCTCATTATTTTCGTGTGGTTCTTCAGAAACCTATTTTCAATATTTGATTGATCAATATTTTCCATTACTAAAATATTTGGTTGATTTTTCTTTTGTACTTTTCATTTTTGAGGTATAGAATATTTTAAACTAACTGGCTGATCACGCTTCTAGTTTATTTGAGATTCATTTGTTACAGCAAATTGTTTTGCAGTGACATTAATTTTTATTGGAATATTTTCTGTTGATATATATGATTTTATCACATTTCTTGTGTCAACAAATACATCCGATAATTGATTTGCAACTCTTTGCAAATAAATAATTTTTTCAACATCTTACTCATATTGATTGTTGTGATGGTCAAAGTGAGATAGAGTTGTTGAATGTGTTTTCTTTTGTTGACTTTGCTTATTTTTTATATTAAAATTATAAAATTATCATTTTACCCTTGCCTTATTTGGTTAAAATTATTAAATTTTTAACTTTTGAGGTAAACTGGTGGTCTTTTGGGTTAAACTGACAGAAATTGTCAATCTAAATTTGAGCTGTAAATTTTTAAAGGTTTGGTATCTACGATAGTACAAATAAAAGGTTTAAGCAAAGTCTATTACGAAGGGAAATATTTGGTATCGTGGTTGTAATTTTCTCTTAAAACCGAAAAAGCAAAAAAATGCCCAATACCTGCTCATATTCTTCACATACTTAGTCCTCTTTCCCATTCTTCACATTCATGTATTCAACAACCTCCATTTATGTGCAGAAGCTTGAACCTAGCCCACTCGTTGAAGAGCAAAGTTAGAAACCACCACCATTTTCAACGTCACCAATTGAAAACACCAACATGACGCACCCTCTTCAATTGAAACCGATTATCCAAAATCCCTTGCTTTGAGCAGAGCCTTTTTAATTCTCCGGCTTAAGGTCCCGGTGCATCACGATTCACGCCCATGAAATGGTAAATCTGCATATATTTCCCAATAGACCTACAAATTGAAGTAGCTACTCTTTCTTTGACCACAACCATCTCATCCTTCTAATCCATGGTTTCACCAAGAATTTCGTTGAAGAGAAAATTCAAGAAAATCTGATCCATTTTTGAATCCACTAAACATCCACCAAATGCTTATTACTATTACCAGCAGATTCCAATTTTCCCCTTTCCCGAAATTATAAAATCTCCCAAATCACAAGATTGTCATGATATTCGAATGGTTTTTAAAATCTAACATAGTCGAGAAATGATGTATAAATTTGAAGATGGGTGTTCACCGGTGATTGCATTGAAGAAGGGTGTTAGCCGGTTTTTAAAATCCACCATATCTGTTGCTTTTGGGTTCATCATCTTCACAGCGTGCTGGAGCTTGCGGTGGGGTTGTGGGTTGTTTGTGGTGGGGGATTGCGTCGCCCCCGGCACGGTGGGAGGTGGGGTGGATTTTAGATTCGGGGTGAGGCGGATGGTTGTTGGGAAGATGACGATCCTTCTACAAATTCCTCTTTTTTAATTGTTTAAAACTAATTAGAATTATGCTAGAACTACACCCAGTGGTTTACACATGGGGTTACACCCCCCTCACATTGAGGGACTCACGAATATTTTATTGTGTGTGGCTCCCCTCCATGGATGGGGGAGGTGTAATCCAATGTGCAAATGATTGTGTATATTTAGCATAATCCAACTAATTATATTTGCACCACAATTTTTATTTTTTGCACCACATTTTAATTGTATTTAAGGTTCTTAATTTTTAATTATTATAGCACTTATATCCCTAATGATTTTCATGTTCTTATTCTCAAATTTTTATTTAGTTAACATATTTTGTATTTGATAACAATTTTATGTTCAAAAATATGTTGAAATGACGTAAAGTAACTTATTTTTAATCATATTTTTGAAAAGTAATTATGGGCTTGTGTGGGAGGGATTAAAATCGGATTAAAATTGAAAATATAGCCGTTATTGTTGACTTTTATTAGACGAGTGGGGCCCAATAACGGCCATATTTTCAATTTTAATTGGCTTTTAATCCCTCCCGAACGGGGCCTAAATAAGAAGTGTGAAAAATATTTTTTCGTATATTTCAAAATATAAAAACAAAATATTTTGATATAAATTATCATCAAGGATGAGGAATACTAATTAATGGAAAATTGAATATAAGAATTCAATAAAAAAAAAGTTAAGGAAATAATTACTAGAATTAAAAAAAAATTGAGGAGTTTAATTACAATTAAAATGTGGTGTATCAAATAAAAATTATAGTGACGCTATAACCGTCCGTTATTTAATATGATAGAAGGTAAAATTATTATTTTACCATTTTAAATTAGTAAAAATTCGACCAGATCGCTGAATGTTGGTCAATTAACGGTATAATTAACGATTTCTATGAGTTTTACTTCACGTGTCAATTTTTCAAAGGTTTGGGACTATTATTTGTAGTACAAATTGAAGGTTAAAGTATATAAAAAAATCTGAAGGTTTAGAACTGCTACTGCAATTTTCTCTATTGTTTTTGTGAGAATCTATCGACCCTACAAACCTACCAACAAAACACGAATATGCGAATTTTGATTGTCAAGTAGTCAAATAATTTGATACTTAAACAATATCAAATTTCACAATTAGGTGCTTGTTATGTAGAGCGGATGATGGGATAGAAAAATGATTTGTTTTCTTGAAAGGTTTATATAGGTCATTTCAATGTTCTAAAAAGCTCCCATAGGTGGTGTCTAGGTATCTCCTAGACTTGAAGATTGGGCAAAACGCCTTGTTTCGCGCTTAAACGCTTTTTTTTTCTAATTCCTAAATGGTTAAATTTTTTCATTCATCTCTTTTGTCTTCCTTATGCGCGCTTTATTAGTTTTTGTTTTTTTTATAGAAGTCTTTTATTTGAATTAGCTTATTAATTTTTTGTTAAAAAAAAAAATTCATTTGACTTTAATTTCAATTCTTTAAAATATTATCTATACAAAAATTAAAAATGATTTTATCTAAAAGTTAAATAAGATTTAAGTTATGGTCTATCTACATTATGTAATTATGATTTTGAAACTCATTATTTTTGTTGCAAACTTCAAAAGCATGTATGGAGTTCATATAAAATTTATTAAGTATGACTTGTCTAGTTGAAAATTGAGATTCTGAAAAATATTCTATATCTTGCAATTCGAGAACATGAAAATTGTATAATTGACTAATGGTAGAAATTATTAAATAAATATTTTATTTTATAACTTTAAATCTTTGATATGTATTATTTTAATATTAAATGATTTTTAAAATGATTACAAATTTAAAATAATATTAGGCGTAAAAAAATATTTTTTTACGCCTAAATCTCGCCTAGGCTCGCTTAAGGTTGAACCTTTCCTTCCACGCCTTACGCTTTTTAGAATACTAGTAATTTATAAACGAAATTTGCCGCATGAAGATAATCTTTCTTAGTAGAGTGGTTCAACTAATACAAATAAAGAAAAAGAAATATCACCGAATTGACTATTATTATTATTATTATTATTATTACTCCATTAATAATTAAATAAAATAATCAGAACAAGATCAAATCACACTGAAATATTAAGAGAACTAAGAAATTATTTGCTAGTGTAAATGATTTTTTTCCCTCCTAAACTCTCTAATTCAATGCTAAATTAGAGTAAGAGAAGAAATGGCTATTTAGGAAGAAGCTATTAAATTTTGCATGCCTTTCTTGGTTTCTACCTATGCATATTTATAGATTTTCAATGAGGCATTGAGGATAATTAAGTCCTTTTGCTAACGAAATATGACCATTATTGATTAGATGACTTCTAATTGATTATGTTATCTATTCACGTTTTATTCACTGTTTTAATACTTATGCTTTTTATAAAGTATGTTGGTTCGCCTTATACATTCAAGATTGTTAATGAGGCTTCGCGTTTTCAATACTCATCAATTTATTTTGAGTTTGCATACAATTTGGAACTTCAAAATGCCTGTTCATACACCTAGACTCAGTCATGAATATATATTGATAGGAAAATGCTTGTTATATATCACTGTTTAGATAATTTGTTACAGACTATTAGGTGTCAAAATAAAGTGCAGAAGTCTTTTTTTTTTTTTTAATTATTTGGTTGATGAGATTTTGACCTAATCAAATCTCGCCACATTATTTGTTGGTAAATAAATCTGTAAATTGTTATGTACATTGTTCATATCCGACCTGCGACCTCACCAAGGCGAGCACCAACCTGAGGGTAATCCGACCTACGACCTCATTAACATGCATTAAGCTCATACTAATATGAGTTAGGATATGTGAGGTCAGCTCAGTTTATGTAGTTTATCGAGGCTTAAGGAGACATAATGATTGAAGATTCCTCACACACTGTCAAACGTCCAATCAATCAATTACATTTGGATAGGCTTATGACAGCACCTCCTAATTCCACCAATCGTATGCATTAACTTCCTCCCCTAAGTAATTCATTAATTGCTGGAGACCACCCGTAAAGTTAAACTCATGATGATCTGACAAGTCGAGCTCGTTAACCAATCCAAACATGCCAATAGTGTACTTTCTCAGCTCGGTACGGTAGCTGATTAGACAAGGAAATGATGAATGCATGTTAACGCTTTCCTATAAAAAGAAGAATGGGAGTCTTAGAGAGAGGGGGAGAAAAATGCTCAAAACACTTCATACTTTAAATATCTCCTTGAGGAAAAAGAGTAAACACTTATAGTTATAATTATAAATTGCAAGTCGTTATCAATAAAAATCTTATTTCCATTTTAAGTTGGCTTGAATCTTATTCATACAATTTTCGACGTCAACAGTTTAACGCTAGAGAAAGGGCCCTAACTTGTATAAACAGCCTCATCTCTCCATAAAACTCGCGACAAAGTACCACCGTGGATGACGTTTTAGTATCAGGGAATCAGTCTCGCACTTGTCTTGAACAAACCAGTTTTCCCCACAATATTGAAAGGGGACGAGGTCGAAATGAAGCTGGCGACCCTTAAATGACTATCATGAGAGAAGCTATTGAGAGGTTGACAAATGTAGTCAACCGATTGGAACGAAACCAAAATCATGTTCTTCCACTCGAAATAGAGGTGGAGTCCCCACATAGGGAGAAAACCAGATGACTTCCCACTAGAGGAGCTCTTCATTTTTCAAAAGGGAATCCTCTTGAAGCCGATCTGAGGTTGCATGTGCTGCAATACTCAGATAAATTTTCTAACAAGGAAATCATTAAAACCTTGCTCATCAGTAAGTCGAGCTGAGGTTGCATGTGCTGCAACATTCAGATAAATTTTCTAACAAGGAAATCATTCAATCTTTGCTCATCAGCAATTCGAGCTGAGGTTGCATGTGCTGCAACACTCAAACAAAATTCCTAGCAAGAAAATCATTCAAGACTTACTCATCAGCAAGCCGAGCTGAGGTTGCATGTACTGCAACACTCAAATAAATTTTCTAGCAAGGAAATCATTTAAGCCTTGCTCATCAGTAAATTGAGCTGAGGTTGCATGTGCTGCAACACTCAGATAAATTTTCTAGCAAGGAAGTCATTCAAGCCGAGCTGAGGTTGCATGTACTGCAACACTCAAATAAATTTTCTAGCAAGGAAATCATTCAAACCTTGTTCATCAGCAAGTCGAGCTGAGGTCGCATGTGCTGCAACACTCAAATAAATTTTCTAGCAAGGAAATCATTCAAACCTTGTTCATCAGCAAGTCGAGCTGAGGTCGCATGTGCTGCAACACTCGGATAAATTTCCTAGCAAGGAAATCATTCAAACATTGCTCATCAGCAAACCAAGTTGAGGTTGCATGTACTGCAACACTCACATACAATTCCTAGCAAGGAAATCATTCAATTCTTGTTCATCAGCAAGCCGAGCTGAGGTTGCACGTGCTGCAACACTCAGATAAATTTCCTAGCAAGCAAATCGTCAAGCCTTGCTCATCAGTAAGCCAAGCTGAGGTTGCATGTGCTGCAACACTCAGATAAATTTCCTAGCAAGGAAATCATTCAATCCTTGCTCATCAGCAAGTCGAGCTGACGTTGCATGTGCTGCAACACTCGGATAAATTTCCTAGCAAGGAAATCATTCAAACATTGCTCATCAGCAAGCTAAGTTGAGGTTGCATGTACTGCAACATACATAAATTTTCTAGCAAGGAAATCATCAAGTCTTGCTCATCAGCAAGCCGAGCTGAGGTTGTATGTACTGCAACACTCAAATAGATTTCCTAGCAAGGAAATCATTCAAGTCTTGTTCATCAGCAAGCCGAGCTGAGGTTGCACGTGCTGCAACACTTAGATAAATTTCCTAGCAAGCAAATCGTCAAGCCTTGCTCATCAGCAAGCTGAGCTGAGTTTGCATGTGCTGCAACACTTAGATAAATTTCCTAGCAAGGAAATCATTCAAGCCTTGCTTATTAGCAAGCCGAGCTGAGGTTACATGTGCTGCAACACTCAGATAAATTTCCTAGCAAGGAAATCATTCAAGCCTTGCTCATCAGCAACCCGACCTTACTGACAAAGCAGGTTGATCTAAGGTTGTAAGTACTGCAACACTTAGTGCGAATTCCTGCAAAGGAATCCCTAAAAGCCCTGCTCACAAAGCAGTCTAAGCTAAGGTTGTAAGTGCTGCAACACTTTGTGCGAATTCCTGCAAAGGAATCTCTAAAAGCCCTGTTCACAAAGCAGGTCGAGTTAAGGTTCTAAGTGCTGCAACACTTAGTGCAAATTCATGCAAAGGAATCCCTAAATGCCCTGCTCACAAAGCAGGCCGAGTTGAGGTTGTAAGTGCCGCAACACTTAGTGTGAATTCCTGAAAACGAACCCCTAAAAGCCTTGCTCATCAGCAAGTCAAGCTGAAGTTGCATGTGCTGCAACACTCAGACAAATTTCCTAGCAAGGAAATCATCAAGCCTTGCTCATCAACAAACCGAGCTGAGGTTGCATGTACTGCAACACTCAGATAAATTTCCTAGTAAGGAAATCATTCAAGTCTTCTTCATCAGCAAGCCGAGCTGAGGTTGCATCTGTTGTAACACTCAGATAAATTTCCTAGCAAGAAAATCGTTAAGCCTTGCTCATCACCAAGCCGAGCTGAGGTTGCATATACTGCAACACTTAGATAAATTTCCTAGCAAGGAAATCATTCAAGCCTTGCTTATTAGCAAGCCGAGCTGAGGTTACATGTGCTGCAACACTCAGATAAATTTCCTAGCAAGGAAATCATTCAAGCCTTGCTCATCAGCAACCCGACCTTACTGACAAAGCAGGTTGATCTAAGGTTGTAAATACTGCAACACTTAGTGTGAATTCCTGCAAAGGAATCCCTAAAAGCCCTGCTCAGAAAGTAGTCTAAGCTAAGGTTGTAAGTCTTGCAACACTTTGTGTGAATTCCTGCAAAGGAATCCCTAAAAGCCATGCTCACAAAGTAGGCCGAGCTAATGTTGTAAGTGCCGTAACACTTAGTATGAATTCCTGCAAAGGAATCCCTAAAAGCCCTGTTCACAAAGCGGGCCGAACTAAGGTTCTAAGTGCTACAACACTTAGTGCAATTCATGCAAAGGAATTCCTAATTGCCCTGCTCACAAAGCAGGCCGAGCTGAGGTTGTAAGTGCTGCAACACTTAGTGCGAATTCCTAAAAAGGAATCCATAAAAGCCTTGCCCATCAGCAAGTTGAGCTGAAGTTGCATGTAGTGCAACACTTAGACAAATTTCCTAGTAAGGAAATCATTCAAGCCTTGCTCATTAGCAAGCCGAGCTGAGGTTGCATGTGCTGCAACACTTGGATAAATTTCCTAGTAAGAAATCATTCAAGCCTTGCTCATTAGCAAGCCGAGCTGAGGTTGCTTGTGATGCAACACTCTGGTAAATTTCCTAGCAAGGAAATCATTCAAACCTTGCTCATCAGCAAGCCGAACTGAGGTTGCATATGTTGCAATGCTCATATAAATTTCATAGCAATGAAATCCTCAAGCCTTTGTCATCAGCAAACAAGCTGAGGTTGCATGTGCTACAACTCTCAGATAAATTTCCTAGCAGGGAAATCATTCAAGTGTTGCTCATCAGCAAGCTGAGCTGGGGTTGCATGTGCTGCAACACTCGAATAAATTTCCTAGCAAGGAAATCATTCAAGCTTTGCTCATCAGCAAGTCGAGCTTAGGTTTTATGTGCTACAACACTTAGATAATTTAATATATTACAAAGTGCCGAACAATTCGTTTGCAAGTTAAAATGTGACACGTGTTCAAAACATTTATTTCTGTACTAAATTGTAAAAATGGAAAAACGTGCTAAGTACGCTCAAGGTCAGTCCGTCACTAAGGCAAGCACTAACCTGGGGGGTAACTGTTGATATCCGACCTGCGACCTCACCAAGGCGAGCACCGACCTGGTGGTAATTCGACTTACGATTTCATTAACTACAGTTAGTTATATGCATTAAGCTCATACTAATATGAGTTCGAATATGTGAGGTCACCTCGATTTATGTAGTTTATCAAGGCTTGAGGAGACACAATGATTGAATATTCTTTACACACTATCAAACGTCTAATCAAACAATTACATTTGGATAGGTTCATGACAGCACCTCCTAATTTCACCAATCGTATGCATTATGCATTAGCTTCCTCCCCTAAGTAATTCATTAATTGCTAGAGACCGCTTGTAAGGTTAAACTCATGATGACCTGACAAGCCGAGCTTGTTAACTAATCCAAACATGTCAATAGTGTACTTTCTTAGTTCAGTACTGTAGCTGATTAGACAAGAAAATGATGAATGCATGTTAACCCTTCCCTATAAAAGGAGGAATGGGAGTCTTAGAGAGAGGGAGAGAAAAATGCTCAAAACACTACATACTTCAAATATCTCCTTGAGGAAAAAGAGTAAACACTTGTAGTTATAATTATAAATTGCAAGTCGTTATCAATAAAACTCTTATTTCCATTTTAAGTTGGCTTGAATCTTGTTCATACAATTTTCAACTTCAACATACATGTAGCACAACCGTTACTAAACACTTGTAGTTATAATTATAAATTGCAAGTCGTTATCAATAAAACTCTTATTTCCATTTTAAGTTGGCTTGAATCTTGTTCATACAATTTTCAACGTCAACATACATGTAGCACAACCGTTACTGTTAATTGTTGTTCTAGATATACATAATGATTACATAAACATTGTGATGTAATATGATTGAGTCAGAATGTCTCAAAAAATCCTCACTCTCTCTTGACACCTCATTTGTATGTAAACAATTATATAACTTCATTACGTACAAGTAACATTATTCTATTAATAATAGTGGAGGTTTCCTTTGACGCTCAAATTAGTTGGATAATTAAATAAGATAAAAAAAAAAAAATACAACAATCATGTTATATGTACATTGTGGTTGACATCAAGATTTACACTATTTCATGTGGCTATATCTACACCATTGATTTCATCACACTACTACACAGATTTCTTCCACATAGAGAGGAATGTATAAAAGAGAATGTACATATAACATTATTCAAAATCCATTTATCTATTTGTTATATGGGTGATGCTACACGTATATAACAGTGTACATATTTCTTTACACCCCCTCTCATGAAGGGGAGGTGTAAACCCATGTGTACACCATGAGGTGTACAAATATCATTTCCCTTGTTAAATAGAGCTGATGATGTGATAGAAAATGTCATTTTCTATATATATATATATATATGTCCCTTCAGGGGCGGACGCAAAAATTAAAAGTTAGGGGGCACAATCGAACTTAAAAAAAAATTGGGAGAAATTTCACAATCGAAAATTTACGTAAAAGAAAAAAAAATAATACCCAATGTAATTTTGCATTCGAAAATTTACATGGGATATGACTTTCTCAAATGTAAAATTTTGAAAAAAATATATCATATTCCAAATAAAATTTCCTAATAAAACGATGAAAACTATATTGAGAAAATTGTATTGCAAAAATAATAAATGTTAATGAAATAATTGAATTTTTTTAAAGAAAATGCGGATAAACGCCTTTCTTTAAAACTCACATTTAACGTATTTTTAACTATTTTCGATATGTGTTTTAATTATTTGATATGCTTATAATATAGTTCTCGAAATAAGTTTTGAGATGACATACGCAACTTGTAGATTCGATTGGCGTACTATCGTCGAAGAATTTTAAAGTTAGCATGTTATCGAAATTTTCAAAATACTAATTTTGAATGGCTTATTTGACAAGAAGTAAAATTTGCTACGATTGATCGTTTCGTACACCGTTAATGACGTAGAAAATTAGACCGTGAACACTTCGAAATAGTATTAAGAATGCAATATTTCGCTTTTATTTGATGGAGAGTTAAAATTTTGTTAAAATGCGAGAGAAAAAGAGAAAAATAAAATTTATTATGACTTTGCCCCTATTTGATGGAATTGATTCATATCTCTCCTTAATTTTAGTTACTTAAAAATCAGCATTCTAATTAACCCTAATTATTAAATAACCGCAGACCAGAGCTCAAGATTCAATTTAAAAATAGCTTTACACAATAAAAAAATCGATGAACTAGATAACACAAACACCAGCGGTTGCATTCAATCTATTTAAACATTTTTCTTAAAATTCAATAACCTCTATCGTAAAAAATTATCAAATCCTAGTGTTTCATAAGTTAAAGGAATCAAACAATTACGAATTTGATATTTAACTTAGCGGTAGATTGTTACAATCAATGAACTAGCAGACCCTCTAACAATCAAACGCAACAAATCATAGAAATAAATGCAGAAGAACATTCAATATGCAAAATATAAATCAGATGATAAGAAAAACTATTTAAATATCACAATATGTGATTCCTAGGCTTCCGTTTCCTTTGACCAAGTGTAAAATTTTAGTTACAATTCATAAATCTAAGAGAAAAATAATGAAGAATGGAGTTTGGAGGCATTCTGTACATTCTCGTTCCGTTCTAGGGTTTTAAAATATGTATTTATAGTTGTTTCCATAAGTAGTTGACTTAAATTTGAAAACCAAAATTCGTGTCCTGGAAAACACCTATGCAAGCACACGAAAGGAAGAGCTGTGAACGCATAGAAGACTTGAAACTGGCCCAAGAGTTCCTTGTACGTGTTCATGAGATCGCATAGTTTTGCCAATTTTTCACCGGACAGCTTTCAGTATTTTGGTCATATCTTTCTCTCTAGTTATCCGATTGAGGCGATTTAAGATGAGTTGGAAACCTAACTCAAAGGGCTACAAATTTGTTTCAGATATCATATTCCAATTCAATCATTTACCATATCAAAAATGGGTCTCAATATGAGACTGAAAATCGGTGCATAATTTTTCGATTGAAAATTGATGTGTGATCATACTTTGACGATATTTCATTCCTTTGACGTCTTCTTGCAACCAATTGACTCTCAAATCTTCATCATTTGGTTTGACACAATCTTTGTGTATTTACACGCTAGTCCTTGAACTTTCATTTCCTTTCACTTTGGTCCCTTTTCACCTATTTTTTCCAAATTACGTCATATCCATAGAATTGCCACCTAAATCAAAATATGAATGTAATGAGTACATTTTGGCAAAAAATAAACATATGAGCGCATAAAATAAGGAGAAAAAAGTATGCATTTTACATTCCTATCAGATGGAAATTAAAATTAAATTTTTAGTAAATTTTGATAAAAGTTAAATAGTTATGGATTATATGAAATATGTTATTTAAACTTGTCATATGAAGATAATCCTTCTTAGAAGAGTGGTACAACAGATGCAAATAAAAAAAGGGGTCATGCTACATGTACCGAATTCTTTACATAATCTTTTACAGATTACTCACAATAATATCTTTTTACTATTAAAATTCCTTATTTGCCCTTCCTTTTTATATTTACAAAATATATCCTTTTATTTTAATGTTGTTCAGAGTTATATCTTGCAATTTTTCCATTTGGATTATAAGTTCTTAGAACTAATCCTGGGAATTTTAACTCAGCATTTTCTTGTAACCAAATCAAATATTGTTGTTATTTGAATTGATGATATCTTATAGTTTTTAGGATTTTATCCCATTTTTCTATATTATTTTCTCTTCTAAGTTCTTTAAGGAGTCTCCTAATTTCTCTAGATCTTAATTCACTGGTATTTTCTTGGATCTTTGTAAATCTTTCAATATCTTCTCTTTCCTTTTGGTTCATTAATTAAATTAATCAGAATTACTATTTATACGATAGTCCTTTAACCTTTCAATTTGTTCTAAATATTTTCTATATTTTGTTAATTTCTCAAAAGCTCTAGGTTGATTTTCTTTAGTTATATATTCAAAAACAAATTCTTTCTGAAACTTCTTCTATATTTTCGTATTTAGTTATAATGTCTTCGATCTTTTTTATTTTTTCACAAGTTTCTATAGAATCAAATCCTATATTATGTTTACAAACATAATTTATATCAAAATATATTTCTTCAAGTTTTTCTCTGCCAACAGGAAGTATATATTCAGATTTTTCAACTATATTAGTAAAAACGAAATATCTTTTTAATTCAAATATAATTTAAGACAATACTCATTGGATGTGGATGCTTGTAAAGTGTTCATAAAGATCAATAGTGATTGAAGTATAATCATATAAACGCATGTAAATAAATTACAGTAATCAATGGAAATAACTAGGCTTTCCCTCCAACATGTTCTTATAGGTGTTTTGCATGTAGTTAATCAATCTTCTGAATCATATGAATATTTAAAATGTTTTGAAATTACTTGGGTCCACAACTGCTTCCGCAAAAGGCTTTTCAATTAAGGTTGCATTTCTCACTCTAGAAAACTAGTCGTGTCACCACAGACGCTATCTCACAGTATTTAAAGTCTTTGTTTTCACCTCTACTCAAATTCTTTTCAAAATCAAGTTCTTACTTAAAACAAAATTTTAAAAGATAACTCACACACAAGGTGCTACAATTTTTGTTAGAAGACTGCCCTTTTCTCCTTAAACATTCATCAAAGACGGGTACTTTGGCATTGCTAACATCCATTCAAAACAATATTTTGAAAATCTTTTAAAATCTCTATTTGTACTGCCGAGGAATCATGGGAAACTTAACGAAATCCTTTTATGAAAACTTTGTTGAACATAACCAACTTCATCTTAATATTCATAAATTGAAATAGTACATGCTTGCATACTATATTTACATATCTTTGGTACTCACCTTATGAAATTTAAAACTCCATAAGTGATTACCTTATTACAAGTTTTGCTATCTTTGGACTTCCTAATAATATTTTTGAATACAAGTGGTGTATACAGATTACAAAAGATTAATGTCTGAGTAGATGATTTGAGATGATATTTCTTTCGGGGATATCTTGATCACTTGAGCTTCCTCCCTTTTATAGAGGTCTTTCATTAGGAATCTTATCTTCACAGGTATTTTACACTATTTCGTCATCCACTATCTTTTGTTGGGTAGTGTCAATGGCGTCATCTTTTGAGCTGGATCTTGATATATAATCACTTAGTGGGTGAAGGGTCATTATCTTCTGTTTTTTAGTGACCATAGTTTTTCTTTAATAAAGTGACTTTATTAAAGTAATGATAAATGGTCACTGTCTTGTCTCCATTATTTCTCCATTCTCGAATCAAATAACTCCGTAAGTGGTCAAAGTACACATATCTTCTTCTATTGTAGCAATCCTTGCATTTGAATAAATTATGTGGTCTTTAGACAGATAGATCCATATCTTTTCTTTCTCAGTAATCAACTGAGTTACATGTTCAAATATCTACCCTTTTGCTCTCTGTAGGGCATCATATTTATGATATCTTGGTAACCATTTTTAACAACCTTTGGCTAGTTGGTAAATAATATTGATTTGTAAGTCTCATTTTAATAACATGGAACGATAGATGCATATATATATATATATATATATATATATATATTGGTGCTTTTGACGACTTTAGTATATTTTTTTACTGCTTTCCTGATATCAATTAGGAGTTGGGCTATCTCTCTGAGATCTTTACTAAGATATATACAAAGTATATTTTCTAGTTTAAAGCAATTTCGTACCCAATTGGCTGGTACTTTTGAATAAAAATTTATCCTGTTGTATTTTCCATAGTGGAGAGTTTTCATCAACTTTCCTATCTCAAAGTACCAATCAGATAGAATATTAAAAATAACAATAAATAATATTACATCTTTATATTTATCCTTTTTTGGTATTTTTGCTGAATGGCATATATTGACAATATCTTTTGGATCAAAATTTTCAATAATTAGCTTAGGTAAAGTTTGGCTCGATGAAGAGCTACCTTTATTGTTTTTGATATCTTAAGTATTTTCTTTACCAGTAATAGACTTAAGTATTCTATGTGAAGGGGTTCTTATTACCTTTTTTTCTTTCCCTTTATCCTCGGGAAGAGCGCTAGTATTCACTTGTCTATGTGAAGGGATACTAGCCTTGGTACTAGTAACTCCTGTCTCAAGAGCTATATTCATTTTATCTCGAAAACTATTTTGTATATTTTGATTTTGTGTTTCCAAGTAGGAAACTTTTATCTCAAGTATCTGGACTTTTGTCCTTAATGATTCTATCTCCATTCCTGCTAAGATAATTAGGAAGAAAGTTAGTTTCTCTTTTTATATGCTAATATCAAATTTGAAATATGAAAACTAAATTTGAATTCTGATAATATATCTATTGGAAATAGATGGATGAACGTTATTTTTTTAGAAACGCTTTAACTTGAGTGTTATCATTTCTTATTAAGAACTTTTTTTGCAGTAAATAATCTTCATATTTTTGTACTCCTCACTTTACAGCAATGAGTTCTTTCTTGCTCATCTCATATCTTGTTTCAACTTCTTTGAATGTTCCTAATGTGTAATCTGCAAGTATCTCAGGACAAGAACAATTCTTTTTACATTTATATTCTTTAGATTCTTTTTAACATTTAGTACTGCACTCAGTAATTATCTGATGCATCAATTTCAAGGATAAAGAAATCTCCTTCTTGTGGAATTACAAGTTTAGGCAAAACTCTTAATTCGTTTTTTACCTTTCTTATATTTTCCAAATCTTATTTTTCCCAAGATCATATTACATTCTTTCTTAATTTTGGAAGAAAATAATTTTTTAACTTGACACAGTTCTCAATAAATCCTTAATTCAATATACCAAGGAAGTTTTGTAGTTATTTTTTATCTTTGATTTCTTTAGGAAATTATTGAAATTTTTCACCAATATGAGATTGAAATTGCAATTCTCCTTTTATAAATAATCTCAAAATTTCTATTTCTATTTTAGCTATCTTAACTTTCTTTTGAGAAATTGTAATACCATGTTTTTTCATCACATAACAAAATTCTCAAGATGTTCAATATGTTCATTTATATTATTTGAATGAATAAGTAAATCATCTACATAAGCAATGAAGAAATGAGTGATTGGTTTGATTACCTCATCCATTATTCTTTGAAATATTTGTGGTGTATTTTTCAACTCAAATGGCATTACATTCCATTCGTATTGTCTTAAAGGACTAGGGGTACTAAATGTAGTTAGTTGTTTACTTTCTTCTGTAAGTACGATTTGCCAAAAACTCGACTTACAATCGAATTTTGAAAATATCTTCTTGTTTTGTACTTATTTAATAAGGGTATCCTTATTAGGCAAGTAATATCCATCAAACTTAGTAACTTCATTTAACTTCTTATAGTTTATCAGTATTCTGATTTTTCCTCTTTTTATTTCACTATATTTTTTAACCATAAAGGTTGGGCTACTGCGTGGACTTTTAGTATGTCTAATTAATTTAATCTCCAGTAGTTCTTTTATTTGGTTCTTAAATTCTTTTTGGTCTTCTACACTATATTTCATTGGTTTGACTCTTACTATAGTGTTTGGATTGATTAGTTCTATCTTTGCCTTTATTTTATATGTATTCTATTTTTCTAATGAGTTTTCTGAATAGGTTTTAAAAATTTCTTTTTTTAATTTTTCTAACTTATTTTCTATTGTCATTTTCAAGACTGTAACTGATTTAATTTTTTCTGTACTCCAACATCCACCAGCTAGGTTGAGGAGCTTTGATGATTAATTTCTTTATATGCTATACTAACAGCTTTAATTATCTTTGGTGTAAATATCTTATGTGCACAAGGAGTTGTGAACATATATGTCGACATATTGTGTAAATGGTACATATTTTAGTAGGAAATTTCGTCCTAGTAAAATATCACATCCAATTATGGTTGACATGTATATTGTATCAACAAATGTTTCTCTAAAGGATATTAGAAAAGGTACTCGTGTGGTATATTTACTATATATTACCTTGTTTCCACCTGCTGTTATAGCAGTGACAACCTTTTTTGAATTATATTTTCAGTATGCATTTAGTAGTACATTTGGTAAGCATAAGCTTATTGTACTCCTTATATTTAGATAAGTATGAAATTTAATTCTGCAATAACTCCTTATATTGAGTGTAATTTCAATATATGGACTCATGTGATTAATATTAATTACGCTTTCCATGATAACAATGGTTTCATATTTTCATCTATTCTTGATATTATGATTGGATTATCATCAATTGTTATTTTCAAATATCATTGACAAATTTTATAAGGACTAAATTTTTCAAAAAAGTTCATCCCTAATAATATAGGTGAATGACTGAATCTATATAATTCATCTTTATATAGTATTATTTCTGATCATTTCCTACAAATATAAGAGAGAATTTTATATATTTTCATAATTCAAGATTATTTCCCAAATAATCCTTAAATATATATGGTTCCAATAACTAAAAATCTAATAAATTACTAATAAATTTAGCATTTAAATGACTTTTATCTGCTCCAGTATTTATAAGAACAATAAGATTCTTCTTGTATCCTTATTGATTAACATATCTTGTCTTGATATAATATTGCGAACTTGATGGTTCAACAATACTTAGTTTCCTAAGTCAGCTTACTATAGAGTCTTGTCTGGAGGGGAACTTGCAATAAGATTATCTCATTCTATACTACACTATTTCTTCTTATCAATTTTCATTCAGAATTGATTTATCTTGCTTGTTTGTGAAAATCAAGCATTATTTGTTCTGGTATTGTAATTTCATGTTCTTGATATTTTCTAAGAGGTATATATTGAGCTAATTCTCAAAGTCTTTATGTATGATAGTATTATCAGTTATTTTTCTTAGATTATTGTGATGGCTAGTACTAAAAACAAAAATTGATTTTATGTTTATACTAATAGCCTTACTTTTTTCGCAACATTTTCAAGTTTCCAATTCTATAATATAAATTGAATCTTTGGTCAATATTTTCATCAATTAATGAAACCACATAGTTTGGTTTTACTGTGAATATTATGTTCTGGTAGACTAGATTTCCTACAACAGTTCATAATAGAGCATCTATAGGATCTTGTAAGATTCTATTGTCCATAAAATATATCTCTATTGGTATATTCATACCTTCTCTAAAGAATCTTTTTATCATGATTTGGTTCCTCCTATCTCAATACACTTTAGCTTGCTTCTTATATTTTCTGAAATTTTGGATAACTTTTGTCTTACCCATTCTTTTGTGATTATAGGGATCCTTGCTTTTCACATTGTGTCTTTTATATTGATAGATATTTCTTTGTAGTTCATACTTACAACAGTTTTATTTACTTTTGGCAATATTCCTAAGAATCCTTGATGTAATACATATTTTTCTTACAAATCTAATATTTTCTTAGCTATCCCTTTATACTTTTTAGCATCAAAGGTGATTTCTTGGTTTACACATTCTGCTGAATCTTCAACTTCCTCAATTGTTTTTACATCTATTTCCTGATTTATTTGTTGTATATCTTGATTCATATATACTATCTCTTCAGACCTTCTTCTTCTGATGATGTATCTAATTCATAAATATTACTGCATTCACTGCTTAAATCTTCAAAATATTCAATTAGCTCTATATCACTATCATTTTGGAATTTTTCATAGATTCTAAGAGTTTTTATATTTTGTTTATCGTTCTTTTTAGAACATTTTGGGGCAATATGTCATTCTTCATTGTAGATAAAACATCTACATTTCTTAATATATTTTGATTTGGGCTTTTTAGTCCAATTTCTTATCTTAAAATATTTTTATGTGGTTTAAATTTTTTTTCTTAAACTCATTGTGATGTTTGAATTTTCTCTTATATTTCTTATATGGATTATATTTCTTTTTGTGACATCCAAATTGTTCAATTTGTCCTATATTTTTGTAGGGCTAATTAGCACAAAACGTCCCTACCTTTGGGGTGGATTTCGGAAACCGTCACTACTTTTCATTTCTTGGCATTTATACCCCTACCTTCCACTTTTTGTGCGCTGAACGTCCTTTTCACAACTTTTTGACAATTTTACCCTCCATTCAATTGAAACAAAAAGAAAAGAAAAGAGAAACTAAAGAATTAATTGTAATGATAACCCTAAAGTTTTAAAACCTACTTTTGAGTCACAAATACTAATTTTTTGCCCCCAATCAGTCGCCAACTTCGGAGCTATTTTCAACCACCTTCCGACCACCAAAACCACCGGATATTAGCGTCAATGGAAAGCTCTTAACCTCCTCTACAATCACCACCCAACAACTCCCCAAAACACCAAATAATCTTGCCGAAATCAACTCTCAAATTCAGCCACTCGAAAATCTGAAAACTGCTGGAATCTCCTCCTCCGGCCACCACATTTGATGGCCAAAAACGCTGGCCAACCACCACCAAAACCACCGGACATTAACACCACTAGAAAGCCCTCACTATGCCCTTCAATTCCCACCCAATATCATGCCTCGAACAGCCCTGAAATCGCCGAAAATTTGGACAAAAATCGCCTGCTCATTTTGCTAAAACCAGTCGACAACTCCTTTTTCGGCGACACCCATGCAAAACCCAACATTCCAATCGATTCTCCACCTCAAGACGCCCCTGTCCATTGTCCCCAACCGTCCCCTATTGCTCAGAATCAACACCAGCAGGTGGTAGCTTCGAACACAGTGAAAACACAACTTTCAAACGGATTTTCTGGCACTGGTGGTACGAACGACGATCGAGAACCACCACCACTAGCACCTACTCCTCAAGGCGCATCCAATGAGCATATGGGTCTTCCTCAATTTGGCCGAGAAACAGCTATTCGTTCAGAAATAGGTTTAATGCGCGGTGTTGGCTCCATTTTTTGATTTATGTTCACCCACTACCCCAATCAACAAATTGCAACTACCAACATTCAATTAAAGTTGCCATGGGTAATGGATCAATTGATTCAATTCGTTAGCCAATTAAAAGAATTTTGGATTTGGCCAAATTTTTTGGCCACCAACAGTTGAAAGTGGTTGTGGATGAGAAAATTAGTATCTTGTAACTGAAAAGTAGATTTTAAAAATTTGAGGTTATAGTTGCAATTAATTCTTTAGTTTTTCTTTTCTTTTTGTTTTACTTGAATGAGGGGTAAAATCGTCAAAAAGAAGTGAAAAGGACGTCCGGCGCACAGAAACGTTGAAGGTAAGGACGTCCTACGCACAAAATGAAATGTAGGGACGGTTTCCGAAATCCACCCCAAAGGTAGGGACGTTTTGTGCTAATTAGCCATTTTTGTAGCAATACAGAGTTTCTTCTCATTTTATATGCTTTCTTACTTTTTAAGGCTTCTCTACACCAGATTCTTACCATTTTTTTTGTAAATTCAATTCTACATCTAAGACTATCTTTATTCACACCATCTTCTTCTCCAAGAGATAATAATTTCTCATATTCTTTTAATAATTTTATTCCCCATGGG
The DNA here is from genome assembly GCA_035079005.1 of Fraxinus americana. Lineage (NCBI taxonomy): Eukaryota > Viridiplantae > Streptophyta > Magnoliopsida > Lamiales > Oleaceae > Fraxinus > Fraxinus americana. The sequence goes on along the minus strand of CM068727.1, from coordinate 5,788,260 downwards.
AATGGTAACTTCATAAAATAAGACCTTAATATAGGTTTTTTTTTTTTTTTTTGATAATCTCTTTAGTTTAATATATAATATATCTTTTCGAATTTACATGTGTATCTTTCTAACTCACACATATCACATATCTTCAAATTCTCCATTGCTATCATCCCTTCATTATATTCTTATTGCTTTTTAGTTTCTTCATCAACTATGAATCTATGTCCTAAGAATTCTGTTCTTAAGGCTCTCTCAAACCTTCTTAATATTTCTTGTATATTTTGTTCATTCAAAGTATTCATGTTATCTAATGCTTCAGTTGTATTTTCGCCATATTTTATTCTTCTTTTTATATTTTCTGGTAGCTTTCTCCACCATTCAGATACAATTCCTTTGAATGTATGTTTTATAAATCCAAAGGCTGTATATGTTTCCCATTTGTTAAATTGTATAGCCAAGTCTGTACTTTTCATTCATGTTTCATGGCTTTATCTTTATCTACACAATCAAGATCTAACCATATCCATGTTGTATGAATTGGTTCATTATAAGATTTCATTGGATTTATTTTTTTTATGGATTATTTTTTTATATTTTTAGGGTATCTTTTCTGTATTTTTTTATATTGATTAATACCATATTTATTAGGTATTAATGTACCATAAGCATATTCATATTCTTCATCACTACTAAATTCTATTTTTATATTATGACTAGTTGATGGATTAGTGTTCATCTTTGCATTTTTCATTTTTTCAGTTAGCTCTTCTAACTATTTTTTATATTGATTATATTCTTCACCAATAGATTTTAAGAATTTTTGTTCTAACTCTTCAACCTCTGTAATCATATATTGTTTTATCTCATGATTTTTTTCCTTTATCTTTATCTTTCTTTATTATCCTGAAATCTTGAGGTAGATTAATTATAATCCTATCTTTTCCCTTAAAATTTTTATCTAAAAGAGTATTTCCTATTTGTATATTATATTCTAGATTTTCCAATCTTTTGTGTTTATCCTCAAAATTTTCATTTGTACTATTTTTAGGTAAATAAGGATAACTGAGTTTCTTATGTTTTTCAACATTTTTCAAAAATTCTTCAATTATGTTTTCTTAGTCAATTATATTCATCATTATTTTAGGTTCATAACATAGCTCTGATACCATTTTAAGAGTGAAAGCGTGCGGAATTATGGCCTATTTTTAGTAGGTTTTTAAGAGATTTTTGAAATCTTTAAACATTCTTAGTATATTATAAATATTCTATTATTTGTTCTTTTGTTACTTTATGATTTATGAGAATTATAGAAAATATAATAGTTAATCTATATCTTAACCTTTTATATGCATTACACATCTTGTGGAATTCAGGTTTCCTCATTTATAATATCTAGGATTAAATCTATCAAAGATTCTAGGTTCATAAATGTTTTGGGGACTTGATTGAAGTCTTTATATTTTTATAGTGGCTTTGGTATCAAATTCTATATAGGAGGGTATTTTTAGAATTCTATTTTTCTGTAACGATTCTGGTAGATGAATAGTTCTGATAAAGTAGAAATATCCATAAAAAAAATTATCAACACTTGACTAGTATAATTTTATTTGATAGAATTGAATCCGTATTTAGTGGGAATTCTATTGAAAAAGTCCATGCCATTAAATTTTTTTTTTTCAAGGTAAGCACAATGACATTGACAAGTAAACAAATAAAGAATCCAAGCAAGATCAAACCACACTGAAATATTCAGAGAATTAAGAGGTATTTGATGGTGTAAATGGAGGAAGGAGGATAAACTTGTCATATCAAGATACGCGTTATACTTGTCATATGAAGATAATCTTTCTTAGAAGAGCGGTTCAACAAAAACAAATAAAAAAAATTGTCAACACTTGACTAGTATAATTTTATTTGATATAATTGAATCTGTATTTAGTGGGAATTCTATAGAAAAAGTCCATGCCATTGATTTTTTTTTTTCAAGGTAAGCAATGACATTGGCAAGTAAAAAAAAAAATAAAGAATCCAAACAAGATCAAACCACACTGAAATATAAAGAGAATTAAGAGGTATTTGGTGGTGTAAATGGAGGAAGGAGGAGTTGTGCTTTTAGGGTTTTGGAGTAGCCCTTATGTTATGAGAGTGAAAATAGCCTTGGAGGAAAAGGGAATTCAATTCCTTTACAAAGAAGAGGAAAATATAATCCTAGGTAAAAGTCCTTTGCTTCTACAGGCAAATCCAATTTACAAGAAAGTTCCTGTTCTTATTCATAATGGTAAGCCCATATGTGAATCACTTAACATTCTAGAGTACATTGATGAAGTATGGAAGGGCAAATTTCCAATTCTTCCTCATCATCCTTATGAAAGAGCAAGATCAAGGTTTTTGATCGATTTCTTCGACAAGATGGTGAGATTTATTTTACATAATGGTAATGAATTTAGAAGTATATATTTTTTCAAGCATATGAACTTTTTATATGGAGTGTTTGTGTGGAATGGATTCTTTGAAAATTGATTTTTTTGAAAAATGTGTGGTTGAAAATGAGTTGGACATAGTAAAGGATGGGATTATATAAGTCACTCGTGTAATATGATTATGATTTCTTGCTTCGTTGTAATTTATACGTATGTTGAGATGAATGTGTTCATAATTGAATAAATCGAGAAAGAAATATAAGTCGATCAAAATTAGACTCATTCATAAAATTTAACACCGTTCTTTATTTCTGAATTATTGAATAACATAATTATGTGATTATTTTTAAAAATGTTTCGTTTTCATTTTCCATTTTCTTGTACACGTACATAGATATACGATATCGGACGGAGGATGTGGGCAAGCAAAGGAGAAGATCAAGAAGATGCAAAACAAGAATTCTTGAAAAGTTTGAAATTGTTGGAAGAAGAACTTGGGGATAAACCCTATTTTGGAGGTGATCAATTTGGGCTACTAGACATTGCCCTTATCCCCTTTTCTTGTAGGTTTTATACATATGAAATGTACTGTAAATTTAGTGTGGAAAAGAGTTGCCCCAAGCTTATGAAATGGGTAAACAAGTGCAATGAAAGGAAAAGTGTTGCCAAGGCCCTCCCAAACCCTTATAGAGTTTATGACTTTGTTATGGAAGTGAAGAAAATGTTGGAGATTGAATAAAGCATTTGGAAATGTTATGGGCACCGAATTTAAAACGTCGAGGATAGAGCAGATCTATTTAATCTTAATCTGTTTAATGCGTAGATTGAATAGTACGTAATTAGGAAAAAGAGTCGTCGAAATGCTTGTGGCCTATTTAAATTCTATTATATTCAGCGTATGTCTTTATTTTGCTCTTTCATCCTTGTGTAAAATTAGAACATTTAAATTTAAGGAACTTTTATCTTTCTCATTGTAATAATTTTGCAATAAATGTTTTTTCTGATGAAATATCATAACACGCGCCTACAAAAGTCAAAATGAAAAGAGTTAAAAGCAAATTCCAGCTAGGGTCCTTAACCTTTGTTGATTAAGGTGAATGAGTACCCAACCTAGGAAAATTGTGCGAGTGTAGTCCACACCTCACAGAAACAATCAATCTGACTGCTAAAAAGACGTTTATACCCCCACTTTATCTTACAACCACCATTCACAACCACTTTATCGGAAAGCAAATCCTCCACCTCCATTTCATCTTAAACCAATTCATCCATTGCCGCTTCATACGAAAGCAAATCCACCTTAGTTAGCAATTCCATCCACTGCTCTCTAACCAAGTTTCACTGAAATTAAGCTTCGAATGATCGAATTTGCACAATGCCTACAGCAGAAGCACACATCATAAGGTTGCCTTATATTTAAATATTTTCTTATTCTTTGGGCTTCCATAGGTGATGTGGGAGTGGGTTCCATTCTCATTCTTGAGTTATTAAAATTTAAGGGTATAATTGTCATTTTATAAGAAAAATGACTTCATAGGTTCCATCATGAATTGACGCTGACTTTTTCATAAGTTAGAAACTTGGAGTGCTCCACAAAGAAGGTTGGGACCCATCATCACAATAAGCTAATATTGTGAACCCCAACAAGATTTTATCGTCTTCATTTTCGTCGAATAAGGGCCTGTATGGACCCCTTTTTGTTATAGATCGAATGCATTCTAAAATAGTAGATTGATTGAAAATGTATGATTAAAAAAAAAAACAAGTTTTTGGATTGTTTGTAATATTATTTTATTGAAAAATATGTAGTTGAAAAGAAAAAAGAGAAAAATATATTTTGACAAAAATGATTATCAAATAGAAGCTAAGTTTCGTAGCACCTCACATAATAAAATCTACTGATCATATGATGTGTTAGAAAATACAGGTCGTGAGTCGCCCATGTGGGATGACCTGACCCACAAGTTATTAAAAGGGTTGTAGGGAATGACTTGAATTTTAAGTTCAAATATGTAACTCCCTACAATCACCATCAACTCGCATGCAACTTCCATTCATTTATGCATTGAAAAATAAAGGGAGAAAGAGGACATGAAAAATAGAGTGAAAATTCGTATGAAATTTTACACCTAAATTGGAAAGTCCTTAGAACTATATTTTTGGCATGAAATCTTACAAAATTTGACATTTAGATTGTGGATAATAATCATCTTCCATTGTGATTGGGATTGAGACCATTGAGAGCAATGAAATGTAGATTTTGAAGTTTTGGAATGCAAAATGATTCAACCATGAAAAGATCTTGAAATTCATCATTTCAAGTAAGTTTCTTGATCCGAAATTCATGTTAAAGAATGCTGCAAATTCTTACATTGGTATTACAGCCATAAAAATTGTTTCCCTTTGTAACGACCCGGGTCCCACTTAACGGGCTGTCCTGGCCGTTTTAGATCGTCGACGTACTATCCTCACTGTACCAACATGGATCTTTTCAGCATGCTTTATCCTCACTCGCACGCTCCCCGAGAAAACTTCCCAGGGGGGTCACCCATTATAGAATTGCTCCAAGTCAAGCACGCTTAACTGTGGAGTTTCCAACGATGGACTTCCGGAAAAGAAGGTGCACCTTGTGATATGAGTAGTACCTATCAAATTTCTTAAACTTTCTTGGTCTGGGGTATTACAATCACCCCCCGTTAGACTCGGGACGTCCTCGTCGCGCTTGATCCATCTGAGGATCTGTTGCTAGGCGTTGGGATTCTAGATGTGGCTCCTACGAGTTCAAGAGGTGGCTCCCGTCGTATGGCGTAGCACTTTGTCCCGCATAGCACTTAGTTCCCGATTTCCGACTGGCAAACGGCTCTGATACCATTTGTAACGACCCGGGTCCCACTTAACGGGTTGTCCTGGCCGTTTTAGATCGTCGACGTACTGTCCTCACTGTACCAACATGGGTCTTTTCAGCATACATTGTCCTCACTCGCACGCTCCCCGAGAAAACTTCCCAGGGGGGTCACCCATCATAGAATTGCTTCAAACCAGCACGCTTAACTGTGGAGTTTCCAACGATGGACTTCCGAAAAAGAATGTGCATTTTGTGATATGAGTAGTACCTATCAAATCTCTTAAACTTTCTTGGTCTGGGGTATTACACCCTTCATATTATCTTGCTGTAAATGAAAATAATAAGTCGAAAAATGTATGTATGCCATTTTTGTTGAAGTTTAAAGCATTGTTAATGGCATGTCATGAAATATGCAACATAAATTCACGAAATTTTTACAGAATATTCCTGATATGATGTAGATCATATATGCAAAGTTTGGAAATTTATGGTTTTATAAATTTGGAGAAAAATGAAACCATAGATAAAATTGCAGAAATTTTAAATATTTACTGTCATCTGCTTGTTCATCTCCATGCAGTAAGGTTAGTATGGTTAGAAAGGTTTCTTCATAAGCTTTCCAACCATATAAAGAACTCAAATTTTAGACTTAAAATGAAGAAGTTTTGAGTTTTTGGATGAAAATCTGATTTTTTGTATTAAAATCGGTAAAATTCGAAACTTAATCACATGATAACTTTGTCCACATTGTGTTTCATGATTCCCATTTGGTATAAATTGATAGATCTTTTCGATACATTTTCAACGGTATAAAGAACATAATTTTTGGCCTTAAATTGAAAAAGTTATGGCCTTCTGAAATTTTGACAGAAATCTTTAAAAAAAACTGCAATTTTTCTTTAATGATGAACGGTAACCCGTGAAAAAATAAATGGCAAAAATCTGAACTGTTGATCCAATAAAAATTTCGAAAATTACAACATGATCCTTGAAATATTCTTGATTTTTATGTGCAATTAAAATTAATTTCCAGAAAATCAAAAATATTTTTTTTATTTTATTATTGAAATAAATTATAAAAAAAAAAGTATTGAAAATATTTTTCTGATTTGATTAAATTTTGAAATTTTTTATAAAAATCAAAAATATTTATTAAGTGGTATTTGCCTAATGTGGGGGTTTTTTCTTTTTCTTTTTTTTGAAATGAAAAATATTACGAAAGTATTTAAAATACCACGTTTTATATATGTTTATGAGTTGTACAGGTCTTGATTAGGTTATGTGATCTATTGTAACTTATTTTCAAGTTTGTGCTCGATCAGATATGACTGAATATATGCACACTTTTAGATTCTTTAGAGGGAATGCTAGAAAAGTATGTGTTATAGAATTTGTTAAAATGTTCAGTACTTATCGATATAAGTAAATGGATCTGGAACATGACATAATGTGGAATACGTGAATATTTTGGGACACAAGTTTTTGGTTAAATAGAATATGAGAATTCTGATGTCACTTCTCATTTGTTAGGACTATGTTGCAATAGAGATTTAAATGTGATTGAAGATTTATAAAATAAAACTTAAATAATGTTAGTTTTATTTTTGAAAGAATTAATTTGTGATATCATGATATATGTCATAATTGGATAAACGTGCATATTTATACTTTTATTTCATATTATGAAATTATCTAATTGAAATCATGATATCCGTTAATTCGTGTATTGTTATAAATGTTGAGATAAGTAGAATTAGTGAGATTCTTACTTAGACCTATTGATTATCAGTTGAGTGATAGTTCGGTGATTGGAAGATTTAGAGAAAATCTCACCTAAAACTATTTGATTCATCAACTGAGTGGGAGTTCTCAAGTGGAAGAATTAATGTAATTCTCGCTTAGAACCAATGGAATTTTGTATTATGAAATTAAGTTTATGATAGTGAAACAATAGGATTGCGGACGATGATTGAGAACATAGTGGACTTTCAACTCTGTGCCTAACGTTGAACTATCGTAGACGTTAATTTACATTAATGCAAAATTGAATGTACATAAATTGACATTGATTGAGAATAAAATGTCTCTAAAAACTGATAGATCATGGCATCAAAATCTCTAGTAGTTAACTTTAATAAAGGTGATAAGCTAAATGCAATAACATTTGTCATGATAAGAATTTGAGTGTACTAGAAGGATATGATGCTTTAGATAGCATCAACCACGCAATAGAAGACCTTATGTAGGTCATGTTACTCTAGAGAATAAAAGAACTTTGTTAAGTACAAGAAAATATGGATTCTAGTACTTGAACATTTGAATTGTTAGTTCTGTTATAAATAATTTTTTTCTCGAATGTGACTTGGCTAAGATGGTTAGCATAAATTTGACATTTTTGTTGGTCACATTTTTTTAGACAAATAGTAAGTTCAAATAGTCTCTTCTTAATAGATGAAAATTTTGAAATCAATGTGGCTTACAAATTGAAGTGTCAATTTTCTCTATTGATACTACCCGATGTGTAAGTTAAAAGACGTGCAACTTGATGTTGCTAAGTGTTGAGGATACACTTGTGTAGCAATGTTCTAATTTGCATAAGACTTGGATCTTAAGCACTATATGAGCTAGAACAAATACGGGATAGATGGAGAGGTTAGAAAAGGGACCAAGAAGAACATATCCGATAGTAAGTGAATGAAAGTGAATTTGGTAGAGGATCAATGTTATAAAGGTTCAAGTGCTTCAACTATACGGTTTGAATATCTTAGCTTGAAAGTGGTTGAGTTAAAGGATATTGCACTTGAATATATTTATCTTAGTGTTGTTTACGTGTCAACACTATAAATATTGGATCTTATCTTGTGTAGATAGTGGATTCAAGGGTTACAAGCCCACTTTATATGAGATCAAGAAATATCTTACTCTATTGTCAAGTTTTTGGCTTGATACAAAATAGATATATACAAATGATTGGAGTAGAAGTTTATATGACTGATATTGTAACTTACTGTTGCAAAGTGGAGAAACTTACCTCCTATTTGATATTAAGATAATATCAAAGACTCCACTAAACTTAATCTCACTTGTTCTTCTAAAAGTAGTCTATTACTTGAATTTATACGTGGTATTTCTGTTCATACTCACAATGGTGATGTTTAATTATGGTTCTGGACATTTGTGCAATGGTTTGAGATTTTTAGTTGAGAAAACTATTCAAAACTGTAAGAGTTAAACTTTCATTGAGTAAATCCATTCGAATTTCTTGAGAGATAGAGATGGATTTTATATTTTCATTACATTTATAGATGGATTCATGCATTTTAGTTGTGCTTCTGATTTTCTTAAATTGAAAATATTGTATTGATTTAGACTTCTTTGAAATGGAGTAGAAAATCCGATTATTGAAGTGATGACTTTGAGAACTATTTAATAGCGTGAATCTCTATCATGAGATATCAGTGATCTATGTAATGAAGAGATTCTTATTTGATTGACTATTCTTTAATCACCAATAATTATATGGTGTATTGTGTAGAAGGATGGAATATAACTGAATATGATGAGATTTGAGATATGCAATCAAATTTAAGTATTTGCTTTTGGAAAGAGTGTTGGTTAACTACAATGTATCAGTTAACGGAGTTCTCTCTAAATTAGTATTTTCAGAATTGTATAAATTTTGGACATGAAGACAATCAAATATGGGCTGTCTTAAACTCATAATCGATTATGTAAGTTTTTAATAATGAGTTTGGGAACATGAGTCTATTAAGAACGAGATGTATCTCTGAGATACACATAATAGTTCAAAAAGGTACTTAATTGAGATTTTGGATGGATATTGGGTCGCAAGATGTGACATTTGATATTTTTTTTAGTAAGAAAGAATTTTAGATAATATTATTGAAATTGATATTATGTGTATTGATGGATCAGTTTTTTGAATACGTAAGAGTTGGCTTAAACTTCTAACTCAAGTGTGAGTAATCTGTTTTCGAGTGGGAGCTATCCCTATCCGAGTGGAAGCTATCAAAAAACTATCTAATTTCAATGGCTCTTGGTTCCGAGTGGGAGCTAAGAGCTAAACAATTTCAATGATTCATGGTTTAGAAAATCAGTGGAGAAATTTGAGAAAAGTGATGGAAGTATATATGTAGTACATAATTCCAATCTAATTTGAGATTTGATGGAAGTTCTAATTGGACATTATGTTTATTGAGAACATTCGGTTCTTAAAAACGAAGTAGAAACTAGTGAGTTTATGATAGATAAAACTCATTTTTTAGGGAAAGGTTATACTCAATATGAGTATATTGAGTTTGATAAACTTTTTTCTTAGCAGTGAGATTCAGTTCTATACGCTGGTGCTAGTCATAATAGTGTGTTTAAGTTTAGATTACACCAAATAGACTTCGAGACTGTATTTTCATTCTCAGATGAGAATTGATTGAAGAGATCTACATAAATCAATTTGAAAGCTTCATGTTGAAGGCTTTTATAGTATTGTGGTAACTTCTTAGTTACACTTGTAGCCTAATACAATTATCTTGACACTGGTACTTGATGGTTGTCCTCAATTTTTGAGACGAAGAATATGGGTTTAGCAAATTGTCTATTTTGTTAAAAATATTATTCCAGTCTTCTTTCTCTGTTACAAAAGCGGCATACCATAAAGATATTAGAATATTTTTTAATTGTGAAATTGTTACCCTATTGATACTCCTATATCGAAAGGTGACCATATGAGTTTTCATGAATGTCCAAGGACTCCATAAGTGCACAAAGAAATATCCAGAGAACCATATCTAGTACGATTAGGAGTTACAAGTATGCTATAATGTATACTTACCCTAATATTTGTCATGCCATGGATCTAGTCAGTAGGTATCGGTGTTGTCCTTAGAAATGATATTTTGATACTTGAAGGGTACAATTGTCAATTATTCCATTTTGTTGTTGAGTGAATAACTTGTGATAGGAATAGATATGCAAATATCAACTAAGGATGGGAGTTAATTGGGCACAAATAGTTATTAGACTCGTGCAATCTTACTACATTGAGTAGCAAGAAGCATATAGTGTAGTATATAACTTGACAGTGGAAGAAATTGTTTGGTATAGATGTATTGGGCATCTAATGATATTAGTTGTGAATATGAGATCCATGATAGTTATGAAATTATCTCATTTGATGAGGATCTCAAATATCATGATGGAACCAAATACTCGACAGTGTTTATGTGAGAGATATTAGTAAAGAAAGTGTCTTTCCAATATATCTATGTAAACGATGGTTTATAATCATCATACTCTAAAGTTGTTTAGATATGTAATTGTCGATAATGTCGAATCTCTAAAATTATGTAGAATATGATACTTAGTGTATCGGAAAACTCTTGATTAAGTTTTATATGCCCATAAATGAACAATTTTGAGTTGATGTGTAATCTATTGTTGGGATTATAAGATAATATTTTATATGCACATATAAAGTATGTCAAACATGTTGAGATTGGTTTACTCACACGAACAATCGTTTCAGACACTTTGGGTTGTGCTGAGATGAGACAAGTGATCACGTTATGTAGTGATCTGGTCACCTTGATAAGATATCAAGATGAGATTACAACAAGTAATCGAAATGGATTTTGTTATTCATTAAACATGTTTAGTAGCCGATCGAATTCTCGATTTGAGATTGCCCAGAGGAATGAATATAATGAGAACTCAAGTTAGATATCGGGGAATACCTGAACTAGGATCTGTATGATGTTATTTATTTATAAAGGATATGACATACACCCTAAGACTGAGAAAAACGTCGTAGCACGTGTATTATGCCATGTGTGCTTTTACAACTAATAATGGGTAAATAAGTGAATGGATTTCTACTTATTCATTGTGTGAGACCTTGATGTTTATATAACCTCATATATACCCTTATGACTTTTGACTATTTCTTGAGATTTTATTTCGATGTTGCTACTTTAGCATGTTGCCAATAACTATGATTGATTCAGTTGGATGGGACATGTCTAGGAAAGCAGCTGATTAAAGTTGAAGGATTCAAGTAGGAAAGGAAAACTATTTTGACCAATATTTATATTTGTATTCACCGGCTGGACAAAATGTGTTCAACTATTTAGGGTATAGAACACAATTGTGAATACAAGGAAATGATGTGGGGTTCAAGTGTGTTCCATATATATTCGAGGGATCGGAAATACTTGAATTAATGTTGAAAAATGAGTTTGGGGTATAACGATATGTAATGTTCCTCTAGTAGAGTTACTATATATCTCTAACATGTTTATAGTATTGTGAGCTCTAATATTACTTGCTGGTCGCACGATTTATTTGTCTATGGATTTTTGTAAGATAGATCTTGAGAAAGATCTAACGTATGACATTCGTTGTCCCTTGTAGTTCGGATCAAACCCATCATGTGCGAGTGAGAGATGTTAGAAAATATGGGTCGTGGGTTGCCCATGTAGGATGACCCGACCTACAAGTAATTAAAAGGGTTGGAGGGAATGGTTTGAATTTTAAGTTCAAATATGTAACTCCCTACAACCACCATCAACTCGCATACAACTTCCATTCATTTATGCATTGAAAAATAGAGGGAGAAAGTGGACATGAAAAATGGAGTGAAAATTCGTATGAAATTTTACACCTAAATTGGAAAGTCCTTAGAATCATATTTTTGGCATGAAATCTTACAAAATTTAACACTTAGAATGTGGATAATAATCCCCTTTCATTGTGATCGGGATTGAGACAATTGGAGAGCAAGGAAATGTAGATGTTAAAGTTTTGGAATGTAAAATGATTCAACCATGAAAAGATTTTGGAATTCATCATTTCAAGTAAGTTTCTTGACCCGAAATTCATGTTAAAGAATGCTGCGAATTCTTACATGGATCAAAGGGCCATAGTGTACAAATAAGTTTGATCAACTCCAAACATTCCCGCTGGAATAAACCATATAGAGAAGTGTCAAGTTGAAGAGTACGGCCAATAAAGCCTAACTAAGAATGTGACACCTAGGCTACACAAATGGGCTTCAAAACAGTAATATAAACAACATTTAAGAAGAGTAGTGTTATTCATAGTAAGGGACTGCAATAATTATCATACATGACATTTTTCGTGGCATAGCATTATTAGAAGTTATTCATTTTTCAAATTATTAAAATTATTCTACATAAGATGATTACTGTAGTCGCTGATCATGAAAATCAGAAGCCACCCATTGGCATAAATTATGCCATAAAATTTTGAATTATTTGATTCATTGGCATTGTGGGTTTCGATAGATTGTCATTGATTGAAGAAGCTCGTGAAGTTAAAAAAAATCCTTTCAACGTAATTTTATGGTAAGGGCCACCAATCATCAAAACTAGGTATCAGGCTACCACAACGAGGATACCGGCACATGAGAATACGCTCGGGCACGCGAGTTCGAGGTGGTCTTAGCGTAGACCACCTATTAATGATAAAATCTTAACTCAATTTTAGCAATTTGATTTATCTAATCTCAGCTCCACTATTCTTAATTATGAAATGATAAGGTAGCAGTTACTGTTCTACCACTGTTGATGGTAAAAATCGAATCAAACGATTTTATTGATGAACTAATTACAATCGAAGATCAAATTTAAATACAATCAACAAATCATTTCTCTTAACTATGAGTTTCACCTCCTAAATTTACTAATCTAGACGCTTCAACTAGAATAAGAGGAGAAATAGTTATTTGAGAATGAGATATTTGAATTGCATTCATTCTTCTTCAAATGAGGGTATTTATAGATCTTCTTCCAAACATTGGGGGTAATCTAGTCATTTTGGAAAGGGTGACAGGTGGTGACTCCTTAATGCCCATGGTCCGCAACTTTTATGCGAGTCATTGCTTCATTTGCTTTGTCGGTAATTAACTTGGTTCGTTGATTAACCCTTTCCAGGGCTAACAACCACATCGAAGTTGTCAATAGGGAGGGAGAGATTAATGTTGGTGTCATGCTTGTCCAGTTGTCTTTGTTGAAAGAAGTGGAGGATATAAGGATTGAGGCATCACAATCATCGATAAAGTTAGTCATCGAAGAAGAGGCGGGTGATAATGGCAATAGTGATGGGGAGGAAATCATCTTGTTGATGGTGGTGTTTTGTAATATTTGCTACAAGGATGTTTCATGTAAAGAAGGGTTCGAGGTTCAAATGTCAAAAGTGAAACGATAAGGATGATTTGTGTAATGAAGGCAAATGATAGGAACGTTTTGTGCCTATTAACTTTAATGTTAATATTTGACTACAAATTATAATGAACTTTTTATTTTTCCCAAATATGCACTTACATAATGAAGACTTTTTTTTGTCTTTTTCTCTCTAGATACTTCCTCATGTACTAAAACACATTGCAAGTCGCGAATTTTAGTTGTCTCATTCAATCTTTTCCACTGAGTGTAGATCTAATAATAGGAATGACTTGAAATCACAAGAGATATCTAGGAGCATTAGGGCAAGACTAACAAAAGCCCTTGTGTTAGTCTAGGCTCCTAAGTATAATTAACAGAAAATTAGAGGGCTCAAAGAGACCAGTTACCTTCTCTTCAGTGCAAAAGAAAATGTTTTGGTATCCCAACAATGATTTTGGATGCATTGGTGCTCTCTCTAATTTGGACCCCAGTTGGGTTTGACCAAATTCGTAAGAAGTTAAATAATTGAATGGCCTTGGGGTAATTCTGCAATTACAAAGTTATTTGTCAGCATCACCATTTGTCAAGGAGTTAGGATATGTGCTACCACTGCAGTGTATGGATACACTACTTATTTCTTCTTAGTCTGCAATGCTAATGAGTTTGGATCGCTTATCGACATAAATCTCTTGTCACCTTCTCTAGGCCATGCAAAATCTAATTTTTTCGAAAATTCAATGCGTGTATCCTAATATATCTATTATACGAATGATCTTTTTAGTCGGGCAATTCTTGTATGTAAAAAGAGAGGTGTGAGATCCTTTATATTACTCATCTTGAAAATTTTTAAACGATGAGTAGACATAGTTTTTTGACATTCATAGTAAGCCACGTGCATTGTGTTGTATAAAATATTTTAAAAGATTATCCTTGACCAATTCATTTTATTGACTATTATTTTCAACAACTATTGACTAAGTCTTGCTATGTATTTGTTTGTTGCACAAAATCTACAAGTTGTGGCTTACTGATATTGGCCACGATAACTGCATAAATTGTTACCTTGAAGCCTATAAATACAACCACTTGTTCATTCATTTTCTCACTTCTTCAATATATTATATTGCTATCTCTTCTTCGTTCTCCATAGCTTTCTTAAAGCTTCGTTCTGTTTTAGTATTTAGATTGGGTTTATAATCATATTTAAGTTTTGTTGTTCCTGTTACCCTCTCAATAGAGGAAGAGTTTGTTGAATCCTGGGGGATAGCTAATTTTGCCAGAATTATCCTTAAGGACAGTGCTTGCACACATCGAACCAGTTGTTTATTTGAATTCAATTACTGCATCTATTTTACTTTGTTTTCAATCTTAAGGATAATGGCTTCGGACGACAACACAGCCTCAGGTACACCTTCTACAATCACCGTACCTGAGAATGGTCCATTATCATCCGTGCCACCAATTGCAGTTCCCATGGCTATGACACTTGCCAAACCATTCCCAGATGTCTCAGAAATTGAGGTTTTCGCCAACAAGAATTTCAAGAGATAGCAAGAACGTCTGTACTCTCTGCTCGACGTACATGGAGTGGTATTTGCGCTCAAAGACCCAAAACCCACATCAAACTCTGAATTTCACATTCAAGATGCCTGGGTCCATGCCAACAAGGTTTGTCGACACACCATCTTACAAACCTTGTCTACTGAATTATTTGATGTGTATTGTAGCTATAAGGAAGCTAAAATCATCTAGGAGGCATTAGTCAAGAAGTTCACTGTCGAAGATGCAACAAAACAAAAGTTTGTTGTAGGAAAATTCTATCGTTGGGAGATGACAAACAATAAGGATATCAAGGCTCAAATCAACGAATACCAAAAGTTACTTGAAGAGTTGAAAGCCGAGGAGATTGAGCTACCAGAAAATTTTGTTGCTGGGATTTTGATCAAAAAATTGTCGGAATCATGGAATGACTATAAAAACAACCTAAAACACAAGCAAAAGCTTCTTTCACTGGATGAGCTTATCACACACATCCTTATTGAGGACACCAATCGAAGGGAGGCAAAAGCCGTAGAGGCAAAGGAAATGGCAACAAAGGCCCACCTGGTACAAGGAAAAAGGTACAACAATAAAACCTGTGATTTCAAGCCTAAAGTTAATAACCATATGTTCAAAAAGAAAGGCACTTGCTATGTTTGTGGAAAGCCTGGCCATCATGCACCTCAGTGTCGGAAAAGAGTGATAAATGACAATCCTCCAAAGCTAAAAGTCAACTTGGTCGAAGGAGATGATATTATAGCTGCGGTTATTTATCAAGTGAATATTGTGGCCAGTGCTAAGGACTGGGTGGTAGACTCTGGGGCAACATGACACATTTGTGCTAACAGGGATGCCTTTTCCTCCTACACTTCTGTAGGAGATGGAGAAGAGGTAGTCTACCTTGGAGATTCAAGAACAACAAAAGTTCTTGGTAAAGGGAAAGTCCAACTCAAGCTAACCTCCGGAAAGACCTTAGCTTTGAATGAAGTGCTGCATATTCCTAACATTAGAGCAAATTTAATTTCTGTAGCACTATTAGGGAAAGCAGGGGTTAAGGTGTCATTTGAATCTGACAAGATTGTAATGACCGAAAATAATGTTCTTGTCGGGAAAGGTTATTGTAATCAAGGGTTATTTGTACTGAATGTTCACAATATCATTAATGAAAATGCTGGATCATCTTCTGTTTACTTAACTGATTTTATAGATATGTGGCATGCTAGATTAGGTCATGTTAGTATTTCATATATTAAGAAAATGCTTTCTCAAGGTATGATATCTAGTTCTTGCCCTGCACGCATAAATAAATGTGAAGTTTGTGAACACTAAAGGAAATGATGAATGCTATGTTAATAAGTTCTTCTGCACCTAATAACTTGTGGGGGGAAGCTATCTTATCCGCATGTCACTTACAAAATAGAATTCCCTATAAGAAAATTGGTAAGACACCTTATGAATTGTGGAAGGGTTATACTCCTAATCTTAAATACTTAAAAGTGTGGGGGTGTCTTGCTAAGGTTATGCTGCCTGAACCTAAAAAAAGGAAAATAGGCTCTAGAACTTCTGATTGTATGTTTATTGGTTATGCTGAACATAGTGCTGCATATAGGTTTCTAGTTTTAAAGAGTGATATACTTGATTGCAACACTATTGTTGAAACAAGAATGCTGAATTCTTTGAACATATTTATCCGTTGTCTGAAAAGATTTCTCATGCACCTGTTAATCGAAATACTAACGAAAGTATTGACATGGGCTCTAACAATGAATTATTAAGGAGTAAGAGAGTCAGGAAAGAATTTTCCTTTGGAGATGACTTTGTCACTTATCTTGTTGATGGTGACCCAATCACTTACTCTAATGCTATCTCATCTTCTGATGCACCACTTTGGAAAGAAGCTATTGATAATGAGATTGAGTCACTTTTACAAAATCGAACGTGGGAATTAGTTGATTTACCTTTCGGGACAAAACCAATTGGCTGCAAATGGATTTTTAAGAAAAAATGTTTTCCTGATGGTTCGATTAATAAATATAAAGTTAGACTAGTTGCAAAAGGTTTTACACAAAAACAAAATGTTGACTATTTTGATACTTTTGCTCCAGTAACTAGAATTTCTTCAATGCGTATTTTAATCGCCTTAGCTTCTATTTAAAAGCTTTTTATACATCAAATGGATGTTAAAACAGCTTTTTTAAATGGTGATCTAGAAAAAGAGATTTATATGGTGCAACCTGAGGGCTATATAGCTCATGGGTTAGAGAATAAAGTGTGTAAATTGAGAAAGTCTATGTATGATCTTAAACAAGCACCAAAACAATGACATGAAAATTTCGATCAAATTATATTGAGTAATGGTTTCTCATCAGTTGATGTGGATAAGTGTGTTTATACAAAAGTTGCTACTAATGAATGTGTGATTATTAGTTTATATGTGGATGATAATGCTTATATTTGGTACTAGCATTGATGTAGTGCAAAGTACTAAATGTTTTCTAGCTTCAAAATTTGATATGAAAGACATGGGTGAAGTTAGTGTGATTTTGGGTGTCAATATCATACGGAGAGACAATGGTATAATGTTGTCACAACAACATTATGTAGAGAAACTTCTTAGGAAGTTTAATCACTTTGATGTGACACCTGTGAGTACTCCTTATGATGCAAATACTCAATTAAAGAAAAATCGTGGTGATCCAATTGCTCAAACTAAATACGCTCAAATCATTGGGAGTCTGATGCATTTGATGAACTTTTCTAGACCTGACATAGCTTATGCTGTGTACAGACTAAGTAGATATACTCATAATCCTAATCGTGGTCATTGGGTTAGATTAGTCAGACTAATGAGATATTTAAGAGGTACAATGAACTATGGTATTCTATATAGTGGATTTCCCGCTGTATTTGAAGGATACAATGATGCAAATTGGATTTCAGATTCAGATGAGACCAAATCTACTAGTGGTCATGTATTTACTCTTGGCGTGGGTGCAATTACATGGAAATCAGCCAAACAACCTATCATTGCTAGATCCACCATGGAATCTGAGTTTATAGCTCTGGAAATAGCTGGTACTAAGGCTGAGTGGTTAAGAAATTTCTTGGCCGAGATTCCACTAGGAATGAAACCGACACCATCTATGTTAATACATTGTGATTGTTAAGCGGCAATAGCCATTGCAAAGAATAAGAATTTCAAAAGCAAAAATCGACATATTCGATTGAGACACTATGTGATAAAACAGTTGTTAAAAGATGGAATTATATCAATCGATTATGTGAAGTTTGGCTGATCTACTGACCAAACCATTGGGAAGAAAATTAATTCTTGAAACATCGAGGGGTATGGGACTGAAGCCTATATGAGATATCAAGGGTGATGGTAACCCGACCTATGTGATTGGAGATCCCATGAATTAGGTTCATATGGGTAACAAGTCACTTGATGATACTGAAGCACTACAAAATTAATTAAGTTCTACCTATGGTGTGTGATTAGTACTTAACTGCAATTTAACGTGATGATGAGCTAAGCTCTTAATATATTCCATAGCCTTTAAGGGTGGTGTATAAATTTGCAGTGTACACTTGATGGAATTACCTAAATGAGTGTGGAGTGGGGCCGCTCCCATGAGGTTGTGGTAAAATCTCTAGAGCACTCATGATAACCAGGCGAGCGCATGGCCTATTAGAGCAAAAACGCGTTGAACAACAAAATTGTGGAAGTGTAATGTGATCGGTGAAACCTCCAACTTACATTAAGAGTTTATTGGTTCATAGAAGCTATACGCTTCACTGATAACTCTGTAAGTTATGTTTCATTCTTTCTAAATCTGGTTCATAATCCAAAAGATACCAGATTCAAGGCATTTACATCAATGTGTACAAACCCAATATAAAACTTTTAAAATATGTGGGAGATTGTTGTATAAAGTATTTTAAAAGATTATCCTTGACCAATTCATTTTATTGACTATTATTTTCAACAACTATTGACTAAGTCTTGCTGAGTATCTATTTGTTGCACAAAATCTGCAAGTTGTGGCTTACTGATATTGGCCACGATAATTGTATAAATTGTTACCTTGAAGCCTATAAATACAACCACTTGTTCATTCATTTTCTCACCTCTTCAATATATTATATTGCTCTCTCTTCTTCGTTCTCCATAGCTTTCTTAAAGCTTCTTTCTGTTTTAGTATTTAGATTGGGTCTATAATCATATTCAAGTTTTGTTGTTCCTGTTACCCTCTCAATAGAGGAAGAGTTCGTTGAATCCTGGGGAATAGCGGATTTTGCCAGAATTATCCTTAAGGACAGTGCTTGCACACCTCGAACCAGTTGTTTATTTGAATTCAATTACTGCATCTATTTTACTTTGTTTTCACATTGTGTATATTTTGAATTCTGTTTTGCTTATTGTTGTTCTCATAATTGGGATTTGGGCTTAAGGTAGGCCTAAAAAGAAGAAGTCTTTCAAAGAGAGTGGAGATCGAGGTCCATAGTCAGGATGCTGCTCACTTATAAAGAGGGAATACATTTTTAGATTTGCCTCTAGAGTTTGACGATGCTTGTGCATTGTGCAAGTTACTTTCCTTGCTCTAACGGGTGCTACATAACGATGAATTGTTTTCGTTCTTAATCCTAAGACCTCGTTATAAATTCTTAAGAGGAATTTCATTATTAGGACGACTTATGCCCCCTTACCGATACATACGATTTTTGTATCTATAGAAGCTTGTCTCTGGTCATATTTTGACTCTTGATAACTTTGCTAAGCTTGGTGTGTATTGATACTTCGTCCTTCTTTTCTTCCTTTTTTCTTTTTTCATGAGTTCACTAGCCCCTGAGCACTCAATCCAACTCATAATTTATCTTATTTTTGTATGTAGGGGCAGATCCAGAAAGTCGAGGAGCTAGGATGGTCGTTGACCATTGACGACCACAATAGCGAGATTATTTATTAATATTTAATTAAATAATATAAATGCAAAGTTATATACATATGAAAATATAATACAATACAATCCAAAAAAACGAGAAAAAAAAATACATTTTTTGAATCATATACGCATAATCAAATTTCAAGTTTTTATGAATTTAAGCGGATAAGATGAAGCATATACGTAAATCATGATTAAATGGTTAATATAAGTTCCGGACTTAGGTGAAGCTTAAGCAAAGTTTTAAAAATAATGATTTTTAGAACTATTTTTGACAAAATAAAAAATAAAAAAAATATTGTTTTCGAACTTTTAAAAGAATAAAGAACATTACTTAGATTGTCCAAATTTAAATTTTACAAAATAAATTGATAAAATCTAACAATAAAAGTGTATATCATAGTTATCATACTCGACCCGATCATTGATTGGACAAATCATCGGGTTAGTGGTTTAACCGTTGCGTCTTGAATTTTAGTTAAAAAAATAAATTTTAAAACTAAGCCCCCGTTTGGTCCTCCATTATTTTTAAAATGCATTTTCCCTTTCTTGTTTTCAAACACACATTTTTTAATAAAATAATATTTCATGCGAACCCAAAATTTTTTATTTTTTAATCATACATTCTCCATTAAATCACTTTTCTAAAATACATTGTTGACCAAAAAAGGGGACTCAAATAGACTTTCTCTATTACTTTGATAAAGTCGAATACATATATTTTTGTCACAGTTATTATTAACAATCTTTAATTGCCATAATCAGGAGCAGATCCATAATCTTAGTGAGCCTATGTGGCCACCCATGTTGGATCCATTAGGAAAAAAAAAGTTATAAAGTTTTTATAATTCACGTTAAATATTTATAAATGTATCAAATTTCAACATAAGGTTGTGTAACTCATATAACAGAGCATCAGCTTTCTATGTGATATGTATATGGTTTGATTCCAGGAAGCTCCTCTCATTGTTTTAATTTTTTTAACTATCAAATTGACTGAAAGAAAAGTTTTATAATACATTTGCAATAAAAATATTCGAACTGTACTCAATATGTGATTATTCAAAGTTTGACCACTATAACAATTGTAGATTAGTAAATTAAACAAGAAATATTGGTATATCAAACTAATAGAGTCTTTGTTTTAAAAATTATTTTTCTAACTAAAATTCAATGACTCAACGATTGAACTACTTATCCGATGATTTTTTCAATTGACGACTGGATTAGATATGATAACTATGGATAATAAATACTTTTAGTGTTAGGTTTTATTAATTTATTTTGGAAAATTTAAATTAAAAAAATTTAAGTAATGCTCTTTATTCTTTTAGGAGTTCAATTTTTTTTTTTTTTTATATAGTTCTAAAAATCATTGTTTTAAGAATTTTGTATAAGCTTCGTCTAAGTTCGGAACTTGTATTTACCATGTAATTATATTTTAAGTATGAGATTCATTTTGTTTCGCTTAAGTCAGTAAAAATTTGAAATTTGATCATATGTATATAATTCAAAAAATGTATCTTTTTGTTGTTATTTTGGATTGTTGAATTTTCAACGATGAATGTATTTTGAATCGAGATGCAAAAGAATCTATTTCCCATTTATCTTATTATTTATCCCGTAAATGAGTCTAATTAGTAATTATTATATATTCATATATTTTTTTAATATTAATAAATAATTTTGCTATTGAAGTCGTAAACGGTCAACGATCGCCCTAACTCACTCGACCTTCTGGATCCGTCCCTGACCATAATAGTCAATATTTCCATTATCACGTGGTTGAACCCTATGCCTCTTGCATGCAAAGCAATCACTACCATATGAGCTACACGACCTTTGTTGAAGGCTCATACATTTATAAATATTTAACGTCAAAAGTTTTATAATCCTCTTGCTTGTAAGTGGTGAAAAAACTCCTCAAACAGTCTCGAACTTGGTAGCTTCTTCAGGAAATGCATAAATATTGCACGGTAATCCTTATGCTTATTCATAATAAGAGAAGCACTCTTAATCTCAGATGGCCCCTTGACAGAGTGGGGCTGGTAATAAATACCCCCCCCCCCCCCCCCCCTTTAAAGATCTTATTTTGGCTTTAAGTCCCTATTTGAGAAAGTTTTTTGAGATTATACGATGATGATTCATAAAATGTATAATTAAAGAACGAGCAAACATTATGGGTCCGGTTAAAAGTGAAGTTTGCCGAAAGCTTTACCTAACCAAAGCTAAATTTGTTACCAGATTTATTGCTCATGTACTTGAAATACTATATTTGCTTCTGTACTAATATTTAGCATGCTATGTTTGTACTGTCATTTGACTCATTTCAAAAAGGAGGTGGCTTACCCTAAAGGCTGGAAGAGCAAATGGAAACCGCTATTTGTACATTTCATGTATACATTAAGATTGACGTTGTATGAAGTGTAAAAATCTGTGCCATGAATTATTTTAAATGTTATTGAAATCAATAGTAAAAAAATATCCACCTCACACACTATAAAAAAATTGTCAAAAATAGAGATTAAAATCAGATTTTTAGTAAATTTTGATAAAAGTTGAAGAAATGTATGGTTGAAAAATTGTAGATTCTATGAAATATTTGGTTAAAATTAATCGTTAATTTTGACTTGAAATTTTAATTGAATTTTAATACAAACCACGTTGTTAATGTCATTGTAGAGGGAAAAGTCTTAGATAACCAACTTTCTACTGTGGCTGCTTTGTATTGTTCTATTATATCAGTGGTTGTCTTTTTTGCTAGGTTTCTTGTAAATTGTTTGTTTCTTTATGATCATTTGATACCATGATACTATATAGCAGGGGCGGACCCAGATAAATTTTTGAGTGGGGGCGGAGCCAGCTCGTCAAAGTAGGGGTGTCCAAAGTTGAAGGGGTGGTGGCTTATGGGGGTGCTGCCCCCGAAATTTTTTTTTTCGGAGTTGTTGAATAGTTTAGATTTAGCCGCATTTTCCCAACTAGTTCATGCTATATAGGCCATGAACGAAGCCTCTCACCCTGCATCAAACCCACAAATATATTCACTCTGACCATGCAATAGTTTTTGCAATCACAAGTGGTCAAAATGAGATTTACATAACATACCAATTTTTCAGTAATATTAGCCACATGAACTACTACGTGGCCAAAATACTTTCCTTTCGAATCGTGGACTTCAATTGTCAAATCATCTCCAAACCCTTCGGCAAGCTATATTCAAGTGGGAATGAAATTTAACTATCCAACTCTATGAGATTGAAGAATATGTAACAAGATTAAAGAGAAAAAGATTACATACAAAACATGAGTTTCACCAGATCTTGGCTGCATTCGAGATAGAAAATAAGCTAAAAAAACTGTAAAAAAAAAATTTAAAATTTAAAATATTTTTTTTTTTTGGTTTTTTTTTTCAGTGGGGGCGGCCACCCCCGCTGGGCCCTTCGTGGGTCCGCCCCTGCTATATAGAATTTAGGGGGTGGGGGTGGGGGTGGGGGGGGGGGGAAAGAATATGTGGAATGTATCATGTATGAGATGTTTGTTTGTTTTCAACTAGACTTTATCTAATTAACATACTAAATATATTTATTTAGTTCTATTAGTGCCACTTTCTCCTTCATTTTAAAATAAAAACATCAATTAGAGGTCCCAATTGAATCGGTTTGCTTCGCATGTTGACCCAAAATGCACACAGCTAGTGGGTAAACTAGTCCAACCAAGAAAAGCAGAAAAAGAAAAATTTGCCGGGTGTTTTTCTCAATTGATGTTTGAGTGAATTTTAAAAATCTTTCTAAATTTAGGTGTACCCCATTGAGAAGCGTCTTCAACTGAGATTTTAATTAATTTCAATGAAATCATTTGAAATGTAGATATCCTCAATAACTCGTGGATTTATAAAGGTTTCACCAATAAATGAATTTCAAGTTTAAAAATACACATAACAAAATCTTTTGAAATTTTACCTTTTTTTTAAACGAAATTATGTAGAAATCTATTCAAATTTGCAATATAATTTATAATCTTTTAAAATTCATCAAAATCTCAATTAAGAACACCTCGTTATATATATATATAGATTAGATTGGCAATTATAATTTGTTTCCCACTTTAGATTTAAATTAATAATTGAATAATTTATTTTTTTATAGATACCAATTCAAATCCAAATCCAAATTACAACATTATATTATTTAATTTGTAAAGAGATTAGTATATTTTTTAGAAAGTTATAGGCTTTATAAGGGAAGGAACTTTGCTCATGGATGATTCAAATTTCAATAGCTAATATCTTTTTATATCGTTATTATCTATGAACTAGGTTCTATCATTTTTTTTAAGAGAGAAAAACGTTTTAGATAAAACTAAGTTCGAGCTGCCTTAAGGGATCGAATAACTTTCACACCTAAAACCAATACTAAAAAAAATTAACTTATTTTTCCAATCAAACTCAAATTAACAAAAGTTCAACTCACATAAAAATATAATTGCCACATCTAAATATTATTGTACAGTTTTATTTTCTGTATAGAGTTTATAGTTCGTTTGTTGAATGAATCTATAGTCTAATTTGACATGTGAACAACGATTGCTATTTTTTTTTTTGGCCCGAGGACACATTTGAAGTGCGGGATTTTTTCGTGACATTTGGAGGTAACAATTGCATGAAATAAGAACAATTACACGGAATTATTCTTTTTATGTAATTATAAAATAAAATTAAATATCATAAATATAAAACTCAAAAATAGAGTTAAAAGGAATGGTAATGAGTCGAGTTGATCTAGTCTTTGGGCCATCCATCCAACTTGTCTTGGCTCAACTTGTTGGCCGTACCCTTGACTTGTTGAGATGAGCTCAGCTGGCTTGTTGGTTAGCCATCCCTCGAGCCTTTTGATTTTTCAAAGAAAAATGAAAAAATATGAAAAAAGTTAAATTAGGAATAAGAGACAAATTTTGTTACGTAATTAAACAAAAAAAATATTTCTGGCTCGTGATGTCCAGTAACTTTACTTGTCTAGCTATGACCAACTCACAAATTCATAGTGAAACAAGCTGAGCTCTCACGAGTGGGCTTGGGCCCCTTTCTCACCCCTAGGGATGGCAACGGGGCGGGGCGGGGCGGGGCGGGGGCGGGGATGCCCTCCCCGTCCCCCGCCCCGTTAAGAAATTCATTCCCTGTCCCCGCCCCGTTCCCCGTTTAAGGCGGGGCGGGGCGGGGTCGGGTCGGGTCGGGGCGGGGCGGGGCGGGGGTGGATTTATTCCCCGTTTAAATTTTTTTTTTTTTTAGTTTTTGATAATTTATTTTTATTGTCCATATTCATTATATTTAAACAAATAATTTTAGTTGCTATTTTCTATTAGAACTAACGAAAATGTTCATTTAAAGTATTGAATTCTTAAAAAAAAAAAAAAAAAAAAATTTTTTTTAACGGGGCGGGGCGGGGACCCCGTTACCCGTCCCCGCCCCATCCCCGCCCCGTTATCCGTTTAAGCGGGTTTTCCTCTCCCCGTTCGGGGCGGGTCCCCGCGAGTATCGGGTTTGTCGGGTTTTTTTGTCATTCCTACTCACCCCTAGTTAAGAAGGGAAGTAGGGACCGTGACGAGGGTGCACAAAGCGCCACGTGTATCTATATTTAAGGCAGCGAGAAATAAGAAAATGTAGAAAAAGAAAAATGAAGAGGTAAAATGCAAAGGTTCAGAAGATCTAGGGTTTCTTTCAAGGGGTTCTCTTATCTCTATTTTCTCTCTCTATATCCATACACTCTACTATATGCATAATCTGGATGTATAGACCGATCAATTAAAACTGAAAATTCATTAGGGTTTTTAGGGGTTTCTGTATTCGATTGCGAAAAGCTATTGAAGTTTTGTTGTAATAATACATTTGAGAATCGAATCAAATAACTTGTATATATAAATATGGGAGGATCGCAGAAATCAAAAAGGATTACTTGGGCTTCCGATGTTAATCTTTGTCAGGTAAATCTTGTAAAAATTCTTATATCTCCTTAGTCTTCAATGCTTTCTGTCGATTTTCAGTATTAGTTTTCTAATGTTTGAAAAGTGTAAAAAATTTATAGGAAACAATTTAGTGGCGGCCTGTTGAATTACATTTTTTAAGCTTTTAACTCGAAGATGAAATTACAATGGGAAATTGTTTTTTTTCTGACGGAATGAAATTGAAAGGGCATTTCTGTTGCTTGACACATTTGTAACACTGACTTGAAAATTGATCGATGAAGTAATCATCCTTTACATGTAAGTTTGCTGACTGGAAAAAAGCCAGAAAGATAAATGAATGATGATTACATTTTCTATTTTGGAAGTTAAGATCGGTTCATTTAGTTGTCAATTGAAATACTGAATATTAATTGCACAAGTAAATCAAATTCGAATTAGACTAATGAGCAACACAGACAAAACTCAGTTGATCCTCGAATAGTCGAATTATTTTGGACTGGTACTTCTGCAGTTTGACATACAAACAAATGGACTATTTTCAAATACCAAGACATTTTTTTTCATTTTATTCTCACTGCATCTCTAATTTTATAGAACTTTATGCAGATGTATAATAACAATCCTTAGTTGAAGCATGAGAAATACTTGCTTTAGCAGAATTACAGCATTAATTGCAATACAATGTGTCAATTTAGCTGATGATTTAGTCATTAGGTTTGTGATAATTCCTGATTTATGCTGGTGTATTGAGAATGAACTTCATAGGGATTTCATATAGTTCGTGGCTTCTCTTCAATTCAAGATTACACTATAAAATGGAACATAAACAGAGGGCTGTGCAGATGTAAGAAGAAGAAAAGAATTCTTATGTTTGACTATGTTCACTTCAGACAATACCATTGACTTGCAGGATCAAAGAGTTACGAGAATAGGTTTACATGGTCTCTGGTCTTAAAGATACTAAAATTCTTTTTGAGTGTCAGTTATTTCTATTTATTGCAATTTTTTTTTGTGCCCTGATATTTATTTTCCTGTTTATATTTTCTACTTGAGGATTCAGATGATAGTAGGACTCATGTCAGAAGTTTAAATTTGGCTTTCAACCAGCAACAACTCTTCTTTATTCGGGCTTGGAACTTGTTATAGAATTTCCAGTTGTGGTTTCGAAGGATTTGATTGCATTGGATCTCAGTAACAGGAAAGTAGAACAAAATAAACATGATATGTTATGGTTCCGAAGGATTTTATTCCACCAGATCTTCAGGAACATGTAGCCAAGAATAAAACAGAGTGGAGAAAAATGATTAACATAGCCATCCCTGTATTTATTCGGAATTAGGTTTATACTTTTTAGATTGAGATGGTTTCTACACTGTTTATATGCTTCATCCTTTGTTTATGTTTATTATCTTGTTCCCGTGGTGAGATTATTGCTTACTCTCGAAGAGGCCATTGGTAACTGATTGTAATGATATGTTTATAAGGCTAATCAGTGAATCTGTCTGAGTTTTTCAAGTAGGTTGTAAGTATACTAGATAGGTGTACTTGAACCCGCTTATGTGGAAAAAACAGTAAAAATATCTCTTAAGTTATTAATTTTTTTTAATGGTTTGTTTTAGATATGCTGGCAGATTTAAAGTTCTTTAAGTTAGTTTTTTCCGTGTTGCTTTACATGCTTATTGTAAGAGTGCTATTTATGTGATAGTGTGATATCCCTAGTAATTTCATATATTTCTTCTTATTGTTTGACAACTATGGAATACATATCCACAATCTAGCATATTACTATTGTTACCTTGGTTATAGAGTAATGTCTGTACTGTAGATTAACTTACATTGGTTGTATTACTAAGTAATGGACTAATACATTCCATGATGAAAACATAATTTTGTTTCTATTTTAGAAGAATATAATATTGAAATTTTTATTGATTAGTGACTTTTAACACAATTAAGGAATGCAAATAGAAAACGAGACCAATGTATGCAAAGTAATATAAACCACTTGGCTTTTCAGAACAGCCCTCAGTGAAAATGTATGAGCGTTATTGAAAATACTGCTATAGAAAAGGCAGTCAAAAATAAGAAATTCTCTAGATAATGAAGAGGAAAAATGCAAAGGCACGAAGGATCCAGGGTTTCTATCCAGGATTTTCCTTGGATTTCTCTCCTTTATCTCTCTGTCTATACACTTTATTGTATGCATAATAAGGATGTGTTAACTGACTGATTAAAATAGGAAATAGATTGGGGTTGGATAAATGTTTCCTTTATAGGGAGTTGGCGACTTCGATTGCTAAAAGCGATTGAATATTAAGTTATATTCATACAATTGAGAATCAAACTGAATAACTTTTACTTTTAAATATGGGAGTATTTCAGAAATCAAGGATTACTTGGGCTTTCGATGTTAGTTTTTGTTAGGTAAATCTTTTAAAAATTCTTAATTCTTCTTGGTTTTTTATAGTTTCTGTCCTTTTTCAGTAGTAACATCTAATATATGGAAAAGATCAAATTTTATGTGAGGATAATTAATGACGGTTAGTTTAAATACTTTTTTCCAACTTTAACTGGAAGATGAAATGTATCACAATTTTGTTTTGCATTATGAAATTAAAGAAAAATTGTTTATTTTCCATGGACTATGAAATTGAAAGGGTCGTGCTGTTGCTTTGACACATTTGTAATGCTGACTAAAAAACTGCTTGATGAAGTAATCATCACTTACATATAGGTTTACTTAACAGGAAAAACGTTAAAGATAAGCAAATAACGAGTGTCATTTATGGAAGTTCAGAGCAGTTCACTTAGCCTTTTTAAAATGGTCATGAACATGACTGAATGTATTTCAATTGTTAATAAATTCAAATTGGAGGTGGGGATGTGGAGTTTTATACCATATTCTTATACATCTATAATATATTAAATATCACATCAAGTGAGAATCATTTTTTGGACGATTTTAACTCTACTACAATTCTATTATTTGAATAATACTTTACTTTTCGTTTCTTAATATATAATAAATACTGCAAAATTCTTATCGTGTATGAATTTCGTGTTATTAATTTTCAATTAATTAACATTCACATTAAGCTAAATTCAGTGAATCTTAGCTTGATGAATCTTAATCTACATGAATCTAGAGGTTTTATAGATAAATTTATTTCTATTCATGTATCTAGAAATTTTAATGGGTGTTTAAATTCATATATTAGCAATTAATTCTTATGTACCAAATGTAGTATAAAAGGGTTGCTCATTTGTAGTATTCTATCATCACAAAAAAAAATTGAATCATAAAATTTGAGTTTTGAGAGTATAATTTTCTTCTCTTAAAATTCTATCCTAATTTTTTTTTTTTTTATTCATTTGAAACTTATCAAATCCTTCCAATAAATTAGTATCAAATATTACTTTTACAGTACTTAACGTGCAATGCACATTCAACTTTGACTAGTGACATTAATTGCATGAATAGATCAAATTCAAGTTACACCAATGATTAGCAGAGATAGAAATAAGTTGATCATCAAGTAATTTTGGATGGGTACTTTGAAAATTTGAGATACAAGGACATAGACTGCTTTTAAGAACCAAGAAAAGCTCATTTCTTTTCTCTCTTTAATTTTAATTACAGAATCTATAGTTTATAGAACTTTATTGCATCATGAGAAACTTTTCAAGAGTCCTTTTAGTTTCTCGACTATACCATTGACTAGTAGGATTAAAGAGTTGCATGAATAGGTTATTATGATGAATGGTTTTGAAGATGCTAAAGTTCATTAGTGTCTCTATTTTTTTCTATTTATTGCAAATTTTTTTTATTTTGTTGTGATGGGGGATTTATCTTCTTTTCCTTAACTCACTGGGATGAATATAAGGATTCATGTCTTAAGGTGTGGCAATGTTTTAAGTTGGCTTTCAAGCGACAAGGACACTCTTTTATTCAGGCTTGGAACTAGTCAAAATATAGGTGGCAGTATAGAGAATTTCCTCCAATGGTTGCTTTGGATTTGATTGCATTGGATCTTCCAGTAGATGTAGTCATGGACAGATTAAAGATTAAGATGAATGATATGATTACTATGTTGTTTAAATTCTGTCAATTCTCTTGTTTCCATGGAGATATTAGTGCTTACTTGATTTCAAAGATGTTAGTTGTTGGATTTTGGATAGACTGAGACCATTGTTTACCGATTTCTTCAGTATGTCTTGTATGACTAATCAGCAAATCTGCATGAATTCTACAGTACGATTTTACTTTTTGATGAGTGGTTTGTTTTAGATATGCTGACCCGTAAGGTTCTTTCATTTATTTTTTGCCTGCGCTACTTTACATGCTTAGTGCAAGTGTTATACATATCCACAATCAAGCATTTTATGATTCACTGTTTGTGGGAAAAAATATCTTGATTATAGACTTTAATACTAGTAGGTTTACTAACATGAGTTACCTATTTGTATATAAAGCTTATGACCCTGTTTGGTCACCATTTTCTAAAATTCAATTTTCTCCGAAGGCATTTTCAACCACGCATTCTCCCTTTAAATTAATTTTGCAAGTGGACTTGTAACTATTTCCAATTTTTTAACCACACATTCTTCAAAAAAATTCACTTTTTACAAAATCTATTCTTAAAAAATCTCTACCAAATAGGGGTTATATTACTAAATGGACTAATACATTTCATTTAATAGGTAAGGTTGTTTTTGTCCGACGAATCTCCTTCACAAGTTGGATTGGTGGGATCTCAAGACCATCTGCAGGCGAAGACATTATGGTCTGTGCACTCAGGCGGTACAGGATCAGATGACAATTTGCCTCCAGGCTTTGAAGGAATCCAGACATCAAATCTTTGGAGAAATAAGTTGGCCCAAATACCTCTTATCAAATGGAGATGCCCTCCCAGAGTAAGTTCATTTGTCATTTTCACAAAATTTCTAAAGCGGAAAACTATTTCATGTTTATCTAAACAGTGAGAATAAGTAGGGTATTCACTTTCAGGATAAGATGCTCAAAACTTAACCTTTTTACCTATTTACTCACTTTAATTTCAAACAAAGCCTCCACGATTAGAGATTCTGCTTTTTCCTCTTCGTCTGGAATATTTATTCTTCCAAATTGAACAACTCTCTTTGTAATTCTTAAAGGAAGAGGGGGCCCAGGTAAGAATTTTTTTTCCCCTCAAAGAAGTTGGGGTAGGATGGGTTAATAAATCTACCTTACAGAATTATAGCGTATAGCATCCGGGTTCAAGCCAGGTCTTACAATAGTTCTCTACATTCTTCTCCCTATATTTTGCAGTTGGTACTAGATGTTACTTGGCAAGTGGTTGCTGGGGAAGAAGGCAAAGAAATGGAAGCTCAAGACCAACGGGAGATGAGAGTGCTTGAAGCTATTTATCCACGTTCTTCTTCTATCCCGCCAAAGTGCAATTCTTACTCTCTTTTTCTGAGTTTCCATTTCGTTTTCTTTCGTTCCTTTTATATAGTGATTAGGCTATGCGTTGAATTTTCATGATGTTTTCATTTGTTAATAATGACAATTTTATCTTCTTGCAGCCCATCTGTGCCAGCGGGTGAGGAAAACTCATTTCCCTATGACCAACACACCCCTCGGATTCCAATAACTCCTATTGAAGATGAGGATGCAGCACTAGATGCATCATCCGTTGATTCCATGGCAGAAAATACTGTTCCAGTAGTCTCACAGCCCCAGCTATTGGCCCCAGCAACTTTCTCATCTCAGGGCAATGCCAATGCCAATACCCATCCTCATCCCGGATTCTCAGCAACGGCTGTTGAGCCTGATATTGTAGCGGCTGCACAAGCTGCCTTGACTGCGGTTATGTCAAGCAGCGATCAGAAGGATTTTATTGATCATAACTTGCTGATAAAACTTCTCAGTGACCCAAAAATGATCGAGCAACTCGTCACCAATCATGGGGCAGCATCCAGCATGCAGAATCCGCCGTCCTGCTTGCAGAATTCACGAGCTGTTGGTCCCCATAATATATCACCATCAAGTACACAAAGTATGCCACCAGTCAGCTTGCATAACAGGCCATCTCCCGGCCCGCCAAATATGCTCGACTTGAGGTCTGCAGCCAAGAGTTTATGTGATCCACTTCCAGCCGTCAATAAAGGAGATCTGCCTTCTGCTTACATTACCAGACTGGAACTTCTTTCACCATCTACAGCTTCACCAAGCAGACCTTTCTATAATCCTTCAAGTATGATGGGACCCGTTCCCAGTCTCCCTTTGTCCGTAGCTGATGTTTCTTCAGCCGCACCTTCTCCCTCCATGGGAACTCCTATAACAAAGGACATAAACTATTACAAGAGTCTGATTCAGCAACATGGAGGAGAAAGACAAGAAACTTTGCCCCATTTTGGTAGTCAGACAATTCAAGAACCTATAAATACTATGAAGTCGAAAGACTCAAAATCAAAGATAATGAAGCCTTGCATGTTTTTCAATAGTCCAAGGGGTTGCAGGAATGGGGTAAACTGTACATTTCTGCATGATACATCATCGCAGCAGAGAGTCACTAATAATCCAGAGGTCCAAAGTGCAAAAAGAATGAAAATGGATAGAGAAATTACTGGTACATAATTTGCATTCAGCAGATGTTTATATTTATGGGGGGCACTGTTTTTGGCCAGCCTTTTCCTTCTCCGTGTTTCACCCCTTGAAGAGGAAAAAATTATATTTGATTATTCTCGTTTGTTGTGGCATATTTTATTTTGTTCCTTACTTGAAAGCCAGGTATTCTTGGATTTTATCAGACAAGGTTTCTGAATAATTTAATGTTCCTAAAATTTAAAATAGGTTGTGTAATTTTTTTTTCTCTATGATAGTATGGGATAAAACAACGTTATATATTTTTTCCTGATGTCTTTTGGAAGAGGCTAGAAATAAAAATCTGAAAAGAATCAAGAATATGGGCGCGCTTTAGTACCGGGATCGGTTTTTAGGGATCTAACAAATGATGATCCGAAGAGAGCTTGGCTGTTAGGGTTTAAACAAATGACAATTTCGAAAGGGTTTTGAATCAAGTTTCATTTTGAGTGTGTTTGAATCACATTATTTTGGAAGAATATATTTTGGAATGATAGATTGATGGAGAATGTGTGATTGAAAAAGAAGGAAAAGTTATTGATGTGATGAAAAATATTATTTTATTAAAAAATATGTGGTAAAAAATGAGTAGAAGAATGAGAATGTGAATTTTAATGTGGTTCAAATAGAGGCTGAATAAATGAATATGGGTATGTAAGCTCATACTAGTCTTAGGAGTGCCGAGTGCATTCGATTCTCTCCAATCACATAAGAATCTATATTCTATTCCAAATAAGACTCAAAACCTCTTTTATTGTGTGCATTCGGTTCTCCATTTCTTATTGGAGAGATTTTTTTAAAATGGTTTTCTCACAAAGTATATACTAAGAAATAAATTTACATTCCAAATGTTAGTTTAAAAGATGTTCTTACTATAATATATAAAGTAACCTTATTGACAATGATCTTTTGGTTGAAGATCTTTTTGGTGTATTAGTCCTTCAACTATGGTTGAAGATCTTTTTGGTGTATTAGTCCTTCAACTATGGTTGAAATCGATAACGAAGTGGGTGATGAACCTCAGATGTAATCAACAATTTGTGGGTCTTTGATACAATTGTTGAAGAATCTTGCTACACTTGCAGAATTTGATTTACGAAATTTATACATGACAGTTTTTGTTTGAAAGATGATAGAAACAAATAAATAATGAACAACACAGATGTAAAAATTATCTAAAGAAAACCCCTGTACACTTAGAATTATTCATTGCCGAAAGGGCCTTTTCAAGAATAATGATTAAAAATTACTAAAGCAAATTATCTTTAACGGAAATTTCATCGGTGAATAACCAACTGTGAATATGATGGAAATTAATCTCTGTCAATGATTTAGACGGATAATTAATAGTGATATTGTCGGTGATCACGGATACACTTCTGTTAGTGATTATTCATTTAATTAAATTTTTATAAATTCCAACAACTAATTACCAAGAAACCAAAACAAAGTAAGAAAAATTAATGAAGCAAAATCTAGAGCACGATGCACGGATACGTTCACCCCAATGAGTTGGAGCCTGAAGTTCATCCATTTCTTGGCTACGTCCTGGGAGCACTACTATCAAATGAATTGAGGGTTACAAGGCTGATAAGCCAATATATGACCCTACAACCTTTTGAACACAACAAATCTCATATGTTGTTCTCTACTGGAATATAATCTTAATCGAACCACTTAGTTCAAGCACCACACTTACCCAATCATCTCTCAATGTTACAACTCAATCATACATATTTATTAAGAATTAACAGAGAAATTCGGCTTTGGCTGCAAGAAGATGAGAGAGAGAGAGAGAGAGAGAGAGAGGTTCTATTTCTTGATCCCAATGTATTAGAGGTATGGCTTTTCATATCATCTCATCAATGATCGCGATTTTTCTTGTTTGATCTTACGACTACCACCACTGTATGTGCTTCAGTTGTGGCAACATAAAAGTTGCTTTTCTCCAAACACATTTTTGCCCATTGCATTGAGTCAACCATGACTTTTATAATCGAAAATAACTTTGTCAATGGTGGTGAAGACAATTGTCAAATATTTTTGCATTCAAACCTGTTAAAACTAATTGTAACACCCATTAGAATGTGAGAGGTTTGACTCAATAAACACATAACAATGGCACCATGGATCTGAGGCCTCCGATTTGGAAAGAAAATGACGTAACCAATAGGAGTTCGAGAGGCTTGGCAAGAGAATTTGAAATAAGAATTCAGCATCATTCGAGGCGTTCTTTGCCGATATTCACATTTATCTATGGATACTAAATTCCACGATGGGATTTACCATTCAGATAAGTATTATTCTTCACTTTCTCCCTAGAAGTTACTTGAGTGACGAAGAAAAATGTTGTTGCTTTGAAAATTGTTCAATTCAGTCTTATTTTATTGGAAACCTCCGAGGGATTTTGATGTCGATAATGATCTCCACAATCCTAAATCAATCGAATTTTTTGAGATTGATTACGTGAACAAGCAAACGAGAATTTGTTTTCGTGAATTCGCATGATTATTCATGCTATCTTGATTGACGTTGGGTCTTAATACTTTATGGTTAGAAAGGAATAGGAGAACATGGGTAACATCGCAAGACATCATGACGTAGAGTGAAAACTAGATATTTAGGAGCACTTGAACCACTCGAACCAAGAATTTTATCATCGGCAATCTCTCCGATTGTGCTTCAATAACTGAAAGCTGACAAATAAACAATTATAGTTTCTTCACTTATTTTATTTTTAATATTTCATCATATTCACCGACAAGTACTAATGTCATTCCATTATATTATTGGCCATCACTGACGGTACTTTGTACAAATAAAAAAAATTATGAAAAAATAACTGTCAAGCAGCTTACAGGTGCTGTCAGCGCAACACCTGTTTAGTGGTTTTTTTTTTTTTTTGGTCAACATTCAATTAAAGTGCGCCTAGTACCCCCATAACAGTTTTTCCTATACACATCACGGTCGTAAATAATTGATTTTTTTTAATAGTATTTTCGTCTTTATGATTCTGTATGTTTTAAATGGAAGAAAAAAAAGGAAATTTCCTCCTTAAAATAAATTGAAAGAACTTGCCTGAAATTTGACGCCCATTCCTCTGATCCATAATTGTCGAATTCATTTGTCAGATACAAAGATTTTACTTAAAAAATAAAAATAATAATAAGATCAAATTGGCACGAAACATTTATTTGTTCACTTAGCATAGAGAATGTAATTATCATGCTAAGTGCATAATGCTTAGATCTTCATGTATCGTAAATTTTTTATTTTCACTTTCAAGGTGCATTATTTCAAATTTTGATATCTACTTATTTGGGTATCTCTGACCACCTTCACCACGTTGGGAGCTGGGTTCAAGTAGCCGTGCGAATGGCACTTCAGGAGAGGAAGGTGTAGTTAAGTGAACTGATTCAGGGGGAGGAGTATAGGGGGCAGTTGATGGTTCAGTGGTAAATGTTGAAAATACAGGTGGAGAGACTAACTGAGTCTCATGAGCATAAGGACCAATGGCAAAAATTGAGGAACGGTTACCAGGAGAATAGATATTTGTTGATATTGAGGTGAGCGATAAGAGGCCAGTTGGCGACTGGGCTGCTGAAGGAGGTTCTGACAGAAGGAATGATGCAGGAGAGGAAGGTGGTGCAACAAAAGGAAGTACTATGGAAAGTGGTTGGGATAGATTTTCAGCTGTTGGAGCATCTGCTCCAGTGGTTGGGGTTTCAGGAACAAGAGCAGCATGTCCAATTCGCTGTTTGTTTTTGTTATACCCAAAACACCAAAAATGTCTCCAGTAGCTTTTCCATCTTTTTTTCTGCATGTGAAATAAGAAATAACAAGCATGTAAACGTTGTAACTGGACAAACAGAAAGATATCTTTTGGGTAACAAAGTGTTAACGTAAGAACGGGTACAAAGAGTATATACGAGCATCATAAACATAGAAATTAAACTAACTCATAAACATGAGTTCCTTTGAAGTTCATGGAAGAACACGAGTTTTTTTGGAGATCAACCTTACTGGGATTTTTGTCCAAAAAAATCGTAGTATTAAGCCCTTGTTTGCCCCCCATTATATCTCATTACATTACATTAAATTTTTCTCTCTCTTCATCTCAACCATACATTCATCAAATAAAATAATAATACACACAAATCTAAAACTTTTCAACCACACATCTCCCATCAATCACTATTCTAAAAATTTTCAACCCCCTAAAAATCTACAATAATGGGGGCCAAACAGGGGCTAAATGGGAATAGATGAAGCCTTCATTTATGAGGATAGCAAACAACAATCCTAATCCAAGCATTGAAATGGGTGAAGAACCTTTGGTGCAGGTAAAGAATGAGTTATTCTCCTTGTATAGGGAAATAACTATTAAGTAGCTTATAAATGTTGTCAGCGCAACACCTATATGGTGGTGGTGGTTTTTTTTTTTGCCAACATTCAATTAAAGTGCGCCTAGTATCCCCTAACAGTTTTTCCTGTACACATCACGGTCGTAAATATTTGATTCTTCCATTAAAAATTTCTTCGTGCAATTTAGAATCCAATTAAAACCGAATACCCTTTTGCAAACAAGCCCAAAAACCCCATAGATGAAGAAGCGGAAGAAAACAATTGATATTGAAATTGACAATTGACTTGAATTTGGGGATTAGTTTGTGCATGTCATGTATAATCAAGGATATGTTAAGTAGTTACTAATTTCTTATTCGATCCTCATTTTTTAAAATGCATTTCTCTTAAAACTCATTTTCAATCGAGGGATGTTATTTAGCACAAATTGGACTCTTGTTGAAACATTTGTGGTGCTTGATAGAGTTTTTCTTTTCACTCATGTATTTCAGGGGATTCACAATTTTTATCTAATTTTTATTTACACACTTTATCAACTTTTATCAAAATTTGTTAGAAGTCCAATTTTTAGTAAAAAAAAACATGGGCTAAATTTCAGGTAAAAATATTTAAGTTTATACTAATTTTGTGATTAAAGGCTAAAATTATAAATTTTGTGACTAAACTATTTGACCTCATTCCCACATTATTATTTAAGAATTGCTTATTTATGACCTGTTTGGTGCACATTTTTAGCCAAAAATGCATTTTTGTTTTTGAAGTGACGGGGAATATGTGATTGAAAAAGAAGAAAAAGTTATTGACTTGATGAAAAATATTATTTTATTGAAAATTTTGTGGTTGAAAACACTGGCGGACCCAGGGGGGTCAGGGACGTGCCCCCAACTTTTGAGAAATTTTTTTTTTAAAGTCATGTTTGGTATCGATTGAAATCTAAATTTTAATTTAAATCAAAATTAACAATTAATTTTAATAACATATTTCATGGAATCCATAAATGTTTTAATTTTATCAAAATTTACTAAAAATTTGATTTTAATCTCTACCAAACAGAGGCAAGATCACAATAAATTTGAATTTCGATAATATGCTAATTTTAAAAATTTTCAGACGATCGTACGCTAATCGAATCTACAAATTGCTTATATCATCTCACAACTTATTTCGAGAATTACATTATGGGCATATCGAATAGTCCAAACATATATAGAAAATAGTTAAAAATACATTAAACGTGAGTCTTAAAGAAAGACGTCTAACTCGTATTTTTTTAAAAAAAATTCAATTATTTTATTAACATTTATTATTTTTGTAATACAAGTTTCTCAATGTAATTTTCACCATTTTATTAGGAAATTTTATATCCGAAAAAGTTATGTCCTAAGTAAATTTTCAGATGCAAAATTATGAGAGGTATGATTTTTTTGTAGGTAAATTTTTTATTGTAAAATTACTCCTAACTTCTTTGCAAGTTTGATTGTGCCCCCTAACTTCAAAACTCTACATCCGTTTTTGGATGTGAAAATGAGTAGAAAAATGATAATGGGGAAAAAATTAACGGGGCTCAAACACCGGGTTAGCAATACATAGTCAAACACGGAAAGAAATATTGAAGTTCTTGTAGGAGGTGAGGATCGAATTCAATGCACTCGACCCACATGGCCCCCTCCATGGAGTTCTTGGCGCAACGCGATGTTCGCAAGCCCAAGGAATCCAATCCATCATGCCACGTCCAGGTCAAGCGCCGTACCGACGAATACCCTCCGAGGATCATGGTTTCTTTCGTTAATGGCATTGAAGAAACCTTCGATGCCACCTCTACCCCCGCCCAGAGAATTCGAAGCTTGATTCTCGAAATAGCTTCACTGCTTGAGACGGAGCAGCAGCAGATGTTTCGGGAAGCTGGTAGCAATGGGATTAAGGTAATGGGTTGAGCACTGGCCTGTTTTTGTGAGATTTGTGTTTTGCATTGACTGGATGGAACTGGGTGATGATTAGTTTTTGTTTTATGGTAGAGACAATTAATCGACCATGTGGTCTGTGTACTATTTAAAGGTCTAAGGTTTCAGCTTTATTGTTGTTGTGCTTCAAATTATAGCAATTTCTGAACATTTTAATTTTAAAAAAAATGTCTACATGGCGTGATTGATTGAATTTTTGTTGGGTTTGGTTTTTCATTGAGACAATTTGTCAAAGAGGTGGTGTTCTAATTCCTTTTTTCCAAGATAGATCTTTGTGGTGCAGATTTGGAGTATGAAGTGGGTACTTAATTTAGAGATTGGTGAATAAAGAGGGTCTGTTTCGGAGTACCTTATGTTCACTGGAAATTGATGAGCACATTAGTATATGAGGAGTCATTATTACATCAAATAAGGAAAAATAGCAGTGCTAGTTTCTTTGTATTATTACACCTCAAACAAAGGAGTAATCCACGACCTCCAATCTATGCACTTGTTTATGGATGCTATCACATTAATTTGAGGTCGAAGTCAAAGAATTTGGTATTCGAAATTACTTTTGTTTTCCTTAAAACTATTTGTCAGGAAGCCTTGTCAATCACACGTGCTTTTGAGGTGGTGTTTGAGAATAAATACTCTAGGAAAGAGAGCATTAGTTTTTTTGTTCTGCAAAAGAAGTATGAGTATTCAATCTTAAACATATGGTACATATAAGTTTCTTGTCTTTTTCCTCATTGTTGCTGTATCAAGCTCTTGTAATAGTTTATGTCCTTTTTTATAGGAGCTCCAAGGGATGGAGAGGGTGTGCTCGATAAAACATTGGCTACAGACGGCTGGGGACTGGGAACATGTAAGTGATATTTGAAGGTTGATAGAAAGGTCGGGTTGGTGTAGCAAAAGGTGGATCTCCTTTTCCCAGGATCAGTAGAAGTGGATCATATAAATTCTTAGCCTAAGATCTCGAGTTGAGCTACTTAGTGGACCGGTTGATGGCAAATTATGCAAGCTGAATGATGACATACTCTGCATACTAAAGGAGGACATATTTTGCAAGCTGGAGAAGTGAAGATTCTGCTTTGTGGTTCATGGTAAGTTGCTTGACCATTTTTTTATCACTGGGAAGTTTTACAAGCGAGTTATGATCAATTAAATCCTTCTTATTACTGTTTGACATAATTGCAGTCAAGGCAGCTTGTGTAGCTGCTACAAGATAAGACAAGGTGACTTCTATTGGAATTATATTTAGTTTATTGTTTTTTAAAGATTGAGATGAATGATATGATTGCTATGTTTTTTATAAGATTCATCTTTCATTATGTTGATTGTCTTGTTCCAGTGTAGAGATGATTGCCTACTAGCTCTCAAATAGGTTAGTGTTTCGGATTGGGGATAAGCTGGAGCCCGTGATAACTTATACCAATTCCAATAGTACGTATTATATGACTGATGTGTCCATTGAAATGGGCTAGATAGGTTTACTTGAATATGCTTAAGCTCAAAAGACAGAAATCTTTCTGATTTATGAAGTTACTTTTTTTGATTACTAGTTTTCTTTAGATATGCTGATAGATTTAAGGTTCTTTCAGTTAGGTGCTACTTTACATGCTTAACGTAAGAGTTTTATTTATGTTAATCTGATATGCCAACTAGTTTCATATGTTTCTTCTAAGTGTTTGAGTACTAAGTAATACTTCTAAAACAATCGAGTA
Source organism: Fraxinus americana (assembly GCA_035079005.1). Lineage (NCBI taxonomy): Eukaryota > Viridiplantae > Streptophyta > Magnoliopsida > Lamiales > Oleaceae > Fraxinus > Fraxinus americana. The sequence continues at coordinate 5,747,712 of CM068727.1, read as the reverse complement.
TTTTGCGATTCATCATTTGGGGAGTAATTTACCTTTATTATAGACTAATATCTGTTGATTGACTGAAATGAGTTGCCCAATTAGGTAAAAAGCTTATAGTACTACTTAATGGACAAATATTCCTAAGATATGAGATAATTCTCCAACTTGACCATTTTATTAATTGACATGTAAATTTAAAATCTCGCCGCCTTCACTAATTGGAGATTCTTGCTTTCCCACATCATCTGGATCATGTACCCTTCCAGATTGAACAACTTTATGTGTACTCCACGGAGGAAGAGAGGACCTAATAAGTTCCATTTTTTTATTTAATTATAAAGAAGGTTGTGGGTTGGTAAATCGTCCTTGCAGAATTAGAGCAGACATTGTGCGAGTTGAAGCCCTGTCTTACACGAACTTTCTACATTTTTCTTCTATTCTTCTGCAGTTCGTTGTAGATGGTGCATGGCAAGTGGTTGCTGGGGTCCTGGGGAAGAAAGCGAAGAATTGAAAGCCTCAAAATCAGCGGGAAATGAGAGTGCGTGAAGCAATTTATCCACATCCTTCTCCTATCCTCCAAAGTTCAATTCTTGTCTCTTTTTTATAATTTTCTATTTCGTTTTCTTTTCATTTTCGTTGACCTATGTTATCATTTATCCTTGCGCATCAGTGAGTGCAGAAACGCATTTCTGAATGACCATAACATTCCTCTGATTCAGATCACTCCTATTGAAAACGAGGATGCAGGGCTGGATTCATCATCAGTCAACTCCATGGCAACAAACCGGTTTCAATTATCCACTAGTCCAGCTATTGGCACCGGTATCTTCCTAGTCTCACTGCAGTGCCACTTCCAACCCTCATGCTCAAATCCCAGCAAGTGTCAGTCTAATATTGTAGCGGCTGCACAAGCAGCCTTGACTGCAGTTATGACATACAGTGATCAGAAAGATTTAATTTGACCGCAATTGTCTCATAAAGTTTCAGCGGTAAAAAACGATCGAGCAACTTGCCGTGAACCAGGGAGCAGCATATATTGCATAGAATCTGCCCTCCTCCAGCTTGTAGAATATGCCCTCCATCTTGCAGAATATTCTCTCATCCAGCTTGTAGAATATACAAGCTGTTGGCTTGCAAAATATACCATCCTTGAGCATGCAGAGTATGTCATCATTCAGCTTACGTAGTTTGCCATCAACCGGTCCACTAAGGAGCCCAACTCGTCTTAGGCTATGAATTTATATGATCCGCTTCCAGTAATCATCAGTAAAGGAGATCCACCTTCTGCTACACCAACCCGACCTGTCTATCATCCTCCAAGTTTCATGGGACCCGTTCCCGACCGTCTGTAGCCAATTGTTTTATCAGGTGCACCCATTCCATCTCCCCTGGAGCTGCTATAACAAAAAGATGTTTTAAGAATTACAAGAGCCTGATACAGCAGCATGGAGGAGAAAGTCAAGAAACTTTGCATAATTTGGTAGTCAGACAATTCAAGAACCAAAAAAATACTACAAAATCTAGAGACGAGAAATCAAAGATGAGGCCTTACATCTTCCAGAGTCCATTTTTGCATTATACATCATTATCCAAGCAGAGAGTCAGTTACATCCTATATGTTCGAAGTGCAAAAAGAACGAAAATGGATTGAGAATTTCTGGTCCATGATTTGCAATTAGCATCTTTATGTGTATTTTATTTGCAGGCATTGTTTTTGCCAACCTTTTCCTACATGTTTATTTTGACTTAAGATGCAGAGATTTATTTGAAATTCTTAAAATTTAAATTTTTTTGCTCTTTTGGTAATTCATCTCTCCTTCCTTCGTAAAATTTGAATTATTTCATGAATTCATTCACAAGTCGTTATTAAGATTGGATTGAAATTCACCCAACATGAACAAGAATTGGGAAGTGCATGCAGGCATGAGTCCACCTTTTTATAATGAAGCAAGAAAAAAAAGAAGCCTTTTTTTGTATAATAATCAATCGTAATGAAGGAATGTTTTCCATTGCTACGTATAAAAAAAATTACACTTTTAATGCAATCTTCATTATTACATGCCTTTTTAATTTCTATAAACCAAACCATAAACATTTCACTAAGATATTTCATCGCGAATAGTGGACATTAAAAACAGTACGATCAGTCTAGTAAAATTTACTAACACTATGAAGCAATAATTAAACCATAGGTCTCAAAACTTTCAAAAATGTGCATATAAAACCCAAACCTTTTGTTGTAAGTACTACAAAGTGCTGCAACACTCGGTAAAAATTTCTTTTATTTTCTCGCATTCCCAAATTTGGGCTATAAATTAGATTCATTGGTCTTGTCACATCAAGTCGAGTTTGAATTCATCAAAACGATATCTTTAAGATTTCTTACAAACGATATTGCTTGGAGTGGATACATCTTGCTACATTATACAAAGGCATCTTAGACTGCATGATTAGGCGTAGATGGATTAAGGTGTCTGGATAAATGGGTCGTGCTACGTGTACATAATTTTTTACCTAATCTTTTACACCCCACTCACATCAGAAAGTGGGGACCACGAGGTCGGCATTATTATATTCATGTGGGGTCGGATTTTTGTGAGGCGGGTAGCACATTCAGTAGCCACCCCCTCGGTACATCCGACATTTCCCCTGGATAAATATCCATTTACCAGACATGAATATAAAGTAGATAAAATTTATTCTCTAAGACAAATTAAATAACTCGTAAGCTGAAATAACCCTTTGTCATTAATTCGCAGGTAATTCTCGAGCAACCCGGGTGCAATCATGCCCTCGATCAGATTGGATAAACATCCATAAACTAAACTAGACAATGCAAAATAGGTAATTTGTTCTCTAAAACAAATTAAATGGAATAAGTCGAAATAACCTTTTATAATTAATTCGCAGGAAATTCTCAAGGAAAAACTCCCATAAACATATATGGAGATGTCATCAATTTACTCAAATTCTATAGTTGATAGAAGAGGTGTAATCATGACTGGAATTAAATGGAATGAATAAGTCGAAATAACCTTTTATAATTAATTCGCAGGAAATTCTCAAGGAAAAACTCCCATAAACATATATGGAGATGTCATCAATTTACTCAAATTCTATAATTGATAGAAGAGGTCTAATCGTACCTAGAATTAAATGGAATAAGTCGAAATAACCTTTTATAATTAATTCGCAGGTAATTCTCTAGAAAAAACTCCCATAAACATATATGGAGGTGTCATCAATTTACTCAAATTCTATAGTTGATAGAAGAGGTGTAATCATGCCTGGATCAACCTCGAAAATCCACCAGAAATGCTATTTGTTTGAGCTTTATAAGATTTCATTACACAATAAACTAAACACCTCACATTCCTCCTTCCACCCCTCCATATTATAAGTGAAAGTTTGCACTATATTTTAGTAGAGGCTTGGGAGTATTTCTCTCTTTGTATGTTAGAGGATGGGGTCGGTGGGGCTCGTAGACATGCCTAAAGTATAATTATATTGTTCACTTACAGTTGTGTAACACGAATCTCTTTATCGATGTAAAGCGAAAAGAGAGATTAGTTTATAGAGATTGTGATAATTTTCTTTGTTGAACCCCACATTGGTAAGTGGACTTTGGTAATATAAGGAAATCACTCTAAATGGCGTGTTCTTCACTTTCCTTCGATTTTTACTTTTTGTTACGTTATTCTCAATAGCACAAAATTACAATGATACCATGCTGTAAGCGAACTTTACTTTTGTAACGAGAATAAATCACTTTTATTTATTTTCTATTTTTGTTTCTTTATTATATTGTTATATATGAAATTGTACAATTAATCCATAAAGTGGGGTGGTGTGGGGTCGATTTCAGGTTGGTAAATGATGCTCTAACTTGCATCTTCCTTCCATGTGTGGATTGGAATTTTTAATAGGAAGAATACAAAGAAAGTTGTTCAATCCGGACTTGTAACAGGCTCTCTCTCTCTCTCTCTCTCTCTCTCTCTCTCTCTCTCTCTCTCTCTCTCTCTCTCTCTCTCTCTCTATATATATATATATATATATATATATATATATATATATATAAAGTGTGAGCACATATCTTCTTTTGTCAATAAGTATTTGAATTGTGAAGAGTAGCTTGCTTTAAATATATGTTTGGTCCAACTATTTATCATTTTACGTCCTCGCATCTTTCTTGAAATTCCGAAGGATCTTTGTCGATGTGGTATTTGTAATTTCTATTATAGGATTTAACGTAATGCAATTCACAACTTCCTTTGTATGAGTTTTTGGAGTTATGTTGATGAAAGTTTTCTCATTTGGATTAATTGAATCGAATCTCATGAAATAGCATGTTGGATACTTCTATAATTCAATATAATCTAAATCATATACTTAATCTCTTCAACCTCCCTACCTGGCAATCCCTAAACAATGACAAGCTAGAGTTTATAAGGGACAATTGAAAAAATTAAAAAATAAAAAAAAATCATGTGGTTGCACGACGTCCTTCATTTCGACTAATATGGTTATGACAATTGTTAAAAAAGCCTCTATTTTTATGGTGATAACTCTCATAATATAGAGGATAACCATGACTCATAATAATATCGACTCTTGTGGATGTGGACATCGATTTTGAAGGAGTAGATTATAGCGTTCTTGACTTGTGTGTTTTTGGTCAATCGTTCGCTATGATTAAGAAATCTAATCTTAGGAAAATGATTACCACTAAGATTAATCAAATCTTCAACCTTCTTACCATAATTGGCAATCCCTAAACAATGACAAGCTAGAGTTTACAAGAGACGATTGGAAAAAATAAAATAAAATAAATAAATAAAGTCATATGATTGCATGACGTCCTTCATTTCGACTAATAATATCGACTCCTGTGGACGTGGACGTGGACGTGGACGTGGACGTCAATTTTGAAGGGGTATATTATAGCGATCTTGACTTGTGGTTTTTTGATCCATCATTCGCTATGATTAAGAAATCTGATATTAGGAAATGATTAACACTAAGATTAATTAAATCTTCAACCCCCTACAATACCTAATAGCAGGGGCGGAGGCAGGGGGGGTCCTGGGGGGGTCCTGGACCCCCCCAATTTTTTGAAATTTTTTTTTTTTTTTTTTTTGTATTTATTTTTTTGTCCTCACCATTTTGATATTCATTGATATTCCATGTTGATTTCCTTGCTACCAATGACCCAATGTATCTATAATAAGCTAAAGAATGAAATTGTGTTACACGCTAATATTTTTTGGTTTACTGTCTCACAGGATTTAAACATTCACAAATTGCAAAATGACATTGCTAAAGCATTGAATCTAGATTTTTCGGCTGAAGGTCAAGAGCACAAGAGAGCAGCCAAATTGGGTAAGGCATTCAAGAGAATAAAGAGATCTGTATTCATGTTCGATGATGTGTGGACTTCATTTTCTTCACATAAGATTGGAATTTCTCCTTTTCTTGCTATATATGGATTTAAGATGATAGTAATTAGTCTATCACTAGAGGTGTGTCGCAAAATGGAATGCCAAAAGTATCTAAAAAAAAATTTTTCGGGGGCGCTGCCCCCGAACCCCCGTGAGCCTCCCTCCCCTTCAACTCTAGGACCCCCCTACTTCAACAAGCTGGCTCCGCCCCTGCCTAATAGTAGCAGATTTGAACTTACAATCCTTAGCTAATTATGCGACAAGAAATATTGCTACTTTAGAATAGTAATTGGAGTCGTTTACAAGAATTTTTAGTAAAAGCTAGTCACACCGACGATCAAATTTGTAAGATATTGCTTCTTAGAAGACGTATCTAGTACCCTAACTTAGATAAAATTCAATTTGATCGTGTTTAGCACATCAAGTACTTGGCGCTACGATTATTGGAGGAATAATACCCAATCTTGAAGATGCTTCACAATCATTTTGTTGATTGCTCGTTCAAATTACAATATTTAGCTCTTGAACTAAACTAGTTTCTTGTATATAAGAAAAGCTTCCAGATTAATATATAGGAAAGACTTGATTGGAATGAAATCAACATTTTTGATCGATTATTTTTCTTCTATAATCGATTGCTATAAACTTTAACATTTATGAATGGCAATAAATAGATTTTGCACATTTTCATTAATCAAGAAGATAAAAATCTGAATGTGAAGAATATTTTTATTATCTAAAAGTAAATTACATATGTTGTCATATGAATGTAAACGAGCTAATTTTATATTTTATGGGTTTGTTGGTAAAGAATGGGAAAAATGCTGTTTGTACATTTTTGGTTGACACAGGTTTTGACAGTAATTCAAAAAATGGGGTACTGTAGCGGCGGGAAAATGGGAAGCAAAATTCCAGCCCATTAAACACGACTTAACCCGGCCCATTTTTCTCCCCCACAGCAGGTTTAGAAGCATTGGGATTGTAATAGAAACGTGCAAATTAATATTTCCCGGCAGATTGACGAGTGCAAAACCATTCCCGGCATCTTCAAACCCTGTAATCTCTCCGTCGATTTCACCGGTGTTTTACCCTCAAATCGAACGGCGCTTAGAGTCCGGGACGACCGCTTATATTTTGTGCATTTTATCCCCAAAGCTTGCTGTATTTCCGTCGAAGAAAAAAGGGAAAAATACCCATTGTCCCACTGAAAAAGAAAGCTCATTTACCCACTAAATACCCGCTGAAACATACCCGTTGATGAAGAAAAAAGACGGCACGCAGTGAAGAGAAATACAAAAAATGAAGTCCAAGAACTCTTAAATCGATTTTAAGGGATGACAGAGAAAGGTAAAATATTCGGCCATTGTTTGAATTTCTCCATAAGTATTTCTAAGGCATGTAATGTGAAAGGTTGATGTTTTGCTAAATTCTGAAATCGACCAGCAGCTCCACGTTGAAATTTTTTATTTTGTTTGCTTGGCTATGTTTGCTTGGTTGATTTTTGCTAAATTCTGAAATCGACCAGCATCGACCAGCAGCTCCATGTTGAAATTTTTTATTTTGTTTGCTTGGCTATGCTTTACACTTATGAATGTGAAGCTACATGTTGAAATTTTAAGTTCTGTAACTGGAAGGTTGATGTTTTGAATTACACTTATGAATGTGAAGCTACATGTTCAAATTTTAATGTCTGTAACTGCATTTTCTATGCGATGAAGTCGTCTTAATGAGTTACCATATCGTAAATTCTTTAATAATCATTTCAAAGATTGAAAATTGGTAGCACATTCCAGCATCAAAGGCAAATTTGAATAATTTACTACGTACCACAAGCTTCTGCTAATTTTAATAATTTACTATCTACCTGCATTTTAATAATTGCTGTTTTGCTAAATTTGCCTTATGATTCGGAACCTACATGTTGAATTAGGATGAAATGTGATAGGTTATTGTTTTGCTGAATGTTAGCCCATTTTGTTGTTGCAGGAAAAGAATTGGTGATTGCCTTGGATGACGATGCCTTGGATGACGAAGGGATAGTAGAATCCAATAATGAAATTGTACAGGACACATGATATATTCATGATATGGGGTCACTTATTCAAGTATTATTCATGATATATTAATTTTTTGCCATGTAGGAAACATCGACGTCAAGCAAAGTACAGAGACCCAGACCGAGGAAAAGTAATCTTGGCCACGATGCACCCGTCGTTTAGACACCTCATCAAGCACAATTGTCAATTCCCACACCGTTATCCTATTCACATATCATACTGGTACGTATACCCGTTTTGAAAGAAAACGGTGTTGATGTTGTTTATTATTTCGTTGTATTTTATGTCGAGTTTTTCATTTCATGTAGGGTGATGCGAACAGTCCTGCCGTTACACAGCACCTTACATCTTCAAATATCATTCCTCCGACAACAACAAATATGCAACTCAATCTGCAAGGTAAAAATGTCGTCTAATACATACAATTAGCACAATTTTATTTAATTCCTGTTTATTGAAGTTGTAGTGTCTACGATAGGTTATGCAATGCCTTATTACTATCCACAATTCACTTATCTCGCTGGAACGAACATGGGAGTCGTGGACAAGACACAGGTACCTGCCACATTGATTCATCATTTGCACGTTATATAAGTCATAAGGTCCGTGGTCGTCATTTTAATTATTAATTTTTTTTTCCTTGCAGCCAGATAGTTGATCAAGCTTTGCATGTACGAAGTGACGACCCGTTTTGAGAGCGCCCAGATGTTTATGGAATTTTTGGAATGTAAAACATGGAAAATGTTTATGTAAAATTGACTCGATGGTTTGATTTATGAATTATCTTAGCCATGTTCAAGCACATTTATTTCCTATTATTTTGACGTCTTCCGATTGTATCAAGGCATGTGAGATTTCATTAGGCAATCACGCTAACAGTAGCTCGTAGGCAACACATGGGATATTATAAAGTAACATTTACTTAAAAGTTTACATCACACTTCCAACATTGTCCACTAACAAACAGTGGACATCAAAATGTTGGAAATTACATATCAAATATAAGACAACTAACGAGCCGATTACGAAAAAATGTTGTCACATTGTTCCAAATATTTCACTCAACTTTTCCCTTCAGTTTCTCATTATCATCCGGCACTCTTTTTCCCTTTCGCATAGTGATGTTGATGGTTATCTCCACGTCCTTTTCCTCGGTAATTTGAGCAAATGAATTGAACATGCACGACAGATTTTGACAGGAATTTTTACCCTTACACGTACCCTTACAAACAGAAGTTGACTCATCTTCGTCTTCCCACTTGAAATGACCACAATCCCTAGTACAGCAAAAGAACAATCGCCCAACGTTTTTTGTATTTTTCTGACCTCCATACACTTCTCGATGCCCTCGCCACAGTTTGGGCATTGTTTCTTCGTTGGGCAGTCGAACAAAAAGTGTCCAGGCATCCTATAGCTATGACAAACACCCCTGTTCTTTCCTCCCATAGCACCTAAAAGAAGGGAAAACATGGATCGTGCCATCACAACGAACAAGCAAATATCATTCATATGAACAACACGTTTAATAGCACATTGCAAAACTGGTACAATAAGCATCATTCCCAACTTTATCTACACCATCAACACCACTAAAATCAGTAACACAAAAACCAGGAACCGAACTGCTCATTTATCTTTCTGGGCAAAGAGGAAGAACTGCATTCCTTTGTTTCATCACAAGAACAACATGGCTAATGCCAAAACAAAATACCAAAATGCTAGCAAAATTCGAATTTTGTTTCTATTGTCTTCCTCTGAATTTACGTAAAGCATAGCCAAGCGATCAAAATTAAAAATTCAGGGGACATTGGACTCTCTTCAATTCTAAACAGAAAATGTAAAATAAAATAAAATCCTACATTCAATACTAGAAAAACGCTACCTGCCGTCGATGTACTTACCCAGCACAATGAGTTGTTGGTGGTCGTCGACGGAAGAGAGGGACGAAGGAGTTGGACCGTCTGTCCAATGCGCCCGGCAAATATTCTAAAAGTTTTGAAGTTCTATCGCCGGCGAGGAGTGCGAAAGGGTTTCAGTCGTGCTTAACCAGCCAGAGGTGGCGACCAGTTTGGTGGTTCCTTCTTGGAGTTGGGTAGTGCTTATGCGGTATACAAAGGTGGCGACCAGTTCGGTGGTTGTTCCAACGCCGCCTGGAAAGTGAACTCCGGTCGGGGAAATCAGTGGAGACGAAATCCTAGGGTTTCAATTTGGGAGATATTCTTGGGCAAATGGGTGGAGGACGGTTCGGGTATAATAGAAGCCCATTAGCCGTTTTTCCTGGCCTTTTTTTTTTTTTTTTAAAACCGCCACGTCATCGTGTCAACCACACTGTCAGGGACCGTGTACGTGTAGCGCGACTGAAAGAATGGTGCATAGGCTGGCAAATTGGTTTTGCCGTACCATAGGGCTTAGAGCAACCCTCGCCTACCAGCATGGATGATTTAAAATACTCATATGATATGACATAATATAGACAAAAAGATAATATCAAAGTTTTATTTTATTTTATTTTTTTTGGACCCTGGCCAGTTTGGGGCACATCTCGCGATTTATCTGATCTGCGTCTTGAGGGGCAAGGCGTAGACCCCAAGATTAGTCGCCGAAGGTGGACGGACACCTGGGTATTAAAAAAAAAAAATTATTTTATTTTTTGTGTTTGACGATTTTAAAATTTTCATCAATACTCTTATGGTTTTATTTTTTGTGTGTGTGACAAAAAAGATATATCAAAATACTTGTATGACATATAAAAGAGATAGTAACCTCACCTTTTCCTTTCATTCAGATTATCCTATGAGTCGGACGAAATTCTATTTTGGAATTGAGACTATTGGCATACTCAATTGTCGTCCCCTAACTTTGTGGTACCATATCTTCTATATCCCTTAGAAATATAAAAAGAACGGTTCATATAGAAATCATTTAAACCGATGTATCATATCTTGTTGCTCCCTATTTTCCTTACCGACATCTGTAGATACCAACCAGAGTACAGTTTAGTTTGAGGGAGTACAGGGATTTGCATACGAATACAAGAAGGGGTTTGAAGGAGAGATTCAAATTAATTTCCTAAAATTTAAAGTCGTTGTGTGATTTTCAATGATATTTTTCTAAATCCCAACAACTAATTAACAAAAAACCAACACAAAGCAGGAAAAATTAAAAGAAGCAAAATTGAGAGCAAGACACAGATATGTTCGCCCCCAAGGAGTTGGAGCTTGGAGTTCATCCATTTCTCAGCTACGTCCCATTGCTCCCTTTGCACTATTATCACACGAATCGAATGTTACAAGACTTTTATGTAAATATACAACCCTACAACCTTTTGAACACACAACAAACCTCATATGTTGTTAGAGGTGTCAATCCGGGTGGTTCGGATCGGGTGACCCGCCAACATATGAGCTCGGTAACGATTCACATGAAAAAAAGTCCGCCCACTACGGGTTCCGAGCCGGTTTTGGGTCGGCCCACAAATTTTGGACTACAACCCAAACTCGCCCGGTGAACCATTCAGGTCGAGCCCATGCGGGTCACAGGTCATGTGGATCGCAGTTTGTTCCGATTTGACTTGTGTTATTGTATAAATAAAATTATAAAAATATAGAATTTTTCATATTTATAGCAAAAATATTTTTTTTAAAATGTAAACTAAGAATTGAACAAAATGATAAATTCATATTTATATCAAGAAATATTTAAATAGAATTCAAATTTAATGTTACATAAATTATTTATAACTTTGTAAAGTTAAATTTAATTTAAACAAATAACAACTAAATGCATTTCCAATTACTATTATCAAATATTTATAGTATAAGTACATTCCAACTAGGTTGTCACCTACTTTTATTATAATTTATAGTTTAAGTACATCCCAACTAGATTGGCACCTATTTAAGTCTTAACCATAATTTAGTTGTTTAAAAATTATATATTTTAATATTTGTTTTCCAATCAATCTTCAGGAACTGCAAGATTTTTGAAGTCTTCAGCAATTTCATCAATAATTTTATCTTACTCTCTCCCCCACCTTTTTTTCAAATTAAAAAATATTTTTTTTCACGGGCCCGTGAAGGTATAACCCGCGAAACCCACGGGTCACACCTCCTTGACCCGTGAACCACCCGTTCGGGGTCACGAGTCGGCCCGCTATCTCGGATCGATCTGGGCTGGTTTTCACGGGTCTGGTCGGCTCATCCGTCTTCACACTTCTATATGTTGTTCTCTACTATAAATAAGTCTTAATTTGAAACACTAAGTTCAAGCACTATCATTTACACAATCGTCTCTCTATGTTATACTTAATCACACATATTTAATAAGAATTGAGAGAGAGATTTGGCTTTGGCTGAAAGAAGATGTGAGAGAGAGAGAGAGAGAGAGAGAGAGAGAGAGGGGTTCTATTTCTTGATCCTTGTGTTATAGGTGAGGCATTTTATATCACCTTATCGACGACCATGATTTTTTCTTATTTGATCTAACGACTTCCACCACTGTATGTCCTTTAGTTGTTGCAACATAAAAGTTGCTTTTACCCACACACATTTTTGCCCATATTGTATAGAGTCAACCATGGCTTTTATAATGGAAAATAACTTTGTCGGTGGTGACATCGGCAATTGCCAAACATTTTTCCATTTAAACCGATTAAAACTTATGGGAGTTAATTAAATCACTGCTCACCAACATTTGGACATGGTTACTACTTGCTCACCCAAGAATAAAAGGTAACTGGCTGCTCACTCATTTTTGTACAAAGTTATCCATCCATCACTCATGTTGATTCCATCCATCCACATAGACAAAAAAATTACATGTGGCATAGACAATCCTACATGGCCGTTGAAAATTGACACATGGACAAAAAATCCTTTATTTTATACACTCCAAAGTGGTGTTGGAAGAGGATATAGAAGAAGCAAAGAAGCCCATAATCAAGTTTTCTTCAAGCACTGCGTGAAGAAGGTAGGACTCATTTGCACAAAGGCGAATAGAATGTTGTGGGGATTCGTTACAATCCCGCATCTTAAAACTCTAAGAATTTCGTGCCCAGTTTTCTGTTCTTTCTCAAGAAATTTCCCTTTATTTTCTCGAATATACTATCATCTCACCGGAACGGCCATTGACTTCCTTCTCCCCTTCTCCATTAGAATCGGAATTTCCATATCTTTTAGAATCCGTTTTCCCTTCATTCTCTGGGAATTAATTTCTCCCCCTTCTTCTTCAATTGCATGGGGTTGTTCGTAGGTACCATTTTCTCCTCCTCCACATGATAATTCCATTTGGGATGAATAAATGAAATTGACAGAGAAAGAGAGAGGAGAGTAGGAATCGTAGCCTCGCAGACCGCAAATTTGTCATCCTGGCTCTGTTTTTATCTCAAGTTTGTGTAGTCATTGAGCTCAAAACTGGAAATTTGAGCTTCTTTTAGAGAAAATTAAGATTTCAATTTTGAGCTTCTTTTAGAAAAATTACGATTTCTTTACAGTGATCGAAAATGTGGAGGCAGTTAATTTATGTGAAAGAGGCCAAGATTTTGCAAAGTAAAACTGGACAGAGTATTATTTGAGTAGGAAAAGTTACAAATCTCTGTTTTGGAAAGTTGGATGGCTGGTTTTGGAATTGATAGAGTTTTCTTATTCAACGCTATACTGTGATAAGGCGGTGGAGGTGGTCCGGTGGAGGTGGAGGTGGTCCGGTGAGGTGATGGTGGGGATGAATGATGATGATGGTGGAGAACGATGATTCCAATTTTTAAGAGAAAAAACGTGTTTGCTGGAATGTGTTCTGTCCATGTGTCAATTTTTAACACCGTTAATGGCCACGTAGGATTTCCGTCCGCCATGTGTAATTTTTTGTCTAAGTGGGTGAATGGAGTGATGGATGGGTAACTTTGTACAAAAATGAGTGAGCAGTCAGTTACCTTTTATTTTTGGGTGAGCAAGTAGTAACCATGCCCAAATGTTGGTGAGCAATGATTTAATTAACTCAAACTTATGGTAACGCCAATTAGAAGGTAAGAGATTTGACAGAATAATAACATAACAATGGCACCATGGATCTGAGGCCTCCGATTTGGCAGGAAAATCACATAAAAATGGCATAACCTATAAGAGGTCGAGAGGCTTGGCAAGAGAATTTGGAACAAGAATTCAGCCTCATTTAAGGTATTCTCTGCCGGTATCCACATGTATCTATGTACATTTCTTGGAGGGATTTACCATTCACATAAGCATTATTCTTCACTTTCTTCTTGGAAGTTACTTAGTGATGAAGAAAAATGTGGATGTTTTGAAAATTGTTCACTTCGGTCTCACTTTAATGGACAAAACTCTGCAACACATGGGTATTTGAATTTTTGCTTTTTCAACTCTCTCAAAATGGAATTTTTTATATAAGTTAATATGCATTTTTAGTCTTTCTTTATAATATTACTGATTGTTATAAATGTAGTAGTATTTATGAATGATTTTTATATTTTTCAACCCTAGTCATTACGACTGTTATATCCCTTATATTCATAATTCTTCCCTATAAGTATGAGACTTTTATAACATGCAAGTCTATTGACTTCTCCATATTTTTCTCTATTTTCTCTCTGATTTATAATACGTTATCAGCACGAAAACTTAATTTTTCAAAGTGTTGTGAATGTACTAAATTTTTTAAGCATAAACACGTGTTATATGTATCGAAATTAATTTGATAACAGGAGAATTTTTTGCACATATGCATGATAATATCGAATATGTGCATCTCGATTTCTGTGTAATAACCTTTATCTGGCTTTTATAATTTCTATAATACAAGCACATACGCGCATCTCCATTTCTGTGTAATAGATTTTATATGACTTCTATAATTTCCTCGATATTTACGTGTATTTCTTTTTGGGCTAAGTAATACAAGCATCTCCATTAATTACTTGGTTGCTCATGTTTCTATAGTGAGACATATTTTAATTGCTTGCCTATTAATTATACAAATACATGTTTGTGCAGTGGAATATATTTTGCTCAATTGTTCATTTATTACTTGGTTCAGCGCACTGAATATTGCTCAAAATAAATTGCTCAATAATGCAGGTTTAAATGATGCTTTAATTTGTCGATTTGACCACAACTAATCATGCTTAAAATCTGTACAAACTTTCCGTTGGAGATGTGAGATTTAGCCCTTGTTTGGCCCCCATTAAATTAAATTACATTACATTTTTCTCTCTTTTCATTTCAACCACACATTCATCAAATAAAATAATATTACACACAATAAAAAAATTTTCAACCACACATTCTCCCATCAATCACTATTCTAAAAATTTTCAACGCCCAAAAATACAAAATAATGGGGGCCAAACAGGGGCTTAATTATGCTTTAAGTTATGATTATTTCATATATATGTATGCTTTCATGAATACTCTTTTTATCCTTAACTTCACTAATAATTTTTTATTTTTCTATAAACTTTAAAGTGTGAATATTGATGTTGCTTCTCAAGTAGCACAATAATATAATTAATATTTCAGAAGAATATTACTCAGAGAGGAAATCATAATTTTTAATATTCTATAAGAATATTGACATATTGTTCTCGAAAAAAATAATGGTAAAATACAACGTACTCCTGAAGTAGCATAGGTTTCGAAGAATATATCATTTTCAACTAATGTTTATCCGTGAAGGAAAACATATAACTCATGCCACGTTGACATTGATTACTTGATTACTTATTATATGATTATATAGTGTTCAAATATATTCTTTGAAAATTAATTGTATTTTCTTTATTTTATTTTGTAGTTACTCAAATGGAAAACAACTGAAAGCTCAAGATGAATTGTCAAAATGTCTGTTTATTCTCTACTAAATAAATTAAAGAGAAACATATATATAAATTTCTAAAATGTGTGGTATATTAATTGAAACAAATACTATATTGAACAAGAAGTTCAATTTGAATTTATTGTTTGGTATGACCAGTTAGACCATCACTAGGTCAATAATGATGTAAAATTAAAAATTAAATGAACATTCAACAAAGAACCCGAAGATTCTTCAATCCAGTGAATTCCTATATGTTATTTGTTCTTTTTATTGAAAATTGATTATCACTAGCTAAAATAGGAATTGAATTCCCTATATTTCTAAAAATTAATCAGGGTGATAAATGGGTCCTATCATCTTCTACTTGACTATCTAGATATTATTTGCGTCTAATAGATTTGATACAAATATTAGATGCTTGTAAGGTGTTCGCAACTTGAAATTTGCGAAATTACTGCTCAAATGATGAGCATAATTTCCAAATTATATAATCAATACTATGTCTTGTTAATGCTAGTGGATTTAAATTTCAACATTTCAATATGTGTTAGTTTGGGATGTCGCTAAATGGTTTGACACTATTGTTTGTTAAACAGTTCAATTAATTGAGAACAAAGTACTTAATATTTATGTTTAGGAAATGCAATTACACATAATGTCTAGAGGTGGTTAGCACAAGCTCGGCTTGTGCTCGTCACGAGCTGAGTTCGTGGTTCATTAGTAACGAGCTCATTACAAAACGGACGAGCTCGTCGCTATTTTAATTTTATTGAACCCTCCTCCTTTATTCTGGTTGGGACAAACTACTTAAATTTCGAGTATGCGGAGTTAAAAATTGCACACGAACAATTTGTTTCGTGTACAATTTATTTAAAAAAAATTTAAAAACAATATTATAAAATAAAAAAATTTGATTAATATGGTTAAATTAAATATAACTTACCTGACAACATTCAATTTCGGCATATTTATCTTGCAGTCGAAAATGAGCATCTTCTGTCCTTCACACACATTAATACGTCCAAAATATTTTTTTTGAGTCGGCTCATGACCTCGAACAAAGCCCTCTTATCTGCATTTAAAGCAGATTTCGAACCTACAGTGCTAATCAGAGGTGTAAGTAAATCTTTTGCTATCGTAGAAACCACTAGCTATCGTCGTTCGTACTTTCGTTAGAATTCAATTACTTCTTCTGAAGTTTTTTTAATTATTTTTTTATTAGGCATATTATGATTAAAGTAATAAATTAATTCAGTAGGCAATGCATTTGGATTTGCGTTCGATGTTTGATTCATTAGGTAGAAAAATTACTATTCAATGATTGCATATGAATCATATCTATACGCATTAATTCATTCAAATAAAGTTAATATTTCAACGTCGTCTACTTCAATATCAGTGGGAGGAGTAGGTGCAAAGGGTACTCGACTAATATCTGCACCCATTCGTTCTGCATATAATTCATACATTTCACATAAAGTTTGTTCTAAATTTCTATAAGTGATAAGTGTATTAAAAGTTAAAACTCTTAAAATCTGATAAATTATATATTTAGTACCTGATAAATTGTATCGATGGTTCATAATGCATGCTAAAGGAAATAACATAGACAAGTCTTTCCAATATTTTCTAAACTTTAATTCCATGAAATATATAATTGCACTAAAATTGGGGTCATTTTTGTATTTATGAAAAACCTTGCAATTATATGAAGATGTTCAAGCACCATACAGCTAATGAGATAGTAAATTCTAGATAAAATATTTATGGAGTCATAAAAACTTGTCAAATTTTTTTTTTTTAATTTTAAAAGCTAAAATCCAATCGTTTTCATGCAAAATAGTTTTATCATCATTTCTAATATATATATTGTTATAAAATTCAGTTATTAAATGTTCAGAACATTCGCATGAAACAAATAAAAAAATATGAAACAAATAACCACTGAAATCAGGTTGCAATACCCTACACAATTTATCAATAACTACCTTATTAATACTAGCATTGTCAAATGTAAATGAACAAATTTTACTCCCGCAACAATATTCTCTAATAAAATTCATAATAGCGTTATATTATATATATTGTTAGTGTTGTGTGGGAATTCAATAATTTTAAAAGTAATAATTTTTTTATGCAAACACTAAAGTGGGTCTATGTAGTGTGCATTTGCAGCTATATAAACTCTTTTAATAATCACTTCTCATATATCCGAAGTTAAAGATAAAAAACCCCCATATTTTTGTAAATTGCTAATCAATTATTTTTTTGTATTAAAAAAATATTCAATTGTATCTGAACGAAAAGTGTTTCAACTTACCCCTACGTATCTCGCTTAAAGATATTCTTTCACATACGTGACGACATGTTGGTTGTCCACTATTGTTAGAGACAACTCAGCAGGGACAACAAATTTCACCATTCCCGTTCGAGATTTTTCTTTCGAATATATCCATGTGGAAAGTGGCGAAAAAGTAGAACCGACTCCTGGACTACCAAATTGTAGTTGTGTTTGACTGGCAGCAAGAAAGCCATGTTTGGCCACACATACTTTGTAGTGACAGTTGAGGTGGGTGGTACCAATGTCTTTTTGTCATGTCAATCGTTGTTGACAATATTTACAAATTGTTTTAGACTTAGGACTCCATCAACCACATGACCCGTTGGAATCAATTTAAAGTGATCCCAACATTCTGTCTATTTTTCCCATTTCATTTTCCTCTTGTATCGAGAATATCTAATACATGTTCCTCCTCGTGTTCCGCTTCGAGAACATCGTCATCCAAATCAATTGGATTATTACTTCCATGAGCATGCAACTCTGGAATATTTTTAGGGATGGGAACTTCGTTCAGAGTGGAAAACTCATTCCATAATTGACTTTGCGGCGTCACAGGTGATTTGCCTCCGATTTTGAGCAAGCCCTCAACAAATGAGTGTGTATCCATTTACGAATTGTGATGTAATGTATAATAAATAACTAAGTAAAAGAGAGTATGGAAAGAAATAAAAAATTAAAAGAAATTTGATGTTAAAATTGTAATTGTAAAGTTCTAGTGTGATAAATGATAATTGATATTGAATAATTGAAGTTGAAGGTAAAAATGAAAATGTAGAAGATAGTGAGATTAAGATATAGAAGAGAGTGAGAATTGTTGGAATGCTGTGTGAAAAATTTGGAAATGGGTTGTGGTATTCATAGAATAAAAAAAATAAGAAGAAAAAAAAAGTGGCCAAAACGGCTACTTTCAAAGTTCAGTGACTGTTGCAAACGGTCACTGAATTTTTTAAAAATGACTGAAACGGTCACTATTTCAGTTCGCGGGTGGAATCGTGGGTGAGGCCACAAGCGCTCGATTGAGGATACCCATTTATTTCAAAGTCAAAGTGAAATAAAAAAAACTACCCAAAGACTTAGAGTGTGTTTGGTAGGAATTTTTGGGGGAAGAATTGATTTTTGAATAGTAATATGATGGGAAATGTGTGGTTGAAAAGGAAGAAAAAAGTATTGATGTGATGGAAAATATTATTTTATTGAAGAATGTGTGGTTGAAAATGAGAATTGATTTACTGTAGAAAATGAAAATCTGTACCAAACAGGCCCTTAATATCCACAACTTACTTCAACCTCTTGTCAACATGTTCCATGAAACACATGGAAACAACAAAACCACGTGAAATGCAAGATGAAATTGACAAAAAAAGTAGAACTAGCAACTCAAAACATGATATTGATATTAGCCAAACACCAAATCAATCAAAATATCAATATAAAAGAATTGCTAGATCAATCATTCATAATACTCAACTTCTCCCCCTAACCCTTATCCAATCATCAAATCGAATAAAATTGTTCAAAAATTTCTCCTCCAAACTCATATATTTGACTCTCTGAAATAAATTATTACTCTCCCAAAGGAAAATAAGTAATATAACCATTAATAACAGAGAGGAATGAGTGAAAAAAATTCATATGAATAATTATGCAAAACATGTTATGGAAGAAAATTTTCCTTTTAAGAGAACTGTTTTTTTTTTTTTTATGGATTTTTAAATAAAATATCATTGAACAGTTATTTGCTTACTTATATAAGTATTATTCATAAAAAAGTAAAATTTTCCCACATAACTTATTTTAAACTTGTGATTGAGAATTTGGAGCAAAATTTGTGCAATACTTTGACACTCATTTAACTTCTAATTGCATTCTATTGGTCATATGTGATCTTCTTGGACATTTTTGACTCTTTCAATGACTATACTACCAACCCCAAACTATTTCTTTACTACGAGTAAGACTCAAGAACTCCTATATTGACTTTGATTACAACTCAATAAACTCATAATATAACTTAACTAGAACATAATTTTGACAGAGAAAATTACAAATTACAAATTTGGGAATTACTAATTATAAATTTGGACATAACATAACCTAAATTTCAGTATGTGTTCATGTTTCGGTTGAAAAAGAAGTTAAAGGGGGATCAAAGTTGGTAATTGAAAGTTTGGAGCAGCAACTAGGCACTTGGGTGCCCAAATGGGGCGCCTAGGCACCAAGAAATGGATTTTGGGACTGAAACTCAATGCCTAGGTGCCATTGGTATGGCCGGACTGCCACTTGCTTGGTGTCAGGTTACCGTTCGAACGCCGCTCAACTAGCGGCCTTATTTGGAAAAGTTTTGTTTTCGTTCTTCTGACTCGTTTTTTTTATCATATTTCCATCTAAAATATATTCTTTTGGGTCCTATATATATTCCACGAAATTTTTGGCTTTCATATAACTTTGTATGAGTTTTAAAAAGTTAAAAACACAATATTCATTGTGTTCTTTCTCTATATTATATTGAATTCTCCATTCATCTACCAAATTTCTTGTGTTTTTTGTGATGTAATTGCTACTTTATATTGTGTCGTATAATCTCGTCATTAACTCCTAACACATAGGATGGTTGTTAACTAAAATCACAAAAGTATTCAAAATCATAAGCAAGTAATAAAAAGTGAATAAAAGATAATTCCCACGAGACCTGTATATTCAATTATATTTTGATTAATATTGATTTAAGGGAAATAGCACAATTTTATGGAGATTGGGGAAACGTAAATCTAATCCAAATAGCTAACTAAATATAGAACTTTTGACTATCAAACTTCGATGAAAACTCAATTAATTAACACCACTAGAACCTCAAATTCCCTATATTCCTCTACTAAAATATCAACTCAAGTAATTGGCAATACTTATTTAAACTTTACTGTTAATGGTTTCTTATTTATTAATAATCTCTCCAGTAATATTAAAGTTCTTCTCATATATGACCTTATTATATTTTTATGAAGGATTCGAATATATGAAAATGAATTAAATTCCAAGAACATTTACGATAAGATATGCAAAGCATAATGATATATCTCCATCTACTATCGAACTTTACAATGTACTATACTTCCTACTCCTCTTGAACATAATAAAAATCACAACTCTTTTCAAATTGTTGATCAAGTAATTGAAAGCATTAATAATCTAACAATCATTCGAGCCAAATAAGTATTTGACATCAAGTTCTTGAAATTAATATTATATTTTAAAATATAGGGTTGGCAAAAACAATGCTCCCAATAAAAATACACAAAAAAGATGCTAATTGCAATCGTGGACCAGTAATTCTGAATCCATTTTCATTCTTTTTGCACTTCGAACATCTGGGATGTAACTGACTCTCTGCTTGGATGATGATGCATCATGCAGAAATGCACAGTTTTACTCCATACCTGTAACCCATTGGACTCTTGAAGAAGATGCAGGACCACATCTTTGATTTCTCGTCTCTCGATTTCGTAGTATGTTGTAGGTTCTTCAAGTGTCTGACTACCAAAATGGGGTAAAATTTCATGTCTTTCTCCTCCATGCTGCTGATCAGGCTCTTGTCATAGTTTACATCCTTTGTTATAGGAGCTCCAAGGGCTGGAGAGGGTGCACCCGATAAAACATTGGCTACAGATGGACGGAGACTGGAAATGGGTCACATTAAACTCGGGCGATGATAGAAAAGTCAGGTTGGCGTAGCAGAAGGTGGATCTCCTTTACTGACAATGATTGGAAGCGGATCATATAAATTCTTAGCATAAGACCTCAAGTTGAGCTACTTGGTGGACCTGTTGCTGGCAAACTACGCAAGCTGAATGATGACATACTCTGCATAATCAAGGATGGTATATTTTGCAAGTCAATGGCTTGAATGTTCTGCAAGCCGGATGGGGGAATATTCTGCAAGCTAGAGGCCGGATTCTACGCAATAAATGCTGCTCCATGGTTCATGGCGAGTTGCTTGATCATTTTTTATCACTTAAAAACATTTCGAGCCAATTACAGTCAAATTTGATCTTTCTAATCACCGGATGACATAGCTGCAGTCGAGGCAGCTTGTGCAGCCGCTACAATATCAGACTGACTGTTGCTGGGATTTAAGCATGAGGGTTGGTAGCGGCACTGTAGCGAGACGAGGAAGATCACGGTGCCAATAGTTGGACTTGTGGGATAATTAAAACCGGGTTTGTTACCCCGGAGTCGACTGATGATGAATCCAGGTCTGCAACCTTGTCTTTAATAGGAATGATTGGAATCAGAGGAATGTTTTGGTCATTCAGAAATTAGTTTCCCGCACTCACTAATGCACAAGGGCTACACAAGGATAAAAGAAAACGTCTAATTCAAAGAACATCTAAAGATAACAAAATAGGAAGCTATCAAAAAAGAGACAAAAATCGTACTTTAGAGGGATAGGAGAAGGAAGTGGATAAATAGCTTCAGGCACTCTCATTTCCCGCTGATTTTGAGCTTCCAATTCTTTGCTTTCTTCCTCAGCAACCACTTACCATGCATCATCTACTACAAACTGCAAAAGAATAGAAGAAAAATGTAGAAAAGTCACATAATACATAGCTTCAACCGACATACTGTGTGCTCTAATTCTGCAAGGACGATTTACCAACCCACCCACCCCCTTCTTTATAAATAAATTTATTAAAAAAAAAAAAAGGAACTTATTGGGTCCTTTCTCCTTCCTTGGAGTACACAGAAAGTAGTTCAATCTGGAAGAGTACAAGAATCTCCATTTAGTGAAGAAGGCGAGGTTTGAACCTTAAATGTCAATTAATAAAATGGTATCATATCTTAAAAGTATTTGTCCATTAAGTAGTAATATAAGCTTTTTACCTAATTGGGCAACTCATTTTAGTCAATCAACAGATATTAGTCTACAATCAAGGTATATTACTCCCCAAATGATGAATCACAAAATGCTCGATTGTGTTAGAAGTATTACTTAGTACTCAAACACTTAAAAAAGAAACTAGTTGGCATATCAGACTAACATAAATAGAACTCTTACGTTCAGTATGTAAAGTATCATCTAACTGAAAGAACCTTAAACTTGTCAGCATATCTAAAGCAAACTACTAATAAAAAATAGTAACTTCATAATTCAGAGAGATTTATGTCTTTTACGTTTAAGCAGGTTCAAGTACACCTATCTAGCCCATTTCAAAGGACATGTACTAGTCGGACAGATTCGGTTATTAGTCATATAAAACGTACTATTGGAATTGGTATCATTTATCACAGGCTCCAGTTTATCTCCAACCCGAAACACTATCTATTTGAGAGCAAGCAATAATCTCTACACTGGAACAAGACAATCAACATAAATGAAAGATGGAGCATATAAAAAAGATCATATCATTCATCTCAATCTTTAAAAAACAATAAACTAAATATAATTTTAGCAAAAGTCACCTAGTCTTGTCTTGTTGCAACTGCAAAAGCTGCCTTGACTAGCTTGTAAAACTTCCTAGTGATAAAAAAAGGTCAACAAACTTACCATGAACCACAAAGCAAAATCCACCCTTCTCTGGCTTGTAGAATATGCCCTCCTTTAGTATGCAGAATATGTCATCATTCAGCTTGTATAGTTTGCCATCAACCGGTCCACCAAGTAGCCCAACTTGAGGTCTTAGGCTAAGAATTTATATGATCCACTTTCAATCATCGTCAGTAAAAGAGATCCACCTTCTGCTACACCAACCCGACCTTTCTATCAACCTTCAAATATCACATACATGTTCCCAGTTCCCGGCTGTCTGTAGCCAATGTTTTATCGAGCACACCCTCTCCATCCCTTGGAGCTCCTATAAAAAGGAACAAACTATTACAAGAGCTTGATACGGCAACAATGAGGAGAAAGACAAGAAACTTATATGTACCATATGTTTATGATTGAATACTCACATGTCTTTTGCAGAACATAAAAAACTAATGCTCTCTTTCCTAGAGTAGTTATTCTCAAACACCACCTCAAAAGCACGTGTGATTGACAAGGCTTCCTGACCAATAGTTTTAAGGAAAACAGAAGTAATTTCGAATACCAAATTCTTTGACTCTGACCTCAAATTAATGTGATAGCATCCATAAACAATTGCATAGATTGGAGGTCGTGGATTACTCCTTTGTTTGAGTTGTAATAATACAAAGAAGCTAGCAGGTATTCTTCCTTATTTGATGTAATAATGACTCCTCATGTACTAATGTGCTCATCAATTGCCAGTGACCACAAGGTACTCCGAAACAGACCCTCTTTGTTCACCAATCTCAAAATTAATTTACCACTCCATGTCTGCACTACAAAGATCTATCTTGGAAGAATTAGGCCATGAGTAAGTTAGAACACCACCTGTTTGACAAATTGTCTCAATGAAATCCCAAACCCACCAAAAATTCAGTCAATCACGCCATATAGACAATTTTTTTTTATTCAATTGTTCAGAACTTGCTATAATTTGAAGCACAACAAGAATAAAGATGAATCCCTAGACCTCAAAATAGTACACAGACCACATGTTCGATTAATTGTCTCTACAACAAAACAAAAACCCAACAAAAACTAATCATCACCCCCAGTGCTCAACCCATTCCCTTAATCCCATTGCTCACCAGCTTCCCGAAACATTTGCTCCGTCTCAAGCAGCGAACCTATTTTGAGAATCAAGCTTCGAATTCTCTGTGCGGGGGTAGAGGTGGCATCGAAGGTTTCTTCAACGCCATTGATCCTCGTAGGGTATTCGTCGGTGCGGCGCTCGACCTGGACCTGGCATGATGGATTGGATTCCTCGACCTTGCGAAAATCGCATTGCGCCAACAACTCCAATGGGCAAGGCTATGCGTGGGTCGAGCGCATTGAATTCGATCCTCACCTTCGACAAAAACTCCAATACTTTTCTTGTATTATGCTACATGCACCCCCCACTCACGAGCCGCCATTTTTAAACGTACACAGGCCACGTACACATTGTGAGGGGTACACCATTCCATTCGGTACATCTGACATTTTTCACTTTTCTTTCTGTGTTTGACTGTGCATTGCCTAATAAGCCATTCTTAAATAATAACGTGGGGATTAGGCCAAATAGTTTTGTTACAAAATTTATAATTTTAGCCTTTAATAAAAAAAATATTATATTACCTGAAATTTAGCCCATGTTTATTTAACTAAAAAATAGATTTTTTGGATAAAATTTAGAAGTACTTACAAAAATACCCTTAAAATTAGGGATGTTTTGAAAAATCATATGAAAGGTTTTTAGAAAATAAAAAATACTGTGTAAAATAAAAAAGTGACATAATGACACTCTTTTTTAATAAAAATTGTCACTTTTTTACAAACTCAAAAAAGTAACAAAACAAAAAAAAAAAGTGATACAAACTCAAAAAAAGTGACAAATACCAAAATAGCATCAATCCACATGCTGATTAAAAAGTGATTTTTTTTACTAAAAAAGTGACAAATTTTCAAAAAGTAATACGAAAAAATTGATAAACAATAAAAAAAAGGTGATAGAAAAAAGTGACAAATACTAAAAAGTGACATGAATTTAAAAAAAAGTGACAAAACGTTCTAAAAAGTGACAAAAATTACAAAAAAATTGCAAACATTCGAAAAAGTGACAAAATACCAATCAAAAAAGTGACAAACCATTCAGTTACAACTCTTTTTCTCACCCAACCCTCACTTCTTTCTCTAATTTCCAACCAAAATTCAATCAAAATTGCTAGAAAACAAAAATAAGTGCTTCTCTCTTCAAAAATCTTGATTATCAAAACCATTCTACAAATGTTGATTTATTAGAAATCACAATGTATAATTGCTGTTGACATCGACCTCGGAGGTCGCTCAGCTCGGACTATCATATCCCAGTAAGGGTAAAATAATGCGAGCTCGGTGTTATGAGGTCAGCTCGGCTCTAAGTAACTTACTCGACAAGCTATTGTAGTCCTTCAAGGCACAACAGTAATCAATGATTATAGATCGCTGACAAGATCTTTAAGTTACCAATCAGAGAGGCACACGTGTAAATGTCCTATGTCAGCACCCACCTAGTCCTCCAATCAGATGTCTTAGCTTGCCTAGCTAAAACTTTGCATTTATTGGTGAGACCCACTTGTCCCATCACCTCACAATCAATAGGACAGAGTTGAGCTCGGGCTCCAATCCTGTTGCGCCAACACATGACTCAGCTTAGTTCGGCTTTCTATGTTGACAAGACAGGAGTACTAGGCGTCAGAATATTCCTCCTATAAAAGGGTTCAAAATGCAAGTTGAAAGGAACAAGAAAGATCTTAGGAAAAAATACCAAGAATACTCATTGTAACACTTGAAATATCCTTTATAATTTGTAAAGTGAGATGATTGCTTTACAATAATAGGAATCTCTTCCACTTATTCCCCTTGGATGTTCATTTGTATCTTAAGTTGGCTTTAATTTTGTCCACTCAATTTTAGACGTCAACAGTTTGGCGCTAGAAGGAGGGCCCCCAACTTGAAAAACGGCCCCATCTCCACACACGATTTACCAGACAGCATTATGGACGGATTTTCAGCATCTGAAAACCAGTCCCATACCCGTCTCGAACAAAGTAGCAATCCTAGGAACTCCGAAAGACGAGGTCGGAATGAGACTGCTGACCTACAAATGGCAACAATGAGGGAAACCATTGAAAGACTAACGAACATTGTCAGCAGGCTGGAACAAAACCAAGCTAGGTGTCCTCCACAAGAAAACGAAGTGGAATCTTTCCACCACGGAAGAACCAGACGATCTCCTACTAGGAGAGCCTTACATTTCTCAGGCGAAGGCTCCTCTAGGAGTCAAACTGAAGAAGTCCTAAGCTCTCCCGCGGCGACAAAATCAAATGCTAAAAGAACAGGCTGGGTTCTCAGCATTCCTTGACACCCATCGAAAAGCAAGCTGAGCGCCAGAGGAACCGTGCTAGTGAGCGGCCGGAGAATGAAGTGAGTGCTTTCAAGTAACGCATTGCGGACCTGGAGGCCAAAAGCAAGGGAAGCACCAATGAATATTTTACTAAACGCCACTCACTATTCACTGAGGACATTCTGGCAGAACCACTGCCTGAAAAGATGAAAATGCCCCAAATAACTAGGTATAATGGAGAGGGAGACCCCCTCAGCCATCTTGACAAGTATTCCTCATGGATGGAACTACAATAAGCAGATGATGCCATCATGTGCCGTGCTTTCCCCTTAACACTAGGAGACAAAGCCTAACGATGGTTCAGAAGGTTACATCAAAGGTCTATAAAATGCTGGGACGACCTCGCCACTGCGTTCCTCGCCCAATTCATGGGGTCGAAGGCAAGGACTACACCAAAGGAAAGGTTGGTAAGTATAAAACAAGGAAAAACAGAATCCCTCAAAAGTTACTTGGACAGATTCAACAAACAATCTATGGAAGTGGAGAAAATCTTTGATGATGCTGCACTCATGGCAGTTTTGTCGGGCCTGAGACCTAAAAGGAGGTTCTGGTGGTCTGTTCATGAGGACGGCCCATAAATATATCATGAACTCTTGGGTCGAGCTGAGAAATACATAAGTGCTGAGGAAGCCACCTCAGACCATGAAGACCCCAAGCAAATTCCCCAGTCCCCCCAGCGAATGAAGGGAAGACACATGGAGAAAGACCCAGGTCGGGAAAAAAGGAAAGATAAGAGAGATCAAGGTCGTTCTAGACCATATCCCGATAAGTTCCGCAACTATCACCCTCTGAACGCTACATTGGAGGAAGTCTTTCTTCAGACCGAAGCAAATGAGTTTTTTCACCGACCTCCGCCTGGAAGGAAAGAAACAATCGGGAAAGGCCAAGGAAAGTACTGTCGTTATCATAGAACGACATGACATAACACTGAAAACTGTCGGAACCTGAAGGAAGAAGTGGAAACACTTATTCGACGAGGTCATTTACAGGAGTTTGTGGCGAAGCCACAGGGAACAGCCAAGGTCGAGATCTACAACCCCGTTCTGAAATTTGGATGTTGATAAGCGGAAACCAATGTTTGGAGGGCTCAAGGAGAACTAGGCGTAAGTTGGCACGAGACGCCCACGTGTACTAAAACTTCAGTATGAGATGCCCAACGCAGGTAGCTGCTGCTGTTCAAGGCCCTGAGTGGTTTGGATTCTCAGAAACAGAGGCACAAAGAGTTTTACAAGATCAGAGTGATGCACTAGTCATCACGATGAATGTGACTGGGGTTCAAATACATCGGACCCTAGTAGATAATGGGAGTTCGGTAAATGTGCTTTACTACCAAACTTTGAAGCAGATGGCCATACAAGATAGGTACCTCCAGCCATATCTTCGGAAGCTACAAGGATTTTCTGGAGATCCAGTTGAAGCTCGGGGACAGATTGTACTCAGTGTAGAGTTCGGCGAACCCCCGTGCCACAGGGGAATTTTGACAGACTTCGTAGTGGTGGACATCCCTTCAAGCTATAATGCTATATTGGGGGGGCCTTTATTGCACGAACTGCAAGCTGCCACCTCAATATACCATTATTGCCTTAAATTCTCGACTCTGAGTAGTCCAGGCATAATACGTGGAAATCAGGATGAAGCAAGAGCCTGCAACGTAGATCTTCCCAGGCCCCTAGTTGGAGTGTTAAATAGCCAGTGCTGCGAACGTGTTGGGATGCCAAGGCCCGAAAACCCGTCAAAAGCAGACCTCGCCGAGGTCGGTGTAACGCGCACAATAGATTCCTTCACGGATTTGCTGGACCCGCGACTAAAAGTACGAAGAGGAGAACCTGTGGAAGAACTAGATGTTATCAAGGTCGGTACAGACATCCCACCAAAAGAGCTAAAAGTAGGCCATGATCTTCAACCCCCAGTCCGGGATCAACTCATCAGTTTCCTCCAAGGAAACCTCGATGTATTCGCTTGGGAACATGTCGACATGAAGGGAATTAATCCAAAAATCATGTGCCATAAGCTAAACGTTGATCCCTCAGTACGGCCTAAACAGCAACGAAGGAGGCCTCTGAATCCAGAACGGTATGAAGCTCTGAATAAGGAGGTGCAAAAGCTACTCAAGAATGACTTTATCCGCGAGGCAAAAACTGTCGGAACCTGAAGGAAGAAGTGGAAACACTTATTCGACGAGGTCATTTACAGGAGTTTGTGGCGAAGCCACATGGAACAGCCAAGGTCGAGATCTACAACCCCGTTCTAAAATTTGGATGTTGATAAGCGGAAACCAATGTTTGGAGGGCTCAAGGAGAACTAGGCGTAAGTTGGCACGAGACGCCCACGTGTACTAAAACTTCAGTATGAGATGCCCAACGCAGGTAGCCGCCGCTGCTCAAGGCCCCGAGTGGTTTGGATTCTCGAAACGAGAGGCACAAAGAGTTTTACAAGATCAGAGTGATGCACTAGTCATCACGATGAATGTGACTGGGGTTCAAATACATCGGACCCTAGTAGATAATGGGAGTTCGGTAAATGTGCTTTACTACCAAACTTTGAAGCAGATGGCCATACAAGATAGGTACCTCCAGCCATATCTTCGGAAGCTACAAGGATTTTCTGGAGATCCAGTTGAAGCTCGGGGACAGATTGTACTCAGTGTAGAGTTCGGCGAACCCCCGTGCCACAGGGGAATTTTGACAGACTTCGTAGTGGTGGACATCCCTTCAAGCTATAATGCTATATTGGGGGGGCCTTTATTGCACGAACTGCAAGCTGCCACCTCAATATACCATTATTGCCTTAAATTCTCGACTCTGAGTAGTCCAGGCATAATACGTGGAAATCAGGATGAAGCAAGAGCCTGCAACGTAGATCTTCCCAGGCCCCTAGTTGGAGTGTTAAATAGCCAGTGCTGCGAACGTGTTGGGATGCCAAGGCCCGAAAACCCGTCAAAAGCAGACCTCGCCGAGGTCGGTGTAACGCGCACAATAGATTCCTTCACGGATTTGCTGGACCCGCGACTAAAAGTACGAAGAGGAGAACCTGTGGAAGAACTAGATGTTATCAAGGTCGGTACAGACATCCCACCAAAAGAGCTAAAAGTAGGCCATGATCTTCAACCCCCAGTCCGGGATCAACTCATCAGTTTCCTCCAAGGAAACCTCGATGTATTCGCTTGGGAACATGTCGACATGAAGGGAATTAATCCAAAAATCATGTGCCATAAGCTAAACGTTGATCCCTCAGTACGGCCTAAACAGCAACGAAGGAGGCCTCTGAATCCAGAACGGTATGAAGCTCTGAATAAGGAGGTGCAAAAGCTGCTCAAGAATGACTTTATCCGCGAGGCAAAATATTCGAAGTGGATCGCTAACCCGGTACTGGTCAAAAAGAACAATGGAGATTGGAGGGTGTGCATGGACTTTACCGACCTGAATAAATCTTGCCCTAAGGATGGGTTCCCTTTATCGAGAATTGATCAAATGGTAGATGCCACTGCTGGGCATGACCTGCTCAGTTTCATGGATGCCTACTCAAGCTATAATCATATTCCCATGTATGAACCCGACCAAGAGCACACAGCATTCATCACTGACAGAGGTCTATGCTGCTATAAAGTTATGCCATTTAGCCTTAAGAATGCCGGAGCAACCTACCAACGCTTGGTTAACTCCATGTTTGCCAAACAGATTGGCAAAACCATGGAAATATATGTGGATGACATGTTGGTCAAAAGTGCCAAGGTGCAGGAACATCAACAACATCTCCCTGAAATGTTTGGGATCCTAAGAACATACGGGATGAAGTTAAATCCCCACAAATGTGCCTTCGGAGTCAGCTCCGTAAAATTCTTGGGATATCTAGAGAACCGCAACGGGATTGAAGCCAACCCAGAAAAGATAAGGGCCATCATTGAAATGCGTCCACCGGCTAGACCTAAAGAAGTTCAAAGTTTAACAGGACGAATAGCTGTCCTCAGTAGGTTCATGTCAAAATCAACAGATAAGTGCAAACCCTTCTTTGACATATTAAAAGGAGGAAAAAAGTTCGAATGGACATCAGAATGCCAGGTCGCTTTCAACCAATTGAAATCACACCTAGCTCAACCACCTGTACTGTTTAAACCAAGAGAGGGAGAAACACTCATGCTCTATATGGCGGTATCAGAACATGCCGTTAGCGCAGTGCTAACCAAGGAGGAGGACAGAGCACAGCATCCAGTTTACTATGTTTCCAAGGCCCTACATGATGCTGAGGTTCGTTATTCCCCACTAGAGAAATTGGCTTACGCGGTGATAATTGCAACTCGGAAACTGAGGCCTTACTTTTTGGAGCATCCCATTGAGATCTTGAATAATCAACCTTTACGGCAAGTACTGCAGAAGCCTGACACTTCAAGAAGGTTGGTGAAGTGGTCAATTGAGCTCGGCCAGTTCGACATAAAATACAAACCGCGCACCTCGGTAAAAGCCCAAGCGCTTGCCGACTTCATTCTTGAGTTCAGTTCAGACTCAATGGGGGAATCACCTCCCCACGAACCTTGGAAACTTTTCGTTGATGGGTCATCTACAGAAAGGGCAGGGGCGGGGGTCGTCCTGATAAGCTCAAACGAACAACTGTTCTGTGAAGCACTGCCTTTTGATTTCAATACTTCTAACAATGAGGCTGAATATGAGGCCCTGATAGCTGGCCTCCGAATGGCGAATGAGATGAAAGCTAACTGCTTAATTTCATATAGCGACTCCCAGCTAGTGGTGAACCAAGTCAACGAATCTTATCAAGCTAAGGAAGAAAGAATGGGCAAGTATCTCCAGCTCATCAAAAGAGAGCTCCAGAAGTTTAAGAGCGTTCATGTTAAACAGGTCCCATGAAAAATGGTCATGCTGATGCCTTAGCTCGGTTGGCGACAAGCGAAGGAATTGAAAGGTTTGATAGCATACCAGTAGGAAGGATCCACCGCCCTGCGATTGAAGAAGCTGAGCACGTCCGTATGATGACGGACCCCAAACACACATGGATGGATGAGCTCATTTTACACCTCCAAACGGGTACATGTCCTGAGGATCCCACCTCGGCAAGGAAATTAAGGATACGGTCGACACGGTATATGTTGATCAATGGCATCTTATATAAACGAGGATATGCTTCGCCTTTGCTAAGGTGACTAAATGAGGAAGAAGCCCTTCGCGCTATGTGCGGAAATCATACTAAGGACGGTCATTAGTACACAAAATCATGCGCCAAGGATACTTCTGGCCTACCATGAAGAAGGATACGTTGAAATTCACCATGAAATGCGATAAATGCCAACGATTCGCACCAAACATCAAACTCCCCCCTGGAGAGCTGAACTATATAATGGCACCATGGCCCTTCGCAAAATGGGGGGTCGATCTCATCGGTCCCATGCCCACAGGAAAAGGAGGCACGAAGTTTGCAATTGTGGCAGTTGACTACTTCACCAAGTGGGCTGAAGCGGAACCTTTGGCAAAGATTACCGAGCACAAGACCACTGAGTTCATATGGAAGTCAATCATATGCAGATTTGGAATACCTCACTCCATAGTGACCGATAATGGAAAACAATTCAACAACAATCGCTTTGCAAACCTCTGTGAAGAGTTGGGGATACAGAAGCACTTCTCCACCCCAAATCACCCCCAAGCTAATGGTCAAGTTGAGGCTATCAATAAGATTATCAAGCATACGTTGAAAACAAAGCTTGATACTTTTAAGGGAGGATAGGCAGAGGAACTCCCCAACGTGCTATAGTCCTATCGCACTACCGCCAGAAATAGCACCGGAGAAACCCCTTTTTCCTTAGCCTTTGGAGTGGAGGCTGTGATCCCCCTTGAGGTTGAAATCCCTTCTATTAGATCTCTGACATATCAGGAAGGTAGGAATGAGCAAATGATGCGAGAAGAGCTGGATTTGATAGAAGAGAAAAGGAATGTTGCCAAAATCAGAAATGCAGTATACAAACAACGCAATGCGAGGTATTATAACCAAAAAGTAAGGAAACGAGAATTCGAAGTTGGCAACCTCGTCCTAAGGAAGGTCTCCTTGGCGACAAAAGAATTGAACGCCGGGTTTCTAGGACCGAACTGGGAAGGCCCCTACAAAGTAAGCAAGTTATTGCTTAAAGGAGCCTACGAATTGGAAGATATGGAAGGAAAACCCTTGCTACACCCCTGGAACGCAGAGCACCTTAAAAAATATTATCAATAGGTAGCTGTAATATGTTGTTGCTATAAATAAAAAGTATGTTTTCCGGAAGAATGCGGTTCTATAAAGCCTTACTCATGAAGTAGGCCGAGCTAAATGTTGTAAGTGCTGCAACACTTAGCGTAATTCATACAAGGAATTTCCATAAAGCCCTATCATGAAGCAGGCCGAACTTAATTTTGTAAGTGCTGCAACATTTAGCGCAATTCCTACAAGGAATTCCCATAAAACCCTACTCATGAAGTAGGCCGAGCTAAATGTTGTAAGTGATGCAACACTTAGCGTAATTCCTACAAGGAATTTTCATAAAACCCTACTCATGAAGTAGGACGAGCTAAATGTTGTAAGTGCTGCAACACTTACATAATTCCTACGAGGAATTTATATAAAGCCCTACTCATGAAGTAGCCAAGCTAAATATTGTAAGTGCTGCAACACTTAGCGTAATTCCTATAAGGAATTTCCATAAAGTCCTACTCATGAAGTAGGCCGAGCTAAATGTTGTAAGTGTTGTAACACTTAGCGTAATTCCTACAAGGAATACCCATAAAGCCCTACCCATGAAGTAGGCCGAGTTAAATGTTGTAAGTGCTGCAACACTTAGCGTAATTCCTACAAGGAATTCCCATAAAACCCTACTCATGAAGTAGGTCGAGATAAATGTTGTAAATGTTGCAACACTTAGCGTAATTCCTACAAGAAATTTATATAAAGTCCTACTCATGAAGTAGGCCGAGCTAAATGTTGCAGACACTACAACACTTAGAGTAATTTCTACAAACGAATTATGGAAGTTATGTTCATAACACTAAGTTCATTCAAGATTAAGAGCATAAGTAAAAAACACCAAATTAAAAATGTTTTGTTCATAAAAAAGTACAGAGGCTTAGACGTATAAAACTAAGAACTAGGGGGATTGGAAGGGAGCTCTTCAGCTACAGGTGGTTGGGCTTGAGTTTTTTGAGCTTCTGCAGTATCCAACAGTTGCTCCATCTCTTTCTCCTGCTCTTTCTGAGCCTCCACCAAGAAAGCAGTATCACAATCCAACCTTTGTTGATTGATAAATTTGACGATCTCGCCCATAGCCAGGACATATGCTTCTTGAGCAATGGCATCAAAGGTTGGAGAAGCCCTCCACTCCTCCACAGCTTTGGAAACTCTCATCTCGGTTTCCTTCTTGAGAGCCATCGCCTGAGCTACAGCTTTATCAACTCGCTTTTTCTCAAGCTCAACTTGGGAGTTCGCTTTCTCTCCCCATATCCGTAACGCCTTGTTGTCGTCTAGCAGCTTGTACTCAGTAGAGAGACTGGCGTTGAGCTCCTCCCCTATCTTGTTTAGACGGTCCTCGTAGCCTCGCCTTTCTTCAGCAAAGGCTGCCCTCTCCGTTTCAACATTTGTAAAAAGCTTTTCAGCTTTAGCTTTAAACTCTTACACAGAGTCGAGTTCTGCCTTGACCTGAGAAGCATAAAGATAACATCGGTATACGTAGAGAGATCACTAACTCAAAGTACGACATGTTGGAAATGAAACTTTACCTTGTCTACCACTGAAGATATGTGAAGGACAGCCCTAGGTAGTACAGTTGTGCTGTGAGGACGTTTTCTCCTATGGGCATGTCATTAACGAAGCATTGTTCCTTATCGTTCCAGCTCCGTGACAACAGAATGGCGGACTCTCTGAGGGGAGGTGAGAATGCAGCCACTGACTCCCTCGTTGGAGAAGGAGCTCGGAGGAAGTCCAGAAGTACCTCAGGTCGGCGCCCAACCAATTCTTCAACACCTGACCTCTGAAGGTCAGGACACTTCTCCTGGGGCTTAGAAGAAGAAGCTGCAGTAATCACCGGGGCCGCCGCAGGAATAGGGGAGTCAGGAGGGATGGTGGAAACTGGGAGGTCGGCAGAACGACGCCTCTGCAAAGGTTGTACATCTTCTTGCTCCTCTTCAGTTACCTCAGGTCGGCCCTCATTTTTAGCAATGACCTCTTCCCTTTTTCTTTTCACAGCCTCAGCTGCCTTAGCAGCTTTGGCAGTTCGGAAACTCAGCATGTCTAGTTGATGGTCTGAAAAATACAAGAAATCAAATCAGTGATAAACGAAAAAGTAAACAGAGTTCATGGGATGTAATAACTGCCTTACGAGAAGTGGTGGGAGTTGAGCTCCGAGATCTGCTATGCGTTGAGGTCGGAGGAGGCAAAGCTCAGAGTAACCCGGCTCTGAATAAGTTGTCGTTCGTGATTACGAACTTGCAAGACCTCTCCCTGTGCGAAAGGGCTCGGATTGAGTCAGCCCGTGCCTGAATTGCTGAGCTCAGGTAGCAAGGTCTGTAATCTGCAAAACCACGAAAAAGTGAGTTAGCCACATCAAGCAATGGTTGCATAGAAAAATGGCTATAGGAATCCTCACTTACAGAGGGAATGGTAAAGTGTAGGGACTACGTCCCCCCTCTCCACCTCATCTGGATGGAATTGCCAATCCCCCAAAAACAAAAAAGAACTCTTCCTTCCACCCCTTAACTGAAGAGGGTGTATCTAAAACTAGTGAACCCCCCATCCTGGGTCTAGCACTAGTGTACCACCAACCCGTTTTCTTCCCATCTTCCTTAAAGGTAAAAAGGGAGTTGAACTGAGAAACATCCATCTCTGGATGACCTAACTGTCTCCATAGAGTTAAGGTCACTATTAAGGTCCTCCACCCATTTGGGCATAACCGAGTAGGGGCTATTCCCCAGGAGGAAAAGAATGACCTAATAATTCTTGGAAAGGGCAACCTCAGGCCAGCCTGAAGAATAGCACCGTTAAGAGCGACACATCCTATAGGGGGGCTATTAGCTCGGTCAGAGGAGGAAGGCATAACTAACTCTACGAAAGGGGGAATGTCATACCTATTCCTAATAGCAGCTAACGAACTCTCCGTTATTACCGACCTAAGATTACTCGCCCCCCCAAGTCTGATCCCCGCTACTGCTCTCCTCTCGTGCCCTCACCTCCCTTATTTTATGCCTGTGCTCCATGCTTCTAGGTGAATTTGATATTGGATTTGGAAGAGGTGGTGAAGGATAATATGATGCAATAGGAATAGGTGTGAACACCTTCTGGCAGTCAGAACTAGCAGATGAAGGGTTATACGACTGAGTAGATGAAGAAGACGCAGATTCTTCCTGTTGATTCCCCCATGACTGTACACGAGATTCGTCCGAACTCATATAAGCAAGTGGAGGGAAAAGTAATGCGTAAAAAGAAAAGGTATTCCAAGTAGCGAAAGAAATACCTGAACAATGGTTCCACTCGAAAAATTTCTTAGAAGAAGAAGAAGGTCAAGAATCTGTGAGTCTAAGCGGTTTGAGAGATTTGAAGTGTCAAAGTAAATGAAATAAGGAAAGAGAAGCTAGGAATGTTATAAGGCGGGATTTGAACCGTTGGGAGAGTCAAATTGATTGAACGGCTGTCAATCAATGCTAATCAAAGAAGAAGGCGCTCCACCAATCGCTAAGAGACAGGTGTACCTGACAGCTGTGGGGGCTAATTATTACGCGAGTTGGAACTCGTACCGCATTATTTCGGAGAGAGGTCAGCTTCTTACTTAAATAAGAGCTGACCTGGGGGGTAACTGTTGACACCGACCTCGGAGGTCGCTCAGACCTAGTCCTCCAATCAGATGTCTTAGCTTGCCTAGCTAAGACTTTGCATTTATTGGTGAGGCCCACTTGTCCCATCACCTCACGATCAATAGGACAGAGTTGAGCTCGGGCTCCAATCCTGTTGCGCTAACACATGACTCAGCTCAGTTCGGTTTTCTATGTTGACAAGACAGAAGTACTAGGCGTCAGAATATTCCTCCTATAAAAGGGTTCAAAATGCAAGTTGAAAGGAACAAGAAAGATCTTAGGAAAAAATACCAAGAATACTTATTGTAACACTTGAAATATCCCTTATAATTTGTAAAGTGAGATGATTGCTTTACAATAATAGGAATCTCTTCCACTTATTCCCCTTGGATGTTCATTTGTATCTTAAGTTGGCTCTAATTTTGTCCACTTAATTTTAGACGTCAACAATTGCTAATCAAATTCATTCAATTTCTTTAGTTAGAGTACAATAACTTTACAACTGATAAACTATTATGATAATACAAGAGATTACTCATTGAAAACATATATATGCAAGCACCCCATACAAGATTCGTTGGATGATAACTACAAATTGTATTTCACTTTCATAATCCTTACACATTTAAAACATAAATACAAAAAAGTGACAAAAGTTAAAAGACATGGCAGTCCCCAGACCAAGAGAAGCAAAAAGTTGCCAGTTATGCCGAGGAAATAATGCTGAAAATTTGGCATGCAAGATCACGTGAATTCACCAACTGTCAACATAAGAAAATCCAACCTCTTCCCTTGAACTATTATCTTCAACAATAGATACACAATAGATACACCTTCAAACGATGAAGTTGAAGAAACACCTTCAACCAAAAGCCCAAAAAATCTGCAAAAACCCAGGTACCCAAAGCTCCAAACAACAAAACACCCAACACCCCAACAAAACACCCAGCGAGTTCGCGGCTGCCTGCATTTCGGGATCAAATTTGTGCTGTTGTGGGTAAACGTGGTGTTGACCCATACATGGGCTAGGAGCGCCAGGTGAAGGCCAACCTATCCCAAGTGGTCCGCCTCCATGGGTGCACCGGATGGTTCCGAAAAAAGAGTTCTTCACTGGCGAAATCGCGAGCTTCGCAACTGGGCAGTTTTCAGAATTAAATTCAGCCTGCTTGAGAGATGATATAGATGAATTGTCACCATGTATAATCTTGCCTGGATGTGGGGAAGAGGCCAGTAGGGTTCCGCGACCATGGGTGTGGCCGGAGGTGAGGTTTCCGGCAGTTTTCAGATTGTTGGGCAGTGAACTTTGAGCATTAATTTCAGCTGAAATACTTGATGGAATTGGATGATATTTGTTGGTAGTTGAAGGAGATGTTAGGGGATGTCGACCGGTATCCAATTTTGGCAATTTTTCAGGCCAGGAGTTAACGGAAGTTTGGTTCCTTTTTGGGTGATTCTAGAAAGAAGGGAGAGCATTTGGAATTTGAAATTTGACTAGCATATACTTTAGCGTTTAGCGGGGTTGGAGTCTTAGTTAATAGTTTAGATTATGACGTAATTATTACTTGATCAAAATGTTTAATTAGATTAAAATGTATTATTCAAAATACTTATTTTAGTAGGGTACACATCCTAGTTTTCCCTAAAATTTATGGATAAAAAGTCGATAAAATTTGTGAATTCCATAAAATATATAGTTGAAAAGAGTAATATTGTTTAGCACCACTTGTGCTACAATACCAGTTTAATTGGTGCTAAATGACATTAGTTGATTGAAAATAGAGTAATGATATGTAGCCCCATTGGAATTACAACCCCTGTCCAGATGACGTTAATGTGGCATTAAATGATATGTAAAATTAAATAAGTCATTTAATTTCATCTTTCATTTAATAATCATTTAGAGCCACCTAGATTGGAGTTGTAACCACAGTGGGACTACATAACATTACTCCTGAAAATAAGTTTGAAAAAAATGTGTTTAAAAAATGAGAATCGAATAAGAGATTAGTAACTACTTCAAATAGAATAATGCTATGTGTAAAACATTGGTTGACAACATCCTATTTGACATTATCATATTTATCCATTTTAAAAAATTATTTTTTACATCATATACTTGGATTTTGACAACACATCGTTGTCAGCCATTGTTGTACACTTAGCTTTATCCCTTACAATACCCTTGACTATACATCACATGCACAAACTAATCCTCAAATTCATGTCAATGGTCAATATCAATTGTTTTCTTTCAGGCAAGATCATTCAATTTATTTTGTGGAAGTGAAAGG
This sequence comes from Fraxinus americana, assembly GCA_035079005.1. Taxonomy (NCBI): domain Eukaryota; kingdom Viridiplantae; phylum Streptophyta; class Magnoliopsida; order Lamiales; family Oleaceae; genus Fraxinus; species Fraxinus americana. The sequence goes on along the minus strand of CM068727.1, from coordinate 5,708,974 downwards.
AATTTTTCTATTAATGCAATCCGCTTTTGGTATGTACGAAATGAGGATTTAATAGTATTGGACAATATTAAGAAAGAAATAGAAGCTAAAATGTTATTCATTATACTGTCCAAAAAGCACAACAAATGTGCACTATCTAACAATTTTCAAGAAATTCATCCATAATTTTTGAATATTTGAAAGAAAATATTAGTTAAGTTTATAAACATAGTTGCTCAAGGATTGATTGGAGGCTTCAACAAAGTACAAATATTAGTTTTATGAGACCCAGTATTTGGTTAAACCATTTAGAATAGGTTAATTGCAACAGCGGTACCAAAACTTTCATTTAGTAGGAAACTTTGTTCAAAACTTTCATTTGTGCCACCCACAGTACCGAACTCTTTATTTCTGCCACCCACGATACTAAACCTTTCAAAATATCGCAGTTAAAGTCCAAATTGATGGTTTCTGTTATTTTGAAAATAATTGAAATTGACAATAATTTTGACTAAGCCCATGTTTGAGCCACATTTTAATTTTAATTTTAATTTTTCTACTCATTTTCAACTACACATGTTTCAATAAAATAATATTTTTCATCACATTAATAATTTTTCATTCTTTTTCAACCATACATTCTCCATCAATCTACTATTCCAAAATAATGTGGTTTAAACATACCCTAATTTTAAAATGTTAAAATAGTAACTTTACATTTTTTGTAATAAAATAAGTAAAATCAAATAATTAAAATTAAAAACCAAAAACCAACTTCTTCTTCTCCATGCACCCCACCCCACCCCACCCCACCCCAAAACCAAAACCATCACCACCACTGCCACCACTTCCATTGTGATCGAGATTGAAACCATTGGAGTGCAAGAAAACTGCAGGAATTTTGGAAAGTAAGGTGATTCGACAATTTAAAAGATCTTGAAATTCATCATTTCAAGTAAGTATATTGACCTGAAATTCATGTTAAAGTATACTTCGAATTACTTTATTGGTATCAGAGCCATAAGGTTGAATTCATTGCTATAATACATGCTTAAATACGCCATTATATGATACAATTGGGTTATGAATTTTATATGTTAAGTTTTGAAACCTTATGTGGTCTTTAATGACATCTTTTGATAATTTGCTATTTTCTATAAATTAATAATTATACAGTAAAATTAGTATTGTTAGAAAGGTATTTTAATAAGATTTCCAACCACATAAAGAATTTAAATTTTGGACTTAAAACAAAGAAGTTATGAGAGTTTGAAGTTTGGAAGTAAATCTGAATTTTTACATGAAGATTGATGTTCTCGAGACCTTTCTAACGTTATAAAGATCATTAATTTTGGTTTTGAAATGAAGAAGATATGACTTCCCGAAATTTGGATGTAAATATGATTTTTTGCAAAAAGATTGGTAAAATTTGAAATTTCATCTTATCATAACTTTTTCTACACAATGTTTAATGCTTCCCATTTGATTGGTTGGATAAATCTTCAAGACCTTCTCAATGATATAAAAATCATTAATTTTGGCTCTAAAATAAAAGTTATGATATCTCGAAATTTAGTGGAAAATTTTGCATTATTTTTTTTTTTGGTCATTTTCACACTCGAGCATATCTGTTGATGTCCCAAACGTGGCCTTAAACTTTGATTTTTTAAAATCTGGCTACACGGATGAACTCAGAACGTTGAAATTAGTTGGGATGATCAATTAAAAAGTTTTTTCGAGAACAACATGGTGGTGCTACGTGCCCCATTTTTCTTATTAATTTAAAAAAAATTATTGCAGATTGGTCTCGCACGTGAGGGCGCGTGAGGCACTTGATTTTCATTCTCAAAAATTGTATATTGGTCCCCTGTATTATTCTTGATTTTTCAGTATAAGTAAATTAATTTTTGAATAGTTAAAAATATTTGTTTTGTATTTAATGCTTGAAATAAATTTGTAAAAAGTATTAAAAATATTTTTTTAACTTGAGTAAATTCTTTTTTTTTTTTAATCAAGAATATTTATTAAATGATATTTGGCCAGTGTAAGCTATTTTTTGAAGTGCTCTCATTTTTTTGGAAAAATATTCTTGAGGGCGCGTGAGGAACTTGATTTTAATTCTCAAAAATGGTGGATTGGTCTCTGTATTATTCTTGATTTTTCAGTATAAGTAAATTAATTTTTGAATAGTTAAAAATATTTTTTTTGTATTTAATGTTTGAAATAAATTTGTAAAAAGTATTAAAAATATTTTTTCAACTTGAGTAAATTCTATTTTTTTTTAAAATCAAGAATATTTATTAAATGATATTTGGCCAGTGTGAGCTATTTTTTGAAGTGCTCTCATTTTTTTGGAAAATGAAAAATATTCTAAAAATATTTAAAATACCACGTTTTATATATGTTCATGAGTTGTGTGAGTCTTTGATTAAGTTATGTGATCTATTATAAGTTGTTTCCAATTTTTGTGCTTGACCAGATATTAGAGGATCTAACACACTTATAACATCTTTAGAGAGAATGCTAGAAAAGTAAAGGTTGTGGAACTTGTTTAAAAAACCGTGTTTATTGAAATTAATAAATGGATCTGGAGCACGACCTAATGGAATACGTAAATATTTTTGGGACTTTTTTTTTTTATAAGATGAATATGAGAATTCTGACATTACTTTCAATTTCTCGGAATTGTGTTGCAACGGGTATTAAAGTAAGATTGAGAGTTTGTATAACAAAACTTAAATGGTGTGAGTTTTATTCTTTAAAGAATTAATTTATGATATCGTAGTATATGTCATAATTGGATGAGTGTGCATGTTTATACTTTTATTGCACATTATGAAATTATTGAATTACATGATATCTATTAATTCGTGAATTGTTAAAAATGCTAAGCTCAGTTGAATAGTGAGATTTGTACTTAAACATATTGATTGTTAGATAGTTCGATGATTAGAACCCAACTTGAGGTCTTGGCCAAAAATTTATTTGACCCGCTTCCAATAATCGTCAATAAAGGAGATCCACCTTTTGCTACACCAACCCGACCTTTCTATCATCCTCCAAGTTTCATGGGACCCATTCACAGTCGTCTATAGCCAATGTTTTATCAGGCACACCCTCTCCGCACCGCTTGGAACTCCTATAACAAAAAGATGTAAACCATTACAGCAGCCTGATACAGCAGCATAGAGGGCAAAGACAAGAAACTTTGCCCATTTTGATGATCAGACAAATCAAGAATGTGCATATACTACGAAATCTAGAGACGAGAAATCAAAGATGAGGCCTTACATCTTCTTCAAGGGTCTAATGGGTAGCAAGAATAGAATAAAGTGTGCATTTTTTCATGTTCCGTCATCATCCATTGAGAATTACTAGTCCATGGCATCTTTATGTGTATTTTTATTGGAGCCATTGTTTTTGCCAACCTTTTCCTTCATGTTTATTTTAAATCCTAACTTGAGAATATGCAGAGATTTATTTGAAATTCTTAAAATTTACATTTCTACTCTTTTGGTAATTCGTCTCTCCTTTGTTCGTAAAATTTGAATTGTTTCATGAATTCATTCACAAGTCGTTCCCAACATGATCAAAAAGTGGGAATTGTATGTGGGCATATGAGTCCACCTTCCTTTTATAATGAAGCAAGAAAAAAATAGGCTTTACTGAACCCTATAAGTCTGTATTTGGCCATGATTTGACCAATTTTAGAAAGGGCAAATGGCATTGGAGGTCCCAAATCTTTCAAAAAGTACAGCGTGTGAATGTCCCAAACCTTTAATAAAAATGCACTTTAAGGACCTCTGGATGTATTCGTCAAAAAACCTATCAGTTGGCCATCAAAATTGGATGGATTGCTAGTTACCTCTATTGTGTTGATGCTTAATTTGGATTAAATATTATTATTCTAGGATAAAACTCGATCTTGAATGGCAGATGGAAAAAATGATGATGGGGAGTAATTCAAGTGTACTGAGCAGAACCGAAGAGGACATTCAGGTATTGATTTGTACTGGGAAGAAAATATTAAACTGTGCTATCATATGGCTATGAGGTAGACTTCAACTCTCTCTCATCTCATTAGACTTTAGGTGGAATGACGATGGTGCACAAATGTTACCCTAATCTAGGGACGAATAGATTTTTCTGGAATGCAAAAGAGAGAACTTTTTTTCACAAACATATAATCATACACAAATTTAGTGGGTATTTGGTGGAGATTAAAATTAGATTTTTAGTAGATTGTGATAGAAGTTTTTGAAATGTATGATTGAAAAGCTGTGGAACCCATGAAAGATGTGGTTAATATTGATTGTTTGATTTTGACTTAAATTAAAATCTGATTTTAATCCGAAACAAACATACAATACTTTTACTCGAATTTTGGAAGAGGGGGAAGAAAATAAAAGAACATTTGAGAATTCTTGAAGAAATTTAAGAGTCAAGGGTAATTTTTCATCTCTTCAATCGAAATTCGAGTGATATATTATTATTCAAAATCGTGTTTGTGTAATTTTATGATGCTCGGTTAATCGTATATGTTGTAATATTGTTCCAATATATAATGATGGGTGATTGATTAAACATTGATGAGAGATCGTTAAGCGAATGCAAAAACGGTTTTAAAAAAAACCAAAAGAAGCAGAAAATTGGGAGGGCTCTCTTTTGGGAACACAAAGCAAATTGTATGTACTAGGCGATTGCCCGAATTTGTACTGGGCGACCACCCATTTCAAAATCTTAAGCTTTATGACTTTTATTATTTTCACACCTTTTTGGCTTATTTTGGCACCTTTCATGCATGATGATTGATGTTCAATATATATGGATGATCTTCATATTGGAAAACATATCATTAACATCAAATCCATATACTTACATCCAAATCAAAGATCAAACTCAGATTTCTATAGTTGTTCTTCAAGTTCTTATTTCTAGTTCGGATTGCTTGATTTTAGCTTGGATTAAAGTTTGTTTGCTCCTACAGACTATTTGTCATTAAAACCTTCAAACACTTATCTTGGTGACGGTAAATATCATTTGAAGAGAACGATTCATTATCGTGGTCAAACTCTCCTTTTAGTTTGTTTAGGAGAGCTTTCTAAGTGTGCTTGATTATTTTATTCACTGCAAACTTGTCAATTGGAGGAGTGGACTTTGTAGTCCTAGTCTATCAAAAACACTTACAATTATCCCAATGGTTTGTCCCCTCTGGGGTGGGGTGTTTGTTGTTGATTTCTATATTGCAAGTGTACGATATCGTAACAAGTGGTATGGTGGACCTTTGAGTTTGGATATCGTTCCCACGAGAACTATACTTCAGGATTTAATCTAATTTTCCTAACTCATATTTGATAAAAGCAAGTAATAATTATGATAGTTGTGATTATTTATATAACTACTTCTAATTAATTGAAAATATCGAAGTTTTGCAGACACCGGTCGATTGAAGATTCAAATATGGGAAATACCAGGGCATAACAATTTCTACTATTGATCACCTTAATTCTTAATTCAAGATTCATAACCTAATGCAGTGTTCAATTGAATTTTTCTATTGTATTCAATTTACCCCTCCTGAGTTTTCATTGAGCCCATTTAACTAATTCAATTACATATCTCTATGTGAATCAACCTTAGTTAAAAGAAACATTAGTTCTAAGAATTCATATTATGTCTGCAATAATTAGTATACACATCTTTACACGTTATACTAATTTACCAGGATTCTGCTATATGGTCTAAATCTAAAACTCACATCTTGATTAATAAGAGACTCACATAATCATTAAATTAGTGATCAATTAATTCAGTGCATTAAATTCATAGTAAAACCAACACATATATGAATAAATCACAAAAATCTTGAATAAAAGAATAAATGATCACAAGTCGATTACATCGTTTGCCCTAATATGAAAATTAGTTACTCATAATGTAAAAATAAATACAAGTTGTCTTTGAATACATCACCGGATTCTTTGAATAAAGATGTAGAAAATAATTTAATCTTGTACCAAGATCTTCTTCCTCTTTCAATCAATGCTTCAAACTTTAATTCCCTGATTTCCTCCTTTGAATTTGCTCTTCGATCTCTCGTTGTATATTTGTTTTCTCAATATGTGGAACTCCTAAAATTTTCTCCTTTCCTCTCTTTATACCCCTACACATTCTCTCCAAATTTGGAGTTTCTTCTGGGCTTTTCGCAGCCCAAAACAGTATAACCCCAAAGTTTAAAGCGGCACCTAGGCGATGTGCAACTCCTAAGCACTACGAGGCAGTGCCTAGGCGCAACATTCCCTTCCTATGTAGCGCTTGGGCGCTAAGCCATGCATCTATGTTTTTGCTGTCTCTTCATAGCACTTGGGCGCTTGGATTCCAGTGCCTGGGCCTGAGTTGTTGTAAAAAAACTTCATTTCGGCGCTTGGGCGCTCCGAGTATCGCGCCTAAGCACCATTTTGCTTCAGTTTTCCTTGAATTTGACTTTTTTATTGACTTTGGCACCATTTTTACTCTTCCTCCACATACGTTTAAAACAACACTAGCAAACACATCAAAAACGTTCTATAGTCATAATATTTAACCAGCAATTAAGTTAAAATTGTATAAAACTCGTGAGTGAAAACACACTCGTTAGGTTCTTTACCTCATTCGTCCTAGTTTTAGAATCTTTTTTCTGATGATTGTATACTTCTTCAAATGGGTGGTCATTTACTTTTGTATTTGGCAGAAGATTTCACCTCAGTCTCTATTACTCGAGTGGTGGCGATCAGATTTTTCTCAATTCTTTGGACAGCATTTCGAAGGCGTTCTATAGTGTTCTCATAAGTTGGAAATTTCTTACCTCGCTATAGGATTGGGAACAGGATAGGTTGGGATTGGAACACTTATTCCTGTCCCATGTCTCATTTGAGTTTTCCCCTCCTTGCCCTACCTCCATCTCTCCTTAAGGCGGGGCAAGGTTGGGTAGGGGCGGGGAAGGCTTTATTTCGTTTATTGTCCCTTTTTTCGTGTTTTAGTTGGTGAGAATTATTAATTTTTTTGATTTTAATGTATAATCCATGTTCTCTTTAGAAATGATGATGATTTTTAATTTTTAATTTTTAATTTTTTAATGATCACAAACTTATATTTTGAAATGGACTTTGAATGAGACAGTAATGAGGCTGAGATCATGTTTCCTATTCCCGTCCTTCACCTGGCCTTGAATATCCTTCGAATGCTCAAGAATGTTGATAATGTAGAATATTTTATGAAGACCCTCCTAGCGTCAAATTGTTGATGACTAAAATTGACGGACAATTATTAAGCCTCTGTTTGGTAAGGACTAAAATTTAAATTTTAATCAAAGTCTAAGTTATAATTAATTTTAACCACATATTTCATGGGACCCATAACTTATAAACCACACATTTCATCAACTTTTAATCCCTACCAAGAAGGGGCCAAAACTACTGAAGGTAAATTTAGTAGAGTAATTACTAGAATATTGTTAAAAAAGAGATATTCTTATGAAAAGTGTTTTGGTTGTGTATTACAAGAGATCGTTTAACTTGACCTTTTCTAAGGGACGATTGCTCCTATTTATAAGCATCCAATCAGGGGCTTGCCATCCTTTTTCCCTTCATGTTACATTATTTGACCTTGAATTCTGTGACCACCATGTTTGGACACTGAGTTCGATCAGTCGATTTAACCATCATTGCACCTAGGTTGTTGCTATAACCTAGGTCATGATTGCCAACTACACAAAGAATTTATATGACCCTGATTTAGGTATTCTTCGATACCTAACTTGAGTTTTCTTTATGTTTATTCCTCCACGTAATCTCAAATCGAGAACTCGAACTGGTTACTAAACAAGTTTAATGGATTAGAAAAATTCATTTCGATTACTTGTTGCAATCTCATCAAGGCTACACAACATGATCATTATGTCTCATCTCAGTACACTTGTATGTCTGAGGCGATTGCTCATGTGAGTGAGTCAATCTCAACCTGTTTGACATACTTTATATGTACATGCAAAATATTATCTCGTAATCCCAACAATAAATTGTACGTGAACTCAAAATAGTTCATCTATAAGCACATAAAACTCAATCAAGAGTTTTCTGATACACAAAGTATCATATTCTACGTAATTTTAGAGATTCGACATTACCAACAAGTATATTCTAAACATCTTTAGAGTATGATGATTACAGACCATCAATTACGTAGATATGTTGCAAAGACACTTTCTTTGTTAATGTCTCTCACAGAAATACTATGGAGTGTTTAATTCCATCATGATATTTGAGATCCTCAACACATGAGATAATTGCATAATTACCATTGATCTCATATTCTCAACTAATATCATTAGATGCCCTGTACATCTATACCAAAAAATTTCTTCAATTGTCAAGATATACACAACAAGATACACTTTTTGCTACTCTATATAGCAAGATTGTACAAGTCTAATTATTATTTGTGCTCGACTGACTCTCATCTTTAGTCGATATTTGCATATCTATTCCAATCACAAGTTATTCCTTCGACAACAAATAGAATAACTAACAACAGCACTCTTCAGGTATCACTAATATCCTCTCGAAGGACAAAATCGATACTTACTGACTAGATCCATGAAATGACAAATTTAGGGCAAGTATACATCATAACATACTTCTAATTCTCAATCGCATTAGATATGGTCCTCTGGATATTTCTTTGTGCACTTATGGAGTCTTTGGACATACATGAAAACTCATATGGTCACCTTCCGACATAGGAGCACCAACATGGTAGCAATTCCACAATTAAATATATTCTAGAATCTTTATGATATATAGCTCTTGTGATAGAGAAAACAAAACTAGAAGAAAATATACAAATTTCAAAGCCCATGTCTTTCATCTTAAAAATTAAGGATAGCCATTTCAAAATGGTCTCAATACACTCCTCATGCTTAGCCAATATAGTGTCAACAACATCAAAATTATAATTACAACCCACCATCAGACTTTTACAAAAACACAGTAAACGTCATCCACATGATGAAATTTTGCACGAGATTTAAACCCTATTAAAACTCAAGTACCATTGTCAAAATGATTGTATTAGACTACAAGTATAACTAAGAAGTTACCATAATACTATAGAAGCCTTTAACATGAAACTTACAAATCGATTCATGTAGATCTCTTCAATCAATTCTCAATTGATAACGAAAATACAGTTTATAAGTCTATTTGGTGTAATCTAAACTTAAACACACTATCATAGTTACCATCAACGTATAGAAGTGAATTTCACTGCTAAAAAAAAAATGTCGACTCAATATACTCATATTGAGTATAACATTTTTTTTTTAAAATGAGTTTTATTTATCATAAACTCATTAGTCTTCCATTTAGTTTTTAAGAACTTGAATCAATAAACATAGTTTCCAATTAGAACTTCCACCACGTCTCAAATTAGGTTGGATCCTATACTCTATATATATTATCCATCATTTTCTTCAAATTTCTCCATTGAATTTCTGAACCAATAACCATTGAAATTAAATAGCTTTTAACTCTCACTTGGAACCAAGAATAATTGAAATTAGATAGTTCTTAGATAGCTCTCATTCGGATAGATAGTTCATAGTCGTAAATAGATTACTCATACTTGAATCATAAGTTTAAACTAATTCTTATGTATTCAAAACTGATTCATTAATACACATAATATCAATTTTAATAGTATTTTCCAAAATTTTCTCTCTTATTAAGAAAAAAATGTCAAATGTCACATCTTGTGACCCAATATCCATCCAAAATCTCACATAAGTACGTTTTTGGACTGTTATGTGTATCTCAGAGATTCATCTCATTCTTAATAGACTCATGTTTCCAAACTCATTATCAAAAACTTACATAATCGATTATGAGTCTAAGACAACCCATATTTGGTTATCTACGTGTCCAAAGTTTATATATTTTAAAGGTACTAATATTGAGAAAACTCCATTAAGTAATACATTGCAGTTAACCAATAATCTTCCCAAAATAAAATATATAAATTGGACATCATTATCTCAAGTTTCATCACATTCATTAATCTTCTATTCATTCTTCCCAATAAACCATATAAATATTGATGGTCAATAAATAATTAATCCAATAAGAATTTCTCTTTCATTACCTAGATCATAGATCTCTCGTGATAAAGATTCACGTTCTCAAACAGTTCTAAAAGTCTTAACTTCTTCAATCTGATTTTCTACTCTCTTTCAATAAAGTTTAAATCAATAAATATCTTCAACTCATGAAAAATCAGATGCACAACTGAAATGCGTGAATCCATCTATAAATGTAATGAAAATATGAAAATTCCATCTTTATCTCGCAAGAAATTCGGATGGACTTGCTCAATAAAAGTTTAGCTCTTACTGTTTTGAATGAATTTTTCAACTCAAAACCTCAAACGATTGCACAAATATCAGTAACCATAATTAAACACCATCACTGTAAGTATGAACAAAACTACAACGTATAAGTTCAAGTAATAGACCACTTTTAGAAGAACAAAAAATAATTGAGATTAAGTTTAGTGGAGCCTTTGCAACTATCTTAATATCAAAGAGGAGGTCAGTTTCTCCATTTTTTGCAACACTAAGTTGCGGTGTCAGTCATGTAAACCTCCACCCCATCTTCATTATTTGTATATATCTATGTATCAAGTCAAAGATTCAACAATAGACTAAAAATACATCTTGATCTCATATAAAGTGTGTTTCTAATTCTTGAATCCACTATCCACATAAGATAAAATCCAATGTGTATATTGTTGACACATAAACAACACTACAAGGAACATATTCAAGTGCAATATCCTTTAGCCTAACTACTTTCGAGCTAAGAGATTCAAACCATATGGTTGAAACACTTGAACCTTTATAATATGGATCCTCTACCAAAACCACTTTCACATATTTCTATATGATACGTTCTCCTTGGTCCCTTTTCTTGTCTCCTCAATATCCGCATTTGTTTTAGTTCAGTTAAAGCTTAAGATCTAAAATCTTTTGCGAACTAGAACATTGGTACACAAGCAACTCCTCTAGATTTAGCAACATCAAGTCGCAAGCCTTTTTAACTCACACAGTGGGTAGTGTCAATAGAGAAAATTGACACTTCAATTCGTAAGTCACATTGACTTTCAAAGTTCTCATCCATTGAAATGAGACTAATTTGAATTTAATACTCACCAAAAAAATTGTGACCAACAAAAAAATTGTTAACACTATGCTAACCATCTCAACTCAATCACATTTGAGGAAAAAAAGATCATCTATAACAGAACTTAGCAATTCAAATGCTCAAATACTAGAATTTACTTTTTCTGTACTTGACAAAATTCTTGATTTTTATTCTCTTGAGTAATTTGACCCACATCGGGTCTTCAATTACGTGGTTGATGCTATCTAAAATACCATGTTCTTCTAATTGAAAAACTTATTATGCCAAATACTATCGCATTTAGCTTGTCACCTTTTTTAAGGTCAATAATTATAGATTTTGATGACATGATCTATCATATTTTAGAGACATGTTATCCTCAATCAATGCCCATTTATGTACATATACAATTTTGCATTAAAGCAAATTAACGTATACGATAGTTCAACGTTAGGCACAAAGTCGAAAGTTCACTATGTTCCCAATCATCGTCCGCAATCATATTGTTGCACTATCATAAACTTAATTTTATAACGCAAAATTTCATGAGTTCTAAGCAAGAATTATATCAATTCTTTTAGTTTGAGAACTCCCACTCAGTTAGTAAATCAAATAGTTCTAAGTAAGATTTTTTTTAAAATCTTCTAATCATCGATCTATCACTCAGCTGACAATCAATATGTGTAAGTAAATATCTCACTATTCTACCGACCTTAGCATTCATAACAAATTCACAAATTAATAAAAATTATGTAATTCAATAAGATAATTCCATAACGTGCAATAAAATTATAAACATGCGGTCATAATTTCTTCATTTCAAGGCCAAAATTAATGATCTTTCTAATGTTAGAAAGGTCTCGAGAAGATCTATTCAACTATACAAATTACAGTAAGGAATTCAACCTTCTGGCTCTGATACCAATGAAGTAATTTGAAGCATACTTTAACATGAATTTTGGGTCAATATGTTTACTTGAAATGATGATGTTCTAGATCTTTTGAATTGTTGAATTACCTTGCTTTCCAAAACTCTAAATTTGCAATTTTCTTTCACTCCAATGGCCCCAATCCCGATTACAACGGAATGAGATTATTAGCCACAACCTAAGTGCCAATTTTTGTGAGTTTTCATGCCAAAATAGTGGTTCTATGTGACTTTCAATTTTGTGGATATTTTCCATACGAATTTTCAGCATTTTTCTACCATCTGTTTTCTCTCCATTGCTAGACAAAAAAATTGAAGGTTTTAAGGGAGTTATGTGAGGTAATGTGGAGTTGTGGATTTGAATTCCAAATTCAAATTACTCCCTCCAACTCTTTTGATGTCCTGTGGCGGGTCACCCCACATGGAAGATCTATGATCCATATTTTCCAACAATATGGGAATTTAATTTTCGGGATTTTGATGTCGATAATGATCTCCACAACCGTGGATCAATCAAATTAAGAATTTGTTCTCTTGAACTCACATGATTATTCATGCTATCTGGAATGCCATTGGGTCTTAATCCTTTTGGTTAGGGAAGAATAGGAGAACATGGATAACATCACTTGACACCTATCATTTCGGTTTTTTTGGTCAAGGTTTTCATTCAAACAGGATTGCCGATGGGAATCCATTTATATCAATGTAGTACTCTATGAAAATAACCCAATGTTGACTAGGTGAAATTGAATCAGGCTCATGTTGTTTAGAACGATAATTGATTTCTGCAGTATTTACGTTTTTTTGAATCTATATGTGTTAAGCAGAAGAAAATAGAAAAATTCCTTTCACTTCCACAAAATAAATTGAATGAACTTGCCTGAAATTTGACGCCCAAGTTATTTTTGGAATTTCATTTAATCTTTTATTCCATAATTATTGGATTCATTTTGCCAGATACAAAGATTTTAGTTAAATAAATAAATAAATAAATATATATATATATATATATATATATATATATATATATATATATATATATATATATATATATATTCTATTATCTAATAATAAATGAATGGAAAATGCAAAAGACTCTGTACTACTACATATTTTAATTTTTTTTACAATTTTTTTTAACCTAAAACCAGTTTATTCGGCTCCACCGGTTTTTTATTGTTTATTAATAATTAATAAATATAAATATAATACAAATTTTGAACTATTCACCTTTCAACCCAATAATTGATAGGTCCGGAAAGATTCTAAAGCATTTGTTTGCCCATTCTTTTATAGCCATCGATTCTAATGCTTCAGTTATGAAGTTCCAATGTAGGATACAGGACACTGAGTTTTTGATTTATAGCACATTCTAGCTTTCCCTCACACAATTTCTTTTTGATTGCTTCCCTCATAGAGAAACGCAAGAACTCCTTTTTCTTCAAACCCTGAAAACCATTATTCCGAAAACTGAAAATTGCCTAAAGCTTTTCTCCTCCAACACCCTGCGAGATCACAGTGAAACAAATCCATCAACGAAAACTGTCATTGTCCAGGTACACCTTTCCGTTTGTTAATTCTTCATCCCAGATCACAGGCCAACTCGCTTGAATATGGTGAGGAACTACGTGAGAGACAACGTGCCCTTGTCCAGATTCGGCGTGCTCGTTGCGCAACTGGAATCTACAGTGGCTTCAGCAGCCCACAAGCCGCCAGACCCACTTTCTCTGCTTCGAACTCTTATCCGATCTCGTCTTCGCCAATGATGAGGAGCCCCAGGTTACTGTTCCTTTCATTCTGATATTTGCATATTAATGTTTCGCATTTGTCGAATTCTAGGAAATATGCTAAGCGATTTAGTTTCAAGGTGTAATTTTTTTGATGAAATCTGGGTAATTGGTTTAATGAATTATTGGTAGATGCGGGGTGCTTTAATTTGCAAAATAAAGCTGAATTCATTTAGGGATTGATGTTATTCTATTTAATTTATTTGGTTTTAAATTTAAATGATGATTCATAAGAGATGGACTAAGGCAAATCATTGTAAATTGAATTATTTCTGCATTCTGAGCAATTTGTCACCCAGATTAGTTTGAGAATTTTGATTGATAGAAGTTAGTTTATTTATGAACGAGATAAAAAATTCTTAATGTATGTATACATTACAGATGCAATTTGAGCTATAGGTGGAATCGTTGAGAATGAAATTTGAACTTATACATTAGATTTTTTTACAATATTTCTCTTAAAGTGCTAGGGGATATGTTGAACTGGATGATAATACTGGAAAGGTAGCCGCTACTATGTTTGGTGAAGTAGCATAACAGGCACTTCGTTGTTCAACAGTTCAATTGATTGAACATGTTGGAGAGGTATCTCTTAAATTTTTCTTCAAAAGTCGATTTTTATTATAATGAGTTATTTAAAAAATAATTGGGTTTTTTATTAATTATGTAAATCTATTCAAAATTTATTTTGTAGGAAAATCGACCTTATATTAAAAGAGATGTAGAGAAATTATCAAAAAAAATAAAATTGGAAGATTCAAGTTTATGTACATCCAGAGAAACTAAAGGAGAAAAAATATAGTCAGTTTAATGTCCTCTCTATTGAAGTAGTGTAAGATGAGAAAAATGCTGAATTGTCATCTTAGAATCAAAATTATCTCAAACGGATTTCATAAAACTATGAGCGACGTTTATTTATAGGACTATGCTATAGATTCTATTAATGCTCTTTTTTAATATATCACAATGTGTAATTATTTATCAATTACATAAACATTACATCATTAGTTATTTAATTAACAAAAAAATTACATCTTTATTAATAAAAATTTAATTCTTAATCAAAAAAATTATATATCAACTAAGCAAACATGCATTTCACGTTGTTTAGACCTAGTGTGTGTGTATATATATCTTGCTAAGTGCATAATCTTTATATCTCGTAATTTTTTTATTATCTCTTTCAATGTTTGTTCTTTCAAAATTTTATCTCTACTTATTTGTCCACACTAGGGTTTTTTCATAAACAAAAAATTCACGGTTAACCTCACTGGGTTTTTTGTTCATAAAAATCATAGTATTAAATGAGAATAGATGAAGCCTTCATTAATGAGGATAGCAAACAACAATCTTGATTCATGCATTGAAATGGGTGAAGAATCTTAGGTGAAGGTAAATATTTGATTATTTCATTAAAAATTTCTTCTTGCAGAATACAACTAAAACAAAAATCTTTTGAGATAGTGACAGCGACTGTACATGAAGGTGGTGGTTGTGAAATGGCAGAAGAATGATGTCATTTGCAAATAAGCCCCAAAACCCCATAGTTGGAAGAAAACAATTGATATTGACAATTGACCATTGACATAAATTTGAGGATTAGTTTGTGCATGTGATGTATAGTCAAGGGTATTTTAAGAAATAAAGCTAAGTGTACAACAATGATTGACAACCATGTGTTGTCAAAATCCAAGTGATAGAAAATAGTTTTTTAAAAGGTTAATTCATTTGTACATAATGGTTTGTACATCATGGATTATCCCTCCTCACTAATGCGCGGGACCCGCGTGTATTTAAAAATTTCGATAATGTGGTCCACATCTCCATTGTGAATAGGTGAAAAAAGATTCGATAAAAAAATTTCGGTACATGAAGCATGATCCTTTTTAAAATGGATGAATATGATGATATTAAATGGGATGTTGACAACCAATATTCTACATATAGCATGATTCTATTTTAAGTAGTTACTAATCTCTTATTCGATTCTCATTTTTTAAATACAATTTTTTTCAAACTTATTTTCAATTGAGTAATGTTATTTAGCATCAATTAAACTAGTATTGTAGCACTTTGGACTAGACAATATTATTCTTTTCTACCATACATTTTATGGAATTCACAAATTTTATCGACTTTTTATCCATAAATTTTATCAGCTTTACTAAAAATCTAATTTTTAGTTAAATCAAACATGCGCTAAAGATTTTTAGTTAAACCAAACATGAGCTAAATTTCAGGTAATATAATAATTTTTTTCATTGAAGGCTAAAATTATAAATTTTGTGACAAAACTATTTGGCCTAATTCCCACGTTATTATTTATGAATGGCTTATTTGGCAATGCACAGTCAAACACAGAAAGAAAAGTATTGGAGTTTTTGTCGAAGGTGAGGATCGAATTCAATGCACTCGACCCTCGCATAGCCTTGTCCATGGAGTTCTTGGCGCAATGCGATTTTTGCAAGGTCAAGGAATCCAGTCCATCATGCCAGGTCCAGGTCAAGCGCCGCACCGACGAACACCCTCCGAGGATCAATGGCGTTGAAGAAACCTTCGATGCCACCTCTACCCCCGCACAGAGAATTCGAAGCATGATTCTCGAAATAGGTTCGCTGTTTGAGACGGAGCAGACGTTTCGGGAAGCTGGCGAACAATGATATTAAGGTAATGGGTTGAGCACTGGCCTGTTTTTGTGGGATTTGTGTTATTGCATTGCGTGTGTGGAACTGGGTGATGGTTAGTTTTTGTTGGGTTTTTCTTTTATGGTAGAGATATTTAGTCGAACATGTGGTCTGTGTACTATTTTGAGGTCTAGGGTTTCATCTTTATTCTTGTTGTGCTTCAAATTACAGCAATTTCTGAACAATTTAATAAAAAATAATTGTCTATATGGCGTGATTGACTGAATTTTTGGTGGGTTTGGTCTTTCATTGAGACAATTTGTCTAATAGGTGGTGTTCTAACTTACTCATGGCCTAAATCTTTTTTCCAAGATAGATCTTTGTAGTGCAGACATGGAGTATGAAGTAGTAAATTAATTTAGAGATTGGTGAACAAAGAGGGTCTGTTTCGGAGTACGTTGTGGTCACTGGCAATTGATGAGCACATTAGTACATGAGGAGTCATTATTACATCAAATAAGGAAGAATACCTGCTAGTTTCTTTGTATTATTACACCTCAAACAAAGGAGTAATCCACGACCTCCAATCTATGCACTTGTTTATGGATGCTATCACATTAATTTGAGGTTGGAGTCAAAGAATTTGGCATTCGAAATTACTTCTGTTTTCCTTAAAACTATTCGTCATGAAGCCTTGTCAATCACACGTGCTTTTGAGGTGGTGTTTGAGAATAAATACTCTAGGAAAGAGCATTAGTTTTTTTTGTTCTGCAAAAGAAGTATGAATATTCAACATAAACATATGGTACATATAAGTTTCTTGTCTTTCTCCTCATTGTTGCCGTATCAAGCTCTTGTAATAGTTTATGTCCTTTTTTTATAGGAGCTCCAAGGGATGGAGAGGGTGTGCTCGATAAAACATTGGCTACAGACGGCCGGCGACTGGGAACAGGTACGTGATATTTGAAGGTTGATAGAAAGGTCGGGTTGGTGTAGCAGAAGGTGGATCTCTTTTACCGACGATTATTAGAAGCGGATCATATAAATTCTTAGCCTAAGACCTCAAGTTGGGCTACTTGGTGGACGTTGATGGCAAACTATGCAAGCTGAATGATGACATACTCTGCATACTAAAGGAGGGCATATTCTGCAAGCCAGAGAAGGGTGGCTTCTGCTTTGTGGTTCATGGTGAGTTTGTTGACCCTTTTTTATCACTTGGAAGTTTTACAAGCTAGTTACGATCAGTCAAGGCAGCTTTTGCAGTTGCAACAAGACAAGACTAGGTGACTTTTGCTAAAATTATATTTAGTTTATTGTTTTTTAAAGATTGAGATGAATGATATGATTGCTATGTTTTTTATATGCTTCATCTTTCATTTATGTTGATTGTCTTGTTCCAGCGTAGAGATTATTGCTTGCTCTCAAATAGATAGTGTTTCGGATTGGAGATAAACTGGAGCCTATGATAAATGATACCAATTACAATAGTACGTTTTATATGACTAATAACCGAATCTGTCCGACTAGTACGTGTCCGTTGAAATGGGCTAGATAGGTGTACTCAAACCTGCTTAAACGCAAAAGACATAAATCTCTCTGAATTATGAAGTTACTTTTTTTTATTAGTAGTTTGCTTTAGATATGCTGACAGGTTTAACGTTCTTTCAGTTAGATGCTACTTTACATGCTTAATGTAAGAGTTCTATTTATGTTAGTCTGATATGCCAACTAGTTTCTTCTCTAAGTGTTTGAGTACTAAGTAATACTTCGAACACAATCGAGCATTTTGTGATTCATCATTTGGGGAGTAATATACCTTGATTATAGACTAATATCTGTTCATCTTCTTGTAAAAAGTGTATATTACTACTTAATGGACAAATACTTTTAAGATATGATATAATTCTCCAACTTGACCATTTTATTAATTGACATTTAAGGCTCAAACCTAGCCGCCTTCATTAAATGGAGATTCTTGCTTTCCACCTCCTCTGGAACTTCTACTCTTCCAGATTGAACTACTTTCTGTGTACTCCAAGGAAGGAGAAAGGACCCAATAAGTTCTTTTTTTTTTCTTTTTAATAAATTTATTTATAAAGAAGGGGGTGGATGGGTTGGTAAATCGTCCTTGAAGAATTAGAGCAGAGTATGTTGGTTGAAGCTATGTATTACGTGACATTTTTTACATTTTTCATCTATTCTTTTGCAGTTTGTAGTAGATGGTGCATGGTAAGTGGTTGCTGAGGAAGAAAGCAAAGAATTGGAAGCTCAAAATCAGCGGGAAATGAGAGTGCCTGAGGCTATTTATCCACTTCCCTATCCCTCTAAAGTACGATTTTGTATCTTTTTCGATAACTTTCTATTTCGTTATCGTTTGATGTTATTTGAATTAGACGTTTTCTTTTATCCTTTTGTAGCCCTTATGCATTAGTGAGTGCGGAAAACTAATTTCTGAATGACCAAAACATTCCTCTGATTCCGACCATTCCTATTAAAGACGAGGTTGCAGACCTGGATTCATCATCAGTCGACTCCGGGGTAACAAACCCGGTTTTAATTATCCCACAAGTCCAACTATTGGCACCGGGATCTTCCTCGTCTCGCTACAGTGCCGCTACCAACCCTCGTGCTTAAATCCCAGCAACAGTCAGTCTGATATTGTAGCGGCTGCACAAGCTGCCTCGACTGCAGCTATGTCATCTGGTGATTAGAAAGATTTAATTTGACTGTAATTGGCACGTAATGTTTTTAAGTGATAAAAAATGATCAAGCAACTCGCCATGAACCATGGAGCAGCATTTATTGCGTAGAATCCGCCCTCTAGCTTGCAGAATATTCCCTCATCCGGCTTGCAGAACATACAAGCCATTGGCTTGCAAAATATACCATCCTTGATTATGCAGAGTATGTCATCATTCAGCTTGCGTAGTTTGCCAGTAACAGGCAGTGGTGGCAACGCTCGGCCCGGCCCATTGCCCCACGAGCTCGGCTCGTTGCCCTACGAGCCGAGCTCGTGGCTCGTTACAAACGAGCTGAGCTTCTGCTCGGCTCGTTTGCTCGTGGGCGAGCTCGGCTCGGCCCACGAGCTCGTGATTCATGACTCGGCTCGTGGCTCGTCAAAAATTTTTTTTTTTTTTAGTTTTTCTTAGTTTTTTTTCTTTTTTAAATGTTTTTCACGAGCCCACGAGCTCGGCTCGTGGGCTCGTGCCCCACGAGCGCTCGTGTCTTGACGAGCCGAGCCGAGCTCGGCTCGTCTATTGACGGGTCCGCTCGGCTCGAGCTCGGGCTCGTCTTTTGACGAGCCCGAGCGGCTCGTGGATCGCTACAGTACGAGCCGAGCGGCCGAGCCGACGAGCCGCTCGGCTCGATTGCCATCGCTAGTAACAAGTGCACCAAGTAGCTCAACTTGAGGTCTTAGGCTATGAATTTATACGATTCGATTCCAATCATTGTTAGTAAAGGAGATCCACCTTCTGCTATGCCAACCTGACTTTTCTATCATCATCCGAGTTTAATGAGACCCATTTCCAGTCTCCGTCCATCTGTAGCCAATGTTTTATCAGGTGCACCCTCTCCATCCCTTGGAACTCCTATAACGAAGGATGTAAACTATGACAAGAGCCTGATCAGCAGCATGGAGGAGAAAGATAAGAAACTTTACCCCATTTTGGTAGTCAGACAATTGAAGAACCTACAACATACTACGAAATGGAGAGACGAGAAATCAAAGATGTGGTCTTGCATCTTCTTCAAGAGTCCAATGGGTTACAGGAATGGAGTAAAAGTGTGCATTTCTGCATGATGCATCATCATCCAAGCAGAGAGTCAGTTACATCCCAGATGTTCAAAGTGCAAAAAGAATGAAAGTAGATTGAGAATTACTGGTCTATGATTTGCAATTAGCATCTTTTTTGTGTATTTTTATTGGGAGCATTGTTTTTGCCAACCCTATATTTTAAAATTTTAATATTAATTTCAAGAACTTGATGCCAAATACTTATTTGGCTCGAATAATTGTTAGATTATTAATGCTTTCCATTAATTGATCAACAATTTGAAAACAGTTGTGATTTTTATTATGTTCAAGAGAAGGAGTAGGAGGTATAGTACATTGTAAAGTTCGATAGTAGATAGAGATATATCATTATGCTTTGCATATCTTATCGTAAATGTTCTTGGAATTTAATTCATTTTCATATATTCGAATCCTTCATAAAAATATAATAAGGTCATATATGAGAAGAACTTTAATATTACTCGAGAGATTATTAATAAATAAGAAACCATTAACAGTAAAGTTTAAATAAGTATTGCCAATTACTTGAGTTGATATTTTAGTAGAGGAATATAGGGAATTTGAGGTTCTAGTGGTGTTACTTAATTGAGTTTTCATCGAAGTTTGATAGTTAAAAGTTCTATATTTAGTGCTTGTCTGGGCATGATTTCCATTCCAAGAAATTGATTATTTGCCCGTTAAAATCTGACACAGAGACACAGAAATCTACAGCAAATTTGGATATTTTGACCGTTGCTTTGTTCAACGGTATGAAAAGCAATTCTTTAGCTGATTTTAATCTATCCCAGACAACCTTTTCGTTAGCTATTGAATTAGATTTACGTTTCCCTGATCTCCATAAAATTGTGCTATTTCACTTAAATCAATATTAATCAAAATATAATTGAATACACAGTTCTCGTGGGAATTATATTTTATTCACTTTTTATTACTTGTTTATGATATTGAATACTTTCATGATTTTAGTTAACAACCATCCTATGCGTTAGGAATTAATGACGAGATTATACGACACAATATGAAGTAGCAATCACATCACAAAAACACAATTTGGTAGAGAAATGGAGAATTCAATATAATATAGAGAAAAAACACAATGAATATTGTGTTTTTAAATTTCGAAAACTCATACAAGTTATATGAAAGCCAAAAATTTCTTGGAGTATATATAGGACCCAAAAAAAAATATATTTTAGATGGAAATATGATAAAAAAGAACCAGAAGAACGGAAACAAAACTTTTCCAAATAAGGCCGCTAGGTGAACGGCGCTCGAGTGGTAACCTAACACCAAGTAGTTGGCAGCCCGGCCCTACCAATGGTGCCCAGGCGCTAAGTTTCAATCCCAAAATCCATTTATTGGCACCTAGACGCCCAAGTGCCTAGTTGCTGCTCCAAACTTTCAATTACCAACTTTGATCCCCTTTTAACTTCTTTTTCAACCGAAACATGATCCAATATTGAAATTTGGGTTATGTTAGGTCCAAATTTATAATTTGTAATTCCCAAATTTGTAATTTGCAATTTTCTCAGTTAAAATTATGTTCTAGTTAAGTTATATTAGAAGTTTATCAAGTTGTAATCAAAATTAAAATAGGAGTTCTTGAGTTTTACTTATAGTAAAAAAAATAATCTGGGGTTTGTAGTATAGTCATTGAAGGAGTCAAAGATGTCCAACAAGAACACATATGGCCAATAGAATGCAATTAGAAGTTAAATGAGTGTCAAAGTGTTGCACAAATTTTGCTCTAAATTCTCGATCACAAGTTTAAAATAAGTTATGTGGGAAAAGTCTACTTTTTATGAATTATACTTGTATAAGTAAGAAAATAAGTGTTCATGATATTTTATTTAAAAATCCATTAAAACAATCTCTTAAAAGGAAAATTTTCTTCCATAACATGTTTTGCATAATTATTCGTGTGAATCTTTTTCACTGATTCCTCCCTGTTATTCATGGTTATATTACTTATTTTTCTTTGTTATTCGTGACAAAAGCGGGAGAAGTTAGTAGTATAGTCCTTGGAGGAGTCAAGGTTGTCGAAGAATATCATATATGATAAATGGAATGCAATTAGAAATCAAAGGAGTGTCAAAGTGTTGCACAAATTTTGATCCAAATTCTCAATCGCAAGTTTTGATGCATTTTTCACATAGAAAAAAATTCTAGTTCCAAAAATCCTACATCTAGAAGAATTGTATCCCTTTGAGTTAGTTTTCCAACACAATTTGAATCGTCTTAATTGGATGTTGTGAGAGAAAATTATGATAAAAATACTGACCGCTGCTCAAGTGCAGCTCGAGTGGTGCAGTTATCCGAGCACCAGTAAAATTCGATTTTCAAGCAGATTTTGAGTTCATTTTCATCCCGAACACTACTCATTTTAAATATGTACCCTATGGGACGTCCAAAAGTGTGGTTGTATAATATTTTGATTATAGAGATCATTATTTGAAGATCCAAATATTTTTTCATTGATTTCTTGATCCAACCAATATTATTTGTTCGTTATTCAACCCATATATATTAATCCAATTAATAGAGCTTTCTTGTAAGTCAAGAGTTCGTTATTTGAAATCCAAAAACATATTTCAATATCTCTTGCTGCCTATAGATCAACTCACAAAAAGATCATTTGATTAAACACCAAAAATAAAATCATACCTTCGCTAATTAGCCTTCAGAATTCTGGAGTTTTGGGAAGAGGCACTTGAAATTCCGACGCTCGAGACCAAGGTTCATTCTCGTTCATCAACGGGAAGAGAAAAATAGCTCAGAATTCCAAGAAATGCAAGCGTGCACAACCAAATGAGTTTATTTGTGATTTACAAGTTAGCTGGCCAGAGTCAGCTAAGATTTAACAGTGTTTGGACTAATTATAAGTTAACTTTTCTAGTGGATTGTACTGGCGTATTTGTCGGAGGTTTTTTAATCCAGTTAGGGACCTTTCTCCGTGATCAATTCTTGGTGTTATTTATTTTATTATTTTGATTTGAATATTTGTTTGATTGAAACTTATGATTAATTTAATTGAATTAATTAACCCTGATTCATCTAGAAACCAATAAATAGTGACTTGTTGCTCTTTATTGTTTAATTCCACATATTTAGGTTAAAACTATTCGGTAAATTTAAACTTTTAGGTTACATATTCAACAAATCTTCATCTGGACACAAATTCCAATGCAATGAGTGAAGTTTCAAAAATTCACAACATGGAGGCAAATTCCACTACAAGGAATAAATCAATGACTCTTCATTCCAAAAACTCTCAACAAAATTCTCCTCGTATTCCACTAAATCCAACTGGAGAAACTCAATCAATTGAATCAAAGCACTATTCAGCAGAACTAACCCAGGTATCGAAATTGCTCAAATTATCACCACGATCAACAAAATCACAAATAATTCAGCAATGATTACCAAATAGGGCAAAAACACACCTTATAATAGAATAAACACTACAAACTGCTTTTGTCGAAGATTCATTGCTAGACTCAACATCTTCTGACACATCGGTGCCAACGGTATGGGAAGAATCCGACACCCAGTTGGTTTCTAACAGGTTGTTATCCCACTCCACAAGGTGTAGAAGATATAGGCTCAAATAACAATTAAATCATTGTTGTATACATTTGAAATTTGAGAAAATTGTCTAGATTTAGATTGAGAATATCAAATCTTGTAAGACAATTTTAGTTTTTTGGTATAATAAATTCTCCTAACCTTCCACAAAAATCTTGTTTGCTGTGTGATCCATTATTTTCATATTGCTTATATTCTCGTCTTTATTATTTGGCCCAGTTATCAACAACTGGTATTAGAGCGCTTTTGGTATTTTGTTGTTTCCAATAAAGTGGTATCAGAGCCAAGATTTTTTGGCGGTTCTTGAGAGATCCAAATTGGATATTAAAGCGAGGTTGAAATAAGGTCAATTATTTCAAGGATGACAACTATGAAATTCTAGATTCTACTTTTGGATCGCCACAGCAGATTCTCTTTGTGGTAGATCAAGATACGAGCAACTTTTGCTCAATTAGATCTTAATGATGCTTTGTTGAGAATAAATAGAATGCCGGCAACAATAACTGTGGAGAAGAAGCAATGCATAGATCGAAAAGCCCTATTAGAGGCATCTCTTCATCTTTCTAATCAAATTCTTCAGGATGTGATAAAGGAGAAAAGTATCATTGCGTTGTGGTTGAAATTAGAACAGAACATATGACGAAGAGCTTAACAAGTAAGTTACACTTGAAGTAGCGCTTGTATTCTCATCATTAGACGAAAGGTAGATCTTTGGAAGATTATATATTGGTGTTCAAGGAACTGACTTGGAGACCATGGAGGTCAAGTATGATGAAGAGGATTTAGGGCTAATTTTGTTATGTTCGTTGGCACCTTCATATGTGACTTTAGAGATACCATTCTCTATTGTCGGGATGCTCTCACTATTGACGAGGTATATGATGCGCTTTATTCTAAGGAGAAAATGAAGCATCTGGTCATCGGATCCGAGGCCCAAGCAGAGGGTCTTGTTATTCGTGAGAGGAAGATAAGAGGTAATGGAAGAAGTAGAGTCAAGGATAGCAACAATGATAAAGTATGTTGGTAATGCAACAATAATGGGCACATGAAGAGGGATTGCTATGAGTGGCAGAACATGTTTGCTACTACAAATCAGAAGGAACAACAAGAAAATTTCAGTAATGTCAATCACTTAGAAGAATACAAAAATGGAGATCTTTTGGCAATTATTGATGGTGACTCCAAACATGACGATGATTAAATTCTTGATTCGACTTGCATTTTTCATATATGTTCAAATCGGGATTGGTTTTCTTCGTATAAAATAGTTAAAATGGGTTCGGTGATGATGGAAAGTAATAACCCTTGTAAAATAACTGGGGTTGGTAATGTCAAAACCGAGATGTTTGGTGAGATGGTTAGAACACTTGGCTAGGTTTGAAACGTTCTACGTATAAATAGGAATTTAATATCTTTGATTACTCTTGATTTAAAATAGTACATGTATACTGGTGGAGGTGGAAGTGGAAGTGGAGTTTGAAAGCCCAGGAATGCCTAATCAAGAGGGGTGAATTGGTTTTTAAAATTTTTTCAAAACATTACTTTAAAGTTTCAAATAATTTTGGAATTATGAAAGGGAAGAGAACAAGCAAACAATGTAATTGTAGAGGTTCGATCCAAATTGATTATCTACGTCCTCCATTAATGAGCTCGTCATCACGACCAAGGTCTTTTCACTATATTTGATAGACTTATGGTACAATCCAAAACCTTACGAAGCTTCCGGTGACTTACACACAATGAGTACTAATCCTTATACAATATTGAGTTTTTCGAGACCTCAATATGACCCACAACTTTGAAGAGAAATAATTTTACAATTTGAAATTCCTCTCTTAATAAATGATATAGACAATTAAGTACTAAAAGAGAGATGGGCTAACAATTCAATGAATAGCAATAAATGAAAGCTTAAGTGTTAGATGGGAAAACTTTATGAAGATGAATAAAGGATTTGATCCACTCAATCAAAAAATTTCACAATAAATGATTTGATGATAAATGAGATGTAAGACCAATGTAATTTTGCTCAAGAATAGCTCACTTTAATGTTCTCAAATTTTCAAATTCCTCAAAACTTTCATCATAGAAAATAGCTAAATCATCAAATGAACATTTTTAATAGGATTTACTACATCTTCAATTGCCTGAAGCACATGTTGAGGACCTCCTCTTGACTATCGTTTTCATCGCAATCATCATCATTGCTTTCAATTGCCTTTTTCTTGATATTTATTTTCTTCTTTGGGTACTCTGTCTCTTGTATTAGGATTTGTCATAATCATAACAAATGATTTTCTTGCTTCTTTCTTCACCACTTTCTTCTTTCTTTTGAAATCTTCAATTGTTCCGAAGACCTCTCCATTTCCTAACAAGAACTAAATCATCGAGTTCTTCATCACTCATGGTTTCACTTGTAATTTCTTCTTCAATTGTCGTTTTTAAAGCAATTTGACGCTTAGAGGCTCTTTTAATTCTTCTTTATTTTTCTTCATTTTCTCTTTTGTTTCGGCGTTTTTGAACTCATAAGTCATCAATGTACCATAAATATCTTCCAATGGATATGAGTTGATATGTTTGGTATTCTCTATCAACATCATTAATGAGCTCTAATCTTCTGATAGTTGTCTAAGCATTTTGCTTACAAGCTCACCGTTAGTAAATTTACGATCAAAGCCTTTAAGGCCATTAATAATGTCGGTAAAGAGAGTAATCATATCAAAAATAGATTCATCTTGTTTCATGAAGAAGTTCTTAAATTTTTTAATGAAAAGATTAATTTTGGTTTCCTTCACTTTACTCGTACCAACATAAGTGACTTCCAATGTGTACCAAACATCGTATGTGGAATCACACATGCTAATACGATTAGATTCATTTCTATCTAAAGCACAATAAAGTAGATTTTTGGCTCTAAGGGTCCGTTTGATTGCAATGGTGGAAAATTGGTGGAAAGAAAATAAATTACAAGGAAAATAATTGCCTAAAAATTGTTTTGCAAGGAATTGTTAATTAAGTATGTTTGATTGGTATAATTTTCGACCCGAAAAATTTTTAAATTTTGTGTTCGTTTGCATCAAAATTGTCCATTAAAGTGATAATTTTTTCCACACTTGGTTATAAAATTTGTTTCCATTGCCAAAAAGAAAAAAAAAATGTTTCCTTAAAAATCTTTTTTTAATCAAAGTTTAGTATCCGTTTGGCATTCGTTGCATCAAAATTGTCCATAAAAGTGAATTTTTTTTTTTACACCTGGTTATAAAATTTGTTTTCATTGCTTAAAAAAATGACAGACAGATCTCAGAAAATTTTTTCCCACCTAAAAGGTGGGAATACCTTTTCCTTTCATGCCATGAATTAGGCACGTGAGGAAAATTAAAGTGCTAAATTCCAGGGCAAAATGTGGCCATCAAACAAGACATTTGCAAGGAAAAGAAAAAGAAATTCCATTTTCCATGGAAAAGGGGTGTTATCAAAAACACCCTAACATTTATAGATGATTTTCTTTTATCGTCTTCATCATATTCCTCTCTAAGTTTGAAACGGTTGATCGAGTTTTCCATCTACCTCAATCATCTTTGTAGGCACATAAGGACCATATTCAATGACTTCCCAAATATTATAATCTATGTGTTGAATATATATCATCATCCTAACTTTCTAATAATGATAATGTATGACGCCAAAGAAGGGAAGTTGATTTGCAGAATGCTCCTCAATATTTTGAAGATTTTGGTTAGCCATTACTCAAGATTGTGAATCTTTCAAAATAAATTACTCGCTCTGATACCAATTGAAAGCTCAAGAATAGCAAACCAAAAGGTGGTGAATTGATTTTTAAAATTTTTTCAAAAGATAATTTCAAATTTTCAAATAATTTTGGAATGAGAATATCGTTCAAATAAAGAACACAATTATGAAAGCTATAAGTAAAAGGTCGCATAAGTAAACAATGTAATTGTGGAGATTCGATCCAAAACGATAATCTACGTCATCCGATGACTTACACACAAGGAACACAGATCCTTATACAATTTTGAGCTTTTCTAGACCTCAATATGATCCACAAGTTTGAAGAGAAATAATTTTACAATTTGAAACTTATCTCTTAATAATTGATATAGACAAATTAAGTATTAAGAGGGAGATATGTTAACACTTCAATGAATAGTAATAAATGAAAGTTCAAGTGTTAGATAAGAAAACGTTGATGATGAGAAAGGATTTGATTTACTCAATAAAAAATTTTCACAATAAATGATTTCATGATAAATAAGATGTAAGATCAATGTAAATATGTTGAAGAATGTCTCACTTTAAAGTTCTCCAAAGGTCTTGCAACGAATGTAAAAACGTGAATGTATTTATAGAGTTCAATAAACAAAAATATATGTGGAATCGAATAGTCAACCGAACGTCTGCTTAGTTGTCCGGCTGTACAAAAACTAGCCATTGTGCAACAGACGTCAGAAAAGTAAAAAAAAGTGACTATTACATGATCCGGATGTAAAATCTTTTGTTTGAATGTCAACATTTCAAGAGTTTGTTCCATTTTTTTGCATGGTTTGGTGTGAATATTTAAAATGTGATCTAAAGCCTGTTTGGAGGAAATTCATTATCATTTTTAGAAGAATTTTGTCCGTTGCACAGTTACTGGGTGTCCAATTCAAATTTCTTTGACAAAACCCAGATTGCAGCATGATTTTGATGGATCCTGCCTTTTCAATTACACCAACCACTTGACAAAATTACCCTTACTGACCGACAATAAAAGGAAGGTTGTCGTGGGTGAGTAATTGGCAAGCCACTTTTGACTTATTCACGTGAAAATGGGTAGAAACATTTATGGCCATGCAAGTGAAGTGGGAAGAATTTTTTATGTGATAATTGGTTCATTTTTTCTCCATGACTTTGACTTTTCAAAGCCTACTAATTTGACAAAGGAGTGTATTACAATGAACCTTTTTTTTTCCAATCGTGTACGTGTCAAGGTTTATTTTGTGTGATATTGTCTCACTCACTATCGTTGCAAAATTAAAGTACTACAGTTGAAGCGGTTGCAAAAAAATTGGACGAATATTTTTTTTTCATTTTTAGAATCACCAATTTTCTAAAATTCCAGATTTCTTCAAAATAAATATTTTGGAAATGCGAAATTTTCCGACAACGATAAAACATCTTACGGAATTGACTATGGGAAGGGATTACCAAATTACGTGCCAATAACGTCAACATGCGGGTTTTACACCTACAAAAAACTGATTGCTGTTGGGTCATATAATCGCGAAGTCTGTCCCACTCGCTGCTCGACATTTCAGTCGCATACATTTCGGCTGCGATTTCGTCATCCTCATTAGGTAGTTCCACTTCTTAAGCGCTTGGGTCTGTCTCAACTCTCGTAACTGCCTCGTCAACGACTCCAACTCGTCTAAGAAATTTGTGTACACCCATTGTTGCTACAATAACTGCTACTTGTGTTTGAAAGGAGTAGCTGATCGAGTATTTGCCACCTTTATTTCCATACACCAAATGTTCTTTCAATTACATTTTTGCATGATGAGTGCCTAAAGTTGAACCGCTCCCGAGCGTTTCGAAATCGTCAGACATGACCAGTTGCTTCATCTTGAAATTGTTGAAAATGATATAGTATATCTTACCCTTTATATGGTGCCATGTATCCAGGTTGATGTGCGAAACCAGAGTCAACCAGATAATACTTCCCTTGAGCTGGTAAGGGAAAATGAATTTTCGGACTATAGATCGTACAATTAAGAATTCGTGCGTTGTGTACGTTTCCAGTAGTGCCTGAAAGCATGAACATGAAGCATAAATTAAAATCGCATGCTACAAGTACGTTCTATTTTGGAATACCTTTTTGGCCAATGAAGTTGACCCGTTCGTGGCAAGACAGCACGGTTCTAATGTGAGTTTCGTCAATCATACCGATACAATTATTGAGTAACGGGTGCTTCCTCATATCAGGGACATGATGCTTCGCCCCTGCGTTGTAGTTTGAGTGCGGTTTGATTGTATTTGCTGAAGCGCAATGACTGCTTGTAACACTTCTTTGAAGTAGTAGCATACTGTTTGTACCGAATGATTAAATAATGTCTGCACCTGTCTACATCCCTTTCGATGGGCTAATATGCTCAAAATCATACCAACCTGTTAGTACAAGTCCACGTGCCGACTGCTCTTCAGTCTGTAATCGTCACAAAGAATATGTGCAAAACATCTCGACATTGCTAGGTACATTCGAAACTCCTGGTAGCAGAGTTGCCCAGTTCCTTGCATTGCCTCCAACATAAACATATGACCATTCCAAGCAAAAGGATATCTAAGAATACGTCGACGTTGTGCATGATAGTTGTTCCACACATCACATTCGGCTAGTCTACAATATCGTAGCCACTCTAGTATATCTGCTGCAAAATTTGTTAAGCAGTCCTCATCTTCAACTTCATCCTCAGAATCTGACTCCGACATTAGATGGAAATCGAAGTCTAAGTCTTCCATTGCAATATTTTCTGCTAAAAAAGAAATACAAACGATGTGGATACAGTTCCAAAGAGCAAAAACTCTATTTAAGGGGACTACCCTTGTAGTACATGTATGAACGTATGTTAGAATTCAACTAGCATTTAATAGAGGAGTCCATTATTTGGCATCTTCAAGTTAAACTGATTGAAAAATTCATTAAAGTAAATAAAGGACCTTACACCAATTTCACAGTGACCCTTTTTCAGTCTTTTCATGGGGAAGCCTGCCAAAATGGACGTACTCAAAATTTCTCATGGGAGTAGGGGTCCCACTACACTTCAATAAGTTATATATGCAACAGGATAATATAAATGACAAACCCCAAATATTGAACAATATGTTAAGCAAAGAACTGTGCGCAAACCATTTTTTTGGAACTGAAATTAATTCATCGTACGAGTACATTGGTGAGACTGAAACAAAGCATATACATACAAGAAATGAAATTGAATAGAAAACCTACAGAATTCACTTCTAATGACCTATTTTGTGGTCAGTGAAAACCTACTCAAGCCAATCTATCTATTCATCAGCCTCCATCATAACTTCGAGCACGTCCCTGGTATTCTTATGCGATATAAGCATACATACGTAGTGAAACATCTCAGTTTTTCGATTTAGCCGGCCAGTCGCTAACAGCTTCTCAAGACATGCTTTTATGTCATTTTTAGCCGGACGGATGATATCATTGATCTTCGTGGACACTAACTCGACGGCGCTGCTGCACGGTCCATAGAATACGAATTCTCGACTTGTTAATTTATTTTTCTTCCCCTTCCGATGACCCAATCAGGACTTACATTTCTCCCCGCTGACATGTGCGCCAGAAATGGACATACTCATTTTACCTTGCTCGTCTTTTGCCTCGTTACTTGACCCGCTACTCTAGTCGTCTACAGGATCGTATCTCGAAAGTCCTGCATACCACTGTCTTCAAACAAGTCAAACCCTATTCTACATAGCTTCGTCGGTGTGACTGCTTATTTTTCACTGTCGAACGTGTCTCCAAACAACTGACGATATCGGATGTAGATGTCAATTACATCTTTGTCCTTCTAGTCCTTGCAGTTGTTGTTTATCTACGTCAACATTTGAGATAAATAAGTACCACGGCAAACAGGTTACAAGTGATAGAGAGAGAGATAGACCTTTATTTTTTGACATAACCATTTCTCATCAGCGCAAATGTGTCTGGTTGTTGTGTTGAACTCAACCCAGTGCAATTAAGCAACTCTCTTACCCGTTGGTGGTCCTGCCTCATGGAGTCCCATTTGTTTCACAACTGCTGCTTACTCCATTTACGCCCGGATAGTGTTGAACAAAAATATAACTCGCTCCCACCCGTGTTTGGTGAAGCACCGACCCTGTCGATATCCCTTTGCAATGACTGTTTCGCAGGAGGTGATGAACACCTTCAGTACCCCCGAATTCCATCGTGAATGTTTTTGGGAGCCTTCGTCGTTGTTGACATGTGTGGGTGTGGACGAGCCTGCATGGAGCTGATAATCAACCCAAGAGTGAAATGGATCCATGAGTACGAGCAATTTGTACGTAATAGCCACAACAAACTGTCGATGGCGGGGTAGACTTCAAATGAAAATCCCCGATTACGGGGTGCGGCGTATTAGGCGGAGTTAGAGGTCTCTGACCTGTGAAAGAAGAACAAGAATTGTGAAGTCAATGCCGATTACGTAACGCAGAAACTCTTAGCACAAACAAATTTTGGTTACAGCACTATTTTAAACCGAATTCCTGCACAACACCAATTCACAATTCCAATTTATACGAAACCAGAATATGGTTTTTTCTACAAATTTGTTAGTTTTCATTCGTTGTTCTTTTTCACTTAAGCATTTGCACTAATTTCCCTACCTTCATATAATCGATGAATAACCACTATAAAATTTAGGGCAAATAACAAATCTAAAACAATTAACATCCCATAAATATGCAGCCATATTATGAAAAAATAGCACTTTCTGTAAAATATTTAACAAATGTTGGAGCACTTTTCACCTGATGGGGTTCGTCGCCGTCGTCACCGCAATTGATGGTCACCTGCGATTTGGATGGAGGAAGTGGAGAGAGCAACAATCAATGTTTGGGAAAGGTAGTGTGACGAAGACAATACAACATAGCTAACTATATATTGAAGGACTTAAAATCTTTCTGGGCTCGTCGTCGTTGCCATCGCAATTTGAAAATCGACCATCACCAACAATTAGTGTTGAGGTAAGAAAAAGGCACTGTAAAGAATGAAAATGTAGTGAGAGAGAAAGAGAGACACACATATAATGGGTTGGATACACGGATAATTTTCAAGGGAAGTGAAAAGTTTAATTTTATTTTCAAGAAGGATGGTGAAGGAG
Organism: Fraxinus americana; assembly: GCA_035079005.1. NCBI lineage: Eukaryota > Viridiplantae > Streptophyta > Magnoliopsida > Lamiales > Oleaceae > Fraxinus > Fraxinus americana. The sequence continues at coordinate 5,676,153 of CM068727.1, read as the reverse complement.
GAGAAGTCGAAAATGGAAAGGAGAGATGAATGACACTGTTGATAAAATGGTAAAGGCACTAGTGTAAGTGGAAATGAATTTTCCTGCAGTTGAGTGATTGAGAATTGAGGGTGGAAACGTAAATGAGGGAGAGAGAATCTTACAATTTCTTTTTTGCAGTGTTGTGTCAGAATTTTGGAAAATGGGTACAGGCCTTATATTTCAACAGTCATATTCTTGATAAAAATGAAACTAAAAATTTCTCTCAAACAGGCCCCTAATTTTCACTTATAATTTTGAAAATCAATTTTCGCTTTTAAAAAGAAATGATTTATACAAGTGATGATCAAAGTAATTTTTATCACTTCAAAATGGTCTTGAGCTTTAATTGTTTAGTGCTAAGAATTGAAGTGTTTATACCTTTACAAGTAAATATAAAGTCTAATCCACTATCTTCCTTTGATGTTTGACTTATCGAAGCTATTTGTCTCAAATGATTTATCTTAAATTTTTCACTTCCATCACTTCCTTCAGTGATATCAATTGTTAGAGACAAAAATCAATTTATTTGTTTTGATCAAAACATCAAGGATAAAGTCAACCATATGTTAACAATTTCTTCCTTTTTGATATGACAAACAGTTGATAAGGAATAAAAATCATGTATTTCATATATTCCCCCTTATTTTACAAATCAATAACCATTTATTAAAAACTCATAGTCATTCATAATCATCTCATCTGACTTTCCACCTTTTGGCATAGGAAAAAGATAGCGCAATTATGATTAGAAGTTAAATCGACATAGGAAAGAACAATATCCTCTCCCCTTCCCTCAATTAGACACAGAATGCTAGTTTAAACAAAAGAATAATCGTCACATCAAAATTCTTTTTCAAGTCATAGATGGCATAATTTTCATTAAATCCACATAAATCACATTTCAAGTAGTAAAAAAATAAAAAATGAAAATAATAACAAATAGATATCTAAGGCTCCGGAAGAGGCAATGGATGGTGCAGTGCGTTGAATCAAGCGTAGAAGTCATTGAGTTGAGCTGCATAGAATCCTATTGAGCGAGTACTTGATGTATTAATCTGGCTAGCCCGTCGACGGACGATGTGAATTAGTCAATGCGACCGTAGAGGAGATTGTAGTGATCCTCGATAAATGTAAGACAACTAGTAGGTGGAGGAGCATTAGAGCCCGAAATATCATGAGGGGTTTGGGACGTGTGGTACATCATTGTCGTCATCATCCTCATATCCGTCAAAAGGTAGAGTCTAAGGACCTGAAGTGGGATCGAATACTTTGGTGTGAGAGCCATCCATTGACCATGCTCTTTAACAATTTTCATACATTTCAGAGTTTGGATATTGATGGTATCAATGGGTTGGAATGAAACAGAGGTCTTATCATGTAAAGGAATTTCAAAATGTTTAAAACATTCGATAAGAAGCATGCCACAATTTTAAGCTTTGACGTGTCGAGTGGAATTGACAAGCTTCATGAGACTAATTGCAATAATTGAAAAGTCTAATTTTCGTCCAACTAGAAATGAATTGAGAATAAAGAGATAGAAATTATTTACTTCGTCCCGATGTCCCTTTCGAGGAAGAATGCCATGGGCAATGATAATTTGCATAACTTTACTTGGAAGAGTGAGTTGATTGACATTAAGTTTGGTGATATTTTTGATGATTTTCCTTGTAACTCTACGGCATGCCTCGGTAGGATTATATCCCTCCAAAGCGGGATGAGCTTTATGAAGGAAAATTTGGTTTTCGCACACCTTCAGCTTGAGCGGATGAGAGTTTTGGTGGTCGTAATGCCGGGTGTTTTTAAGTAAACAAGAACTTTCATCCAACATAGGAGTGATAACCATTCTTTTGTAAAATTCTTTCATAAGACGGGGATATACATTTTCCTCTAAAGTGGCTATCGACACCCAACCCATGTTTTCAAAGCATTATTCTATGTGAAATGCGGTTGCTTCAATAGTAAAGTCAGCAAAATCAACATTCTTACCTATTAAAATTGGAGATTTTTCAAAAGGATTTGCTGGCACTTGGAGTTCTCCATTGGATGAAGGTGGTGATGGATGCCTTAAAGTAGCCTTCATATGCTTTTCTTGTCGACTAGACATGATGAAGAATAGAGATTAAAAGAAATAATAAGATAGAAATCAAACCTAGGGTTTGAAAATATTCAAAAGTTTATGTTTTGGGGGATTTAATGAGAGAAAATTAGGAATTTTGATAAAAATTAGAGGAGGAGAAGATATGTTTTTGGATTTGAGAGAGTAAAATGATGAACTGTAAACAAAAATAGGTGAATAGATGGTGGATTTGCATGCGATGGTGAAGGAAGAGAAAAGACAAAACGAGGAAGAAATGGTTTTCAATTGCGATTTAAAATCTGGAATTACCTAGATCCAGACGTCCGCTACATAGATCCTGGACGTCCACATGGAAAAGTCCTAAAATTTCTATCAATCTGAATAGCTTAATCCAGACATCCTCATGGTTGTCCGGTTCCTCATTTGGACGTCTGCACTTCCGGCCTAGGAATCCGGACGTCTACATCATAGTTTTAATAAAATTTCGAGCATCATGATGAAACGACCTAAAATCAACAATTTTATCAAAAAATAGACACATTAGCCACATTTCAATTTCATCTAGAATGCCCAAACCTCTTCAAATATACGAAAATCTATCAAGAGCTAGAGGTTTAGTAAAAAATGTCGGCCAATTGATTTTCGTTGTTTACAAATTCTAACTCAATATCTCCCTTTTGTGCATGATCTCATAAAAAGTGGTGTCTAATTTCAATATGCTTCATTTGAGAATCCAAGATGGGATTTTTTGGATAGATTTATAACGCTCATGTTATCACTTATAATAGGTATATGGTCAAAAGTTAAGTGATAATCACTGAGTGTTTGTTTCATCCATAGAACTTGTGCACAACAATAATGGCTGAGATATAATCGGATTTGGTAGTCGACAATGCAACGGAATTTTGTTTCTTACTACACCATGATACAAGTGCAATGCCTAGAAAATGACATGTTCCGCTAGTGCTTTTACGATCAATTGTGCAACTAGCCCAATCGGCATCCGAATAGATAAGTAGGCCAATGTGAGTGCCATTTGGATACCAAAGACCTAGAGTTCTAGTATTACTAAGATATCTAAAAAATTTGTTTTACGGCATTAAGATGAAATTCTTTGGGATTATATTGAAATCTAGCACATAAGCACACACTAAACAAATTATCAGGTCTACTTGCGATTAACAAAAGAAGAGTTCCGATCATACCTCGATATTTTATTATATTAACGGAAGTACCTCGATCATCTTTGTCTAATTTTACGGACGAGCTCATCAGAGTATTCATCGGCTTTAATTCCTCCATGTCGAGCATTTTCAGCATGTCTAATATATACTTGCTTTGACTAATGAATATTCGATCATAAGTTTGCTCAGTTTAAAGTCCAAGGAAGAATTTAAGTTCTCTCATCATACTTATTTCAAATTCCTTACTCATACATTTTGAAATTCTTCAAAAAGACAAATATTAGTTGCACCAAATATAATGTCGTCAATATAAATTTGAACAACAATCATATCATTCTTTTGAGTTTTTATGAAAAGAGTAGTATCCGCTTTATCTATTGAAAAGCCATTTAAAAGTACAAATTTACTCAACCTTTCATACCAAGCTCTAGAAGCTTACTTTAAATCATAAAGAGCTTTTCTATATTTAAAAACATGATCCAAATACTTGTGATCTTTAAAACGGGGAGGTTGCTTAACAAAGACTTTTTCTTGTAACAAACCATTTAAAAATGTACTATTTTCATCCATTTGATAGAGAATGAATCATTTATAGTAAGCAAATGCAAGAAGCATGCGAATGGAATCTAATTTAGCAACCAGTGCAAATATTTCCTCAAAATCAATATCTTCTTCTTGATTGTATCTTTAAGCCACTATTCTAGCATTATTACACACAATTATCCCATTCTCATACATTTATTTCTAAAACCATGTCAATGACGGTTTGATAATTTGGTCTAGAGACTAAATCCCAAACATAGTTTCTTTCAAATTGATTTAGTTCTTTTTGCATAACTAGAATCTATTATTCATCAAACCCGGTTTCTCTAAAATTTCTTGGTTCAATTTGAGAAATAAATGTACAACTATTGAATTGATTTATAGTAAAAACTCTAGTAGTAACACCTTTAGATGGATATCCCATTCTTATACGTTTATTTCTAAAACTACGCCAATGACGGTTTGATCATTTGGTCTAGAGACTAAATCTCAAACATGGTTTCTTTCAAATTGATTTAGTTCTTCTTGCATATCCAGAATCTAATATTCATCAAACTCAGTTTCTTTAAAATTTCTTAGTTCAATTTGAGAAATAAATGCACAACTATTGAATTGATTTCTAGTAGAAACTCTAGTAATAATACTTTTAGATGGATCTCCAATAATAAGTTCATTGGGATGAGAGGAAACAAACCTCAATTCTTGAGGTAGAGGTGGATTACTTTCGGTAGATTTTACTACATCATTTGATTAGTTGCTTCTTTCTCGTAATTTTCTCCAAGATTTTTAGGATCATCCTTGTTTTGATCAAGTTAATGGCTCGAATGAAATCTCTAATCCTACATCATGAGCAATACATCTCTCTTGATCAAAAGAATTAGATTCATGAAAGGTAATATACATAGATTCATCAATGACTAAAGTTCTTTTGTTAAAGACTCTATAAGCTTTGCTTGTTCATGAATATCCTTGGAAAAATTCCAACAAGGGATTTTGAATCAAATTTTATTTTATGTTCAAAATGAAACATTTGCAACCTAAAACTTTAAAATAGCCTATGTTTGGAACTCTATTTTTCCAAAACTTATAGGGAGTTTTTGTTTTCTTTCAACTGACAAGAACTCTATTAACAACGTAGCAAGTGGTGTTAATGGTAGTGCTAGCCATTTCTTGAAATGTACCATTCTTCCTTTCAACTACTCCATTTTGTTAAGGAGTTCTAGAAGCCTAGAAATTTGTTCATATCCATTTTCGTTACAAAATTTATCAAATGCCATATTGTCAAAATCTCCATTGTGATTAGTTCTAATAGCTGTAATTGTATATCTCTTTTCATTTTGAACATTTCTACAAAAACGTTTAAAAGAATTCAAGGCTTCATCCTTTAGGTTCAAAAATAGGACCCAAGTATATCTAGAAAAGTCGTCGTCAATGAAGAAAGCATAATGTTTACAACCTAAGCTAAAAGTTCTAGATGGTCCAAAAAGATCCATGTGGAAAAGTTGCAAAGTTTGTGTAGATGAAGAGTGTAATTTAAGTTTAAAAGAACTTTCACTTGTTTCCCAAATTGACAAGCATCACAGATCTTTTCTCTCTCAAATTTTAAATTTGGCAATCCTCTCAAACACTATTTTTGGAAATTTTTAAGAGAAGATCTTGCTAAAATGACCTAAGAGAAGATCTATTCTCTTTTAAGCTTGATAGACATTTTTCATTAATTTCAAATTCGATATTTATGATATAACCATTATCACATAATTGACTAATACTAAGCAAATTATGTTTGAGGTTATCTACTAATAAAACATTTTCGATTGAAGGGGATGGGTGATTACCAATGTTCCAATTCCAATAATTTTTCCATGTACATTGTCTCCAAATGTGATATGACCTCCATCATTATTTTTGGAATTTGATAGCAGTGTACTATCTTCGATCATGTGCTTTAAGCATCCACCATCCAAGAACCATTTGCTTTTTATCTTCTTTGGCACCTACAAAGATAATTTAATTTTTTATTTTTGGTACCCATACAAGCTGGAGTCCATGGTAGTTAGTTCTGGTGGACTCTTGAATCCACTTGTTTTTACTTTCAAAGTGTAGCCTTTTTTTGGTTAGACAATTAAAGACAACATGTCCTTTTTTATTGCAAAAACTACAAATAGTGATTGGAAGAGAGGCTATTGATACTTTAATAAATAAATTTTTGAAGGATTTTGGTTTCAAGAAGAGTTTATACCAAATTTCTCCTTTCTCAAAGATCACCAAGTATTAAGTCAAAATACTTCTTACCTTGAAAGAATTTGTGAAAAACCTTGGTCAAATCTTCACTTTTATCTTTTAAAGAGAATTTCCTTTAATCAAAGAATCAAAATTTGAGTTTCAAAAATATTCTTCCTTTCATTTTTCAACAAAGAGTTTTTCTTTTTTAGAATGGAGTGGTTTAAGATAAGTTTTTCAAATTATTCAAGAATTTCATCATAGAAAGTAGACAAATCATCATATGAACATTTTTCAATAGGATTGACCTCATTTTGATTCCCTTGAAGAGCATGTTGGCGACTTCTTCTTGTCTATCATTTTTATCGCGATCGTCGTTGTCGCTTTCATACCATGTCACATGGAGTGCCTTTTTCTTGATATTTCGTTTCTTGTTTAGACACTCGGTTCTCTTATATCGGAGTTTGTCACAAATATAGCAAATGATTTTCTTTCTTCTTTCTTCACTATTTTTTCTTTATTTTGAAACCTTCGATTCTTGCGAAGACCTCTCCATTTCTTAACAAGAAAAACTCGATCATCGAGTTCTTCATCACTCATGTTTTCACTTGTAGTTCCTTCTTTCATTGTCAATTTTAAAGCAATTTGATTATTAGGAGGTTCCTTTGATTCTTCTTTGCTTTTTCTCGTTTTCTTCTTTGTTTCAGAGTTGTTGAACTCATAAGTAATCAAGATAATATAATTTAGGTTCTTCCAATGGATATGAGTTGATAAATTTGGTATTCACTATCAGCATCATTAATGAGCTCCAATTTTCCTATAGTAACTTAAGCATTTTGCTTTCAATCTCACCGCTAGTAAAGTTATGATCATATCCTTTAAGGCCATTAACAAAGTCGGTAAAGCGAGTAATCAAATTGACAATAGATTTATCTTGTTTTCATGAAGAAATTTTCAAATTCTTTAACCACAAGATTAATTTTAGTTTACTTCACTGCACTCGTACTAATATGAGTGAATTCTAATGCATGTCAAATATCATATATGGAATCACATGTGTTGATATGATTAAATTCATTATATCCAAAGCACAATCAAGTAGATTGCTCTAGTATTTAAACACAATTTTCTTTTATCGTCTTCATCGTACTCCTCTCTTGATTTTAAAATGGTTTGATCGAGTTTGCCAACTACCTTAATCAACTTTGTAGGCATATAAGGACCACATTCAATGACTTTCCATAAATCATAATGTATGGATTGAATATATATCATTATCCTAACTTTTCAATAATTATAATTTGTGCCATTAAAGAAGGGATGGCAATTTGTAGAATGTCCCTCAATGTCTTGAAGATTGTGGCTAGCTAGTGCTTAAGATTCTAAAATCTTTAGAAATGAGTACCTTATACTGATACCAATTGAAAACACAAAAATAGTTAACCAAGAGGCAGAGAATTGGTTTTTAAAACTTTTTTGAAAGATTACTTCAAAGTTTCAAATAATTTTGGAATAAGTGTATCAATCTAACAAAGAACACTATTGTGAATGTTATAAGTAAAATGGAAGAAAATAAGCAAACAATGTAATTGTTGATGTTTGATCCAAATCGATGATCTATGTCCCCCGTTATCTAGCTCTCCATCATGAGCAAAGCATTTTCACTATGATTGAGTTATGACGCAATCTAAATCCTTACAAAGCTTTTGGTGACTTAAATATGACCCACAAGTTTGAAGAGAAATAATTTTACAATTTGAAACTTCTCTCTTAATAATTGATATAGATAAATAAAGTATTAAGAGAGGGATGGATACACGGAAGTCGCTGCATACCTTCATCGCTCCATCAATGCTTGGTTTTCTAGAATGACAAGGGTACAACAGAAGTGGTGTGGGCAGATCATAAACCTTTTGTCGCAGAAGCAAACTCCATGGAAATGTTCATGTACGAGGAAAATTATGGATCTGTGAGAGTAGTCCAAGATGGAGAAGAAACTCAAATTGTTGCACAGAGCCGTTTTCAATAGATGCGCTCACTGATATGTTCAGTCAAATGAGGCCAAACCTAGTGGCCCTGGAGGAGCCAGTAATTGGAAAAAAAAGTAATCAAAGAGTTTTAAATGAACTATAAGCAACAAAGGCAAATGGCTGATATTTAGGCCTTCAAAGCCAAGTTAATGGCTTTCAATAAAGAATGCAAAGATAAGACGAAAGAAAAAGTAGATTTGAAAGCATTGGGAGACAAATTGGTAATGTTCGAGTTGAAACAAAGTATTGACCGAGAAGTCAACAAAGTGGATTGTTTAGAAAAAGAAGTGCCTATAAGGGACATGGATGATGAAGTAATAGAGATCACCAAGTCTGGATATGCTCAAACACAAGATCCTCTGGTTAAAGTGAATATTGGCAATGATGGGGAAGATCACCCAACATTCGTCAGTTAGATGCTCGATCAAGAGGTTAGTAACAAATTAATCGTTTTATTAAAAGAATATAAGGATTTTTTTGCTTGGGAATATGAACATATGCCTGGTTTAGATAGAAATTTGGTAGAACATAGATTGCCAACCAAGCCAAATTTCAAACCTCATAAACAACCCCCTAGGCGTTTTACTCTAATGTACTTCCCGAGATAAAGAAAGAGATAGAGCGATTATTAAAAACAGGCTTTATTAGAACAGCCAGATATGTTGAGTAGTTGTCCAATATTGTGCCAATACTAAAAAAGAATGGTAAGTTAAGGGTGTGCATAGACTTTAGGAACCTAAATATGGCCACACCCAACGATGAATATATCCAATGCCTACGGTAGATTCTTTAGTAGATTCAACTGCCGGACACGTAATATATTCCTTCATGGATGGGTATTCAGGATATAATCAAATTTATATAGCTGAGGAAGATATACACAAAACTGCCTGTAGATGCCCTGGATCTCTAGGATGATTTGAATAGGTAGTTATACCTTTCGGCCTGAAAAATGTAGAAGCGACTTATCAAATGGCAATGAACTTAATTTTTCATGATATGATAGGCAAGTTTGTTGAGGTGTATGTAGATGATAGTAGTCAAGTCTATTTAAGAAGAAAACAATTTTGAACAATTGAGATGTTCATTTGAGCGAATGAGGCAATATAAACTAAAATTGAATCCCTTGAAATGTGCATTTGATGTTAATGCAGCAAATTCATTTGTTTTCTAGTGCACAAAAGGGGAATTGAACTTGACAAAAATAAAGCGAAGACCATCTTAGAGGCCAAACCACCTAACAATAAAAAGGAATTACTAAGGTTTCTAGGTCAAGTAAACTTTTTAGGACGCTTTATTTCTAACTGTTCAGGGCGAACTAAAGCTTTTTTGCCGCTTTTAAAGTTGAAAAATCAAGACGAATTCGTTTAGAAAGAAGAGCATAGAAAGGCTTTTGAAAGCCTAAAGACATATTTATCAAGTCCTCCAGTGCTGGTGTCACCAATCCAAGGACGACCAATGAAAGTGTATATATTGGCTGAACAAGAATCAATAGTTGGAATGGTCACGCAAGAAGACCAATTTGGTGAAGAAAGGCTATTTACTACTTGAGTAGACGGTTAACAAAATGTGAATGTAATTACTCTGCTATTAAAAAATTATATATTGTATTGTATTTCACATGTACAAAATTAAGGGCGTATTTACGGCATGTAACCATTTATTTGATTTTTAAATATATGTTCTCTCGCCCTATTTTACATCAAAGGGTAGGCCTTTGGACTTTAGCGTTATCGGAATTCGAAATAGAATACATACCCCAAAAGGCAATCAAAAATTAGGCTTTAGCTAACTTTCTGGCCGATCATCCATACCTTGACATGGCTGAGGAAATTGAATTAGAAATTGACTCATTCGAATTAAAAGTTAAAACCTTAGGTTTTATATTTCGATGGGTTGAAAACCTCTAAAAGCGCAGGAGTAGGAGTAGCATTGATAAATCCTTTAGGGATTTGTTACAAGTTCGCATTCACTTTGGATAGGATGTGCACCAACAATCAAGATGAATATGAAGCTTTAATTGTGGGTTTAGAATTAATGATAGATATGGAGATAAGGAATGTGATTGTTAGGGGCAATTCTCAATTGGTAATTCACCAATTGATCAGTGATTTTAAGTGCCAAAGTGATTCCATTATAAATCAATATGAAATCGCTCAAGAATTGTTGGAAAAATTCGACCAAGTAGAGCTTCAATGCGTCAATAGGATATATAATGACATAGAAAATGAGTTGGCTCAGATAGTCTCAGGATATTCAAAAGTCTTAAATTGGGAAGCTACTTGTGAATATGGAGTAATATAGCCCGTAGTCCAAAGAATGAGGAAAAGAACGGAAATTCATTGCATACAGGATGGAGATGCAATAGATTGGAGGACAGAGATTAAAAGGTTCCTTAAAGAACCTAATAAAAAAGGTGATAGAAAAATGACGTTGCGTTTTCTAAATTATATATTGATAGATGAAGAGTTGTTTAAAAAACGCTTTAATGGTATATTACTGAAATATGTAAGTTTGCAAGAAGCTATAACGATCATGGCTGAGGTGCATGAAGGGATATATGGAGCTCACCAAGCCGGCCAAAGGATGAGATGGTGGATTATTGGGAGTGGATATTTCTGGTCCAGGATGGGAGAATCATGTATTCAATATGCGAAGAACTGTCTAGCTTGCCAAAAGCATGGTCCGATACAAAGAGCGATGGCAAGAGAGATAACACCCATTATCAAACCTTGGCCATTCAAGGGTTGGGCGACAGACCTGATAGGGAAAATTTATCCCCCATCGTCTAAGTAACATACCTTTGTTATAGTTGCAACTGACTTTTTCATTAAGTGGGTAGAAGCGATACCTTTAAAAGAGATCACCCAAAAGAATGTCATAGAATTTATCCGTGATTATATTATTTATAGATTTGGAATTCCACAAACTTTGATGGTATATCACAAAACTTCCTTGAATGGAGATCAAGTGAAAGAATTCTTGAGCGTGTTTGGAGTTAAGTTAGTGAACTCCACACCATATTAAGCTCAATCTAACGGACAGGCGGAATCTTCTAATAAGATTCTAAAAAATATTATAAGGAAAATGATAGATGAAAATGCCAGAAATTGGCACGAATGTCTAAACAAGGCCTTATGGGCTTATAGGATGTCGTCTCGGTCAAGTACCAAGGTTATTCCTTTCCAACTTACTTATGGACAGGAGGTCGTTTTGCCTATGGAAATCAACGTGCAATCAATTACAGTTTGTTTGCAACATAAGTTAAATGATGGTGAATATGTTGAGTCACTAGTTCAAAACTTATTGGAGTTGGACGAATTAAGATTGGACGTCCTAGATAGATTGTGAGTCCAAAAACAAAGAACGGCTAAGTTTTACAATACAAAAGTCATAGCCAAGTCCTTTAGTCTGGGCGAGTTAGGTTTGGAAAACAATACTTCCTTTGGATAGCAAGGATCCGAAGTATGGCAAATGGTCGCCCAATTGGAAAGGGCCATATAAAGTAAATAGTTTGTTGCCTAATGGAGCCTATCATTTAGAAGATTTAGAGGGCACCAAGCACATGAGATTCATTAATGGCAAATACTTAAAAAAATATGTCCATTCCTTATGGGAAAGTGAACATATAAAAACATAATCAATATGAGCGCTTGTAAATAAATAAGACAAGAACGAAGTACGTTCAAATAATTTCCTTCATTATCAAATATTCATTACACATTGATGCTCTATAAGCTACAATTGAGAGCAGACTAATTCCTCGATCGATCGCCAAGTAAAAAGGTGAACTGCCCTTGATCGCCGTCTTGATCACACTGCTGCAAAGGCGAGCAGAGAGGCTGAGAAGCACTTTCAACAAGCAATAAGGAATAAAAGTACACTTAAATCGTCTTCCTAATTGCATTGCTGCAATAACAGGGAAAGAGACTAAGAAGCACTCTCAGCAGGCAAAGTGGCCTGAAAGGCATCTTCCAAAATCGTCTTCCATAGTTCAACTCCTTATGGAGAACATGGAGACTATGGGAAGAACTTTGCAAGCGAAAATATTTCCTATATCTCCCATACCGAAGGTAACATCAAAACAGATCCATTTATATTGAAAATGAAAATTTTGGATCAATTGTTGAAATGTCAAACAATGGCAGCAAATTAGTTTTTTGAAGAAAAGAATGGAAATGAAAACGATAAGTGCGAAATACTCGCGCATTTATAGAGTCGTAAAGATGAAAGGACAGAATATGAACGACCACATTCGTGTATAGTAACTAAATCTTAGTATAAAGCAATTAAATGCTTAGGGGGTTTGACGATTAAAGACAACGTCAATAAATACGCAAGTAGACAAAACAGTCGTTCATTAATGACGATAATTGTTGTTACATCAAAAATTAGCAATGGCAATTAGCACGAAATTACAAAAGGAAAGATAAGGTATTGGACGTCTTAATTACAATTCGCCCCAAGCTGAACGTATTATTTCCCTAAGTCTTCCCCAATCTTCGCTCTGTTGAGAAAAAGCGACATCCAATTCAGTTACAAAATCATCATGAACCTCCAATTTTTTGTACTGCTCAACCAAAGACTTGGCTCATTCAATTCCTTGAGAAGCATTACGCTTTTTAGTAGCCATCCTCGCCCTACAGTCGTTTATCTTTGCTTGAAACTCCTTCATCTCTACAGCCAAACTTATCATCAAAGAGTCTTCAACCATAACTTCAGAGGAGATTTCTTTCAATTCATCATTGACTTTGTTAATCTCTAAAAGCAAAGACTTTCTTTTAGATATATTGAGTACTCCTAGCCTTTAGGTCAACATTTTTTGCTAGCAAGGAGAGGATGTCAGAATGGACAACCTTCAATGTTGTTTTAAAGTCAGCAGAAACATTGAGCGACGGAAGTGTAAGTTCTTGTGCCAATTTCACACTCAACAACTCAAACTTGCCCTTTTGTTTAACAGCACTGGTCTGGCCGATTTCTATGTCCATGAAAGACATATACTCAAATACTGACTGCTTGAGAGATTTCATATTTTCTTCTGAAAAAACGGAAGATAAAGTAGAAGAATGACTGGCTGAATTAGGGCGAGGTGTCTTTACTTGTCCCCAAGAAGTGAACAAGTCCTGAATGGAACGCACAATGTCATCAGCACCCTGCAAAGAAAGAGGCCAATAATGAGGACCTTCTCTATGATGAACAAAGTGAAAATGAAAGTGAAATAAAAGGTTACATTATCAACAATCTTGTGAGATTCAGGCATGTCACCAGTTGGCTCTACCACCTGTGGACACTTTCCCTTATCTGGACGAGAAGATTCTGCCATAATAGGTAGGTCCATGGGAACCTCTGCACAATTCAAAAAGCAACGAATCAAAAACCAGAAGCACAAGCAAAGGTAAAACATCAAAATATGTATTACCTTCCGTTTCGACATTTGGGGGGTCGAAGTCCTGGAAAGAAGGTGGCCTTTCTACTGGTTGTGGCCTTTCTACTGGTTGCAATAAAGACTCTAGGACTAAGGGTTTCTCTTTAAGCATAGTCCCTTCATCAATTGATTTGGACGAAGCAGCTTCAGCAGAGGGTGATGAAGCAGGAGCTGTCAAAATCAAAGCCTTCAAAGAAGAGGCTGAACTTTTCTGAGAAATTCAGGTAAACCATTGGTACATAGAAAAGTATGTTTGTGAATAAACAAATTCAGTTATCATCCTGTAGAATGGGAGATGCTGAAGCTGACTGTTTATAGCTGGAGGTGCCTTTGGCTATAGTGGTCTTGGCAGAAGGAGAAGCAAATGGAAGAATAGAACGTTTAGCGCAAGCATGTGAAGAAGGATTCCTAGTGGACACATGAGTGGCCAAAATAGGAGAAGTAGATGAAGTGTTTGGCCGATCCAGTAAATGGAAGGCACGATTAGCATCAGTTGCAAACAATCTGCATTTTAGTGATGGCCAGAGCTGTTCAAAAAGAGGATGGATGGCAGAGCTAGAATTGAAAGGGGCTAATGAAAATCTGCTCATCCAAAGAATGTTGCGAGCATTTATAGCTTGTGCTTCGCCTTATTAATAGTTTGAAAACGATCCGTCAAATTTTTGGAGTAGCAAGGAGAAACATGCCAAGTTTGTCCAAAATCAAGTTGGCGAGCAAAAAATTGGGGAGCATATATTTCAACCCCGACCTTGGCATTGGTTCCAGTTAAAATGTCGTGGAACGGTTCTCTCCCGATCAAAAATTGAACCCAAACAGGTAAAAAGGTGCTCACATTGTCCATGGTGGATGGAGGTCGCACGTAATCTGGAGTCAAGTGAGCAGGAAAATGAAAGAAGGAATTGAATTTAAGTTATAAAAGAATGAAAAAATGTCCCTACTGGACATATTTAAAGGATTCAATAGGTCAATGGCTAACCCATAACAGCTAGCAGAGCGAAGGAAAGTGGATGGAGCGCCAAGTTGTAGAAAGTATGCTCTTAACCACAGCTGAGTGAACCAAAGGGGCTCACTGCCAGTTGGAGATGCACCATTCTTCAATTGAGATTGAAGGGAAGTCATGCCTCTATAAAGGGCAGCTAAGAAGAAGGAACATAAGTTCAAAAGCCTGCCATGCGCCAGTTCATGCGCTATGGGTAAGTATCTCATAGAAGGTTTCATACTTGGCACGCAGAGAACATATTTACAGAACCAAATTTGAAGAAAGGCCACATGCTCAGCATGAGAAGGTTCAGCAATTGAATGATTATAAAGACTTTGTATGCTTGAATAGGACTCAATAAGTCTTTTCTCAAATTTGAGGGCGGCACCAAAAATTAAAATACCAGAAAAAATGGTATCACCCAAAGGTGGAAGATTTACTAGGGCTCCTATATCCCTTAAAGTAATAGACATGGGACAAAGCGGGAAAACGAGGGTATTATATTCAGAACACCAAAAATTCAAAGCAATTGAAAAAAGCACTAGTCGAAAATTGGGGGTTCAAGAGCATTTCTAATAAATCTGAAATCCGAGCACGATAAAAAATTGCCCTAGTAGGGCCATGTTTTATTATACGTGCATGCCATCTACGAGAACTAGGATCAATTTTTGGCCAAGTACGGATACCTTTATCGCAGATTGGCTTTAATGGCAGGGAGTTCAGAAATGGAGGGTCTTCAGTACAAGGGAACAGTTGGCCCATTGCCACTTGTTCAACGGCTTCGGCATTATTGAATGATGGACCCAAATAGAATTCATTGAGGTCATCATTGGCTTGTGCAAAGGAGTTTGGATTTACATACAGCCTAGTAAGGATTTTCCGAAAATCTTCGAAACTGAAAGCATCATCAAATTGAGTTTGTGAAGTCGCCATTGAGTGCAAAGTACAGTCTTGTTAAGGCTTGCCTAAGAAACGTAGCAGGAAATCAAGAAGATGAACAGTAAAATAGTAAGGAAGAAGCGCGAAATATAGAGACGTGGTTTAGTGGTGCGATGAAATGGCGTGTTTTTTGGGTTATAAGGGTTTGTAACGTTGCACCTTTTTAGGCTATAGAAGGAAATAATGATTGAAATTCTCGAAAATTTCAAATGTTGCCTGGAAAATACAAGGTGAATATGGTATAAATTAATACTTGGTATTAAATCTGCCATATTGGGGGTAATTGTTAACACACTAAAAGTACAGTCCAAATTAAATAGCCCAAAGAGTGAGGCCCAATTGGGGAGTTCATGATAAAGGCCCAAATAAGAGTATTGGTGAATACTGAGGGAGCCCACGAACACAGTAAAATCATCGCCCAAGCTTGCAAGACATCCAGAATCTGAGCGAATTGAGTGCATTACGATCGCCCAGAACGATAACCTCGTTCTCGTCCAAACCTTCGAGTCGCCCAGAATCTTAACACATGAGATATTATGATTATCCAGAATAGCAGTTACTGAAATAGTTATCGAGCAGATTATCGCATTCCACAATTTAGGAAGCCCATTTGAAGGCGGTTGAACGATAAAGAGTAATGGCAGCAGTTAGAGATAGCAGTTCCATGACAAGTTAGCCACCATGAAGAAAGTGGATAGTTAGAAAGCAATCAAACAGTTTCCAAGCGGTTTGTCATGAAGAAATTATCATGGGAATATAAAAGGAAGAAAAGACATAGAGAAAAGCCTCGAATCAAATACTCTCAAATAGAGAATATTTAATTTCAATTTTTTAGATTAACTTTAATTATCCATTTTTCAGTACTCGTGTGCTTGCGCCCCTTGGAGGCATTCTGTTTATTTCAAATTGTAACTCTCATCAATAAAGTATCCATTTTTAGGACTTTATCTCAAGAGGTTTGTCCCTTACACAATCGTCTGAATTTGTTTTTTAATTGTTAGCGACAACCCGCGCGAAACAACTCTTTTAGTGGAACCAAACACGGGTTAATCTTTTTAGAAAATAATCCAAAAAATAAAAATAAAAATCAGCGCCACCCATTTGAGAATATTACGTATCTTGATGAAAAATTTATCTGGTCTTCAAGTGAGTAGTCTAGATTGGACATGTAAAGTTTAAAATTTAATAAGTATATTGTCTTGTCTAATAGTGTTTACCAATTTATGCACTTCTTGTATAGCTTATGAATTATAACCACCAGTTTTATTAATATTATGCATCAATACATGGATTTATTTATTTTTATTTGAAGCAAAAGTGTCCTCCATCAAACTGTCTTAATATTGTCCTTTACGAGATTTCTTCCGTTTCATCAAATTTTGTTCGGATCCTCGTTAGCTCGTCCAATAAGATACTGTCACCTAATATTCTCACGATGTGAGCATTCTTATTGCTATTAGCTTTGGTGAACAATATTTTCTGGTTCCACCTGGGTTTCTTGGGACTACTTACATGGACAAGAGATTTAGAGGCTGTTGATCTAATTTATCATAATTGTATTTGGAAAATATCTTTGGAGGGACCCTTTTAATTGTTGGATTCAGTTGCCATTTTGCACTATAGCAACACTTCAATCTAATTCGAAAATTCGAAATCTTGTCACATCAAGTCGAGATCGAATTTGTCCTAACAACGAAATCTTTAAGATTTCTTACAAAGGATATTGCTTGGATTGGAACCATCATAGGCCGAATGATTAGGCATAGATTAAGGTGTCTGGATAAACATTCGTTGACCAGACACGACTGTAGAGTAGACAAAATTTATTCTCTAAAACAAATTAAATAACTCATAAGCTGAAATAACCTTTGGTCATTAATTCACAGGTAATTCTCGAGCAAAACCTCCCGCCAAACCGCACTCCCACAAATATAGATGGAGATGTCACCACTTTTCTCAAACGCAATAACCAATAAAAGAGGTGTAATCATACCCTTTATCAGATTGGATACACATCCATGTACTAAACAAGACAATGTAAAATAGACAAATTTATTCTCTAGAACAAATTAAATGACTCTTAAGCCGTAATAACCTTTTGCAATTAATTCGCAGGTAATTCTCGAGCAAAACCTCCCCCTCCAACTGCACCCACACACACACATATATACGAAGATTTGGTGCTTTTCTCAAATGCTATATCTTATAAAAGAGGTGTAATCATAAACTGAATCAACATCGAAAATCCACTCAAGATACTATTCGTTTGAGCTTTATGTGAAGATTTTCTTACATGATGAACAAAACACCCCATTATCCCCCCCTTTCACCTCTCCATACTATAAGTGAAAGAACAACCTATTTGCACTATACTTTAGTAAAGGCTTGGGCTTATTTCCCTCTCTGTATGTTAGAGGAAGTGGTTGGTGGGGCTCGTCGACATTCTTAAAGCATAATTATATTGTTCACTTGCAGTGATGTACCGCAAATCTCTTTCGGTGTAAAGAGAAAAGGGAGAAATAGGGATAGCAAAAAAACTCATTCAACCCCAAACCCGTGGCGCCCCGCCTCCGAACGGGGCTGGGATTACCCGCCTAATCGAGTAAATGGGGCAAGGACGAGACAAGGATCATTGCCCCGAAGTGGGTATGGGGCGGGTACGAAAATCATAGTCCACATCCCGCTACCCGTCTTATTTAAAATTAATTTTAAATTTAAGTTTTTTATCAAACAAAAATAATATATTTATCATATTTTTAAAGAGAATATAAGTTGTTTCTAATAAATTGGTAAAAAAATAATAATATTTATTAAGTAAAGACGTGAAATAAATAAAAAATAAATGGGGCAGAAGACCTGCCCTGTCCTGCTTTAAACATATATGAGGATGTGGTAAGGTAACAAAAATACCTGATGGGACGGGGACGAGAATGGCTGACCCATCCCATACCCGCCCCGTTGTCCTCCCTAGGGAAAAATTAGTTTATAGAGATTGTAATCATTTTCTTTTTGAACCCCACATTAATAAGTGGAACTTTTGTAATGAGAGAATCACTCTAAATCGTGTGTTCCTTACTTTCCTTCGATATTTAATTCTTGTTATGTTATTCTCAATAGTACAGAATTACAAAACACTCAAAATGATGTGTGTGCTTTGATTTACTTTCTATTTTCGTTTCTTTAATATATTGTTATATGCAAAATTGTACATTTAATCCATAAAGTGGGGTGGGTTCGGTTTCAGGTTGGTAAATGATGCTATAAGTTGCATCTTCCTTCCATGTGTGGGTTGGAATTTTATAATAGGAAGAATACAAAGAAAGTCGTGACAAAAACTCCCGTGCAATCCGGACTTGTAACATGCGCTTGCTCGCTCGCTCGCTCGCTCGCTCTCTCTCTCTCTCTCTCTCATATCTTCTTTTGTCCTTGTTTGAATCCCGCTTTTTCTATCAAAGATTCAAAATTCATTCTTGGATAGTGATTCGACGTCATTTCAATCATACATTCTTTAATAAAATAATATTACACACAAATTCAAAACATTTTCTTATTTTTTAACTACATGACAATATTCTCCATCCTAACACTATTACAAAATGCATTTTTTGAAAGAAAAAATGGGACCCAAACAACCCATTAGTTAAGAAGTATTTGAATTGTGAATAGTAGTTTGCTTCGTATTACGTATATATGTTTGGTCCAACTAATGATTTTACCTAATCACGTTTTTCTCGAAATTTTGAAGGATTTTTGTCGATGTGACATTTGTAATTTGGTTTGCAGGATTTAGCGTAACGCAATTCACAACTTTTTTTATACGGGTTTTTGGAATTATGTCGATGAAAGTTCTCTCATTTGATTAATTGAATGAAATATCATGAAATAGCAAGTGCAGTACTTTTACGATAAAATACAATCTATGTCATTTGCGCATGCAATAGTTTAATACTCCAACTACATATATGGGGATTCATATGTCACTAGTCGTCACAACCTTCTTCCTTCATCGGGGTTTGGTACCTCGACGTAAGAATTTTCTTAATTTCATTTTGAATCTCAATTATATGCTGGCAAAACATATTATAATCAAAATTAATCGCCAAATTTGAACATAATAAATATAAATATTCTACAAACGAAGATTCCTATGGTAGCGTGTCAACTATTTTGCTAACCAATATAATTAAATAATAGCTATTTCAACCATTTCCAATCATTTGATAAGATTAAGGAATCTATCTTAGGAAGTAAACACTAAGATTAATTACATCTTCAACCTCCCTACCATAGTTGGCAACCCCTAAACAATGGCAAGCTAGAGTATACAAGAGACAATTGAAAAAAAAAAAAAAAAGAGTCATGCAACTTGTACAATCTCGTTTACAACCCGTGACTTGGCAAACAACATATACGTTCATTTAAAAAACTATTTTTCAAATTGATGGCCGAGATCTTGTCAACACATGAGTTGTCAACAAAGGTTGTACAACTAGCTTTATTTTAAAAAAAAAAAAAATGTTATTGCATGATGTCCTTCACTTCGACTCACATGGTTATAACAATTGTTACTAAAGCCGATAATTCTTGTAGTAACCTTGACTCGTCTAATAATATCGACTTGTGTGGACGTGGACGTCAATTTTGAAGGGGTCCATTATAATGATCTTGACTTGTGGTTTCTTGTTTAATCATTTTTAATCATTAGCTACGATTAAGAAATCTAATCTTAGGAAATGATTAACACTAAGATTAATTAAATCTTCAACCTCCCTACCATAATTAGAAATTCTCTAAACAATTACATGCCACTGTCAGAATTAAGGTTTGCCTCAATCTTGATTTGTGCCCCTAATCACATCCAACGGTTTCTTAAACCATACCTATTACCTAATAGTAGCAATTATGATAGCAATATTATAGAGAAATCCTTCTACTTTTTCAAAAACTAGTTGGTATATGAAATCAAAGATGAGAAGAATCTTAGGCAGGACATGTTTTGAACTTACAATCCTTAACTACTTATGCTACAAGAAATTTTCCTACGTTATAATAGTAAATGTTGTCGTTTATCAGAATTTTCGCTAATCATAGTGACAAACAAATTTGCAAATGTTGCTTCTTAGAAGATGCATTTAGTACCCTAACGAGTATAAAATTCAATTTGATCGTGTTTAGCATGCCAAGAACTTGGTGCTACGATCATTGGAGCCTGGAGGAACAATACCTAATCTTGAAGATACTTTAGAATCATTGTCATTGCTCAATAAAATTACAATCTTTAGCTCTGGAACTAAACTATTTTCTTGTATATAAGAAAAGCTTCAAGATTAGTATATTGGAAGGAAGCTTGATTGGAATGAATTAATATTTTTTATCGATTATTTTTCTTCTATAATCGATCATCATTTAGAATTTTTGCCCTTTTTTTTTTTTTTTTTTTTTTCTCTCCTACCCATTTTTATGTTTTATGGGTTTGTTGGTAAAGAATGCTTGCATTGGCTGGAAAATTGGTTTGGCCGTACCATAGGGCTTGGAACAAGCTCCCACAATAGTTATAAGAAAAAAAAAATCATAAATGAGATGAAAAAAAGACGAAATAAGAAATATCTATGAAAACGCGTGTAACGTCCAGTTTAGTGTCAGATTTTCACAAGTAATTACAATTCGGAAGCATTAGTATTTCTGGGACACTACCAAACTTTTGAGTTCAAATTTCATCGTTTATGAGTCCATTTTAGCATTTTCTATTTTGAGTCTATTTATGGGTTGTTTTCATCATTTTTTTGGTTTTT
Organism: Fraxinus americana; assembly: GCA_035079005.1. NCBI lineage: Eukaryota > Viridiplantae > Streptophyta > Magnoliopsida > Lamiales > Oleaceae > Fraxinus > Fraxinus americana. Next base: position 5,654,943 of record CM068727.1, on the reverse strand, counting down.
GAGTTTTATTCGAAATTTTCTACTGAATTAGGTTAGGGTTTTGCTTTTCGTTTGACTCTTTAAATATATGTTAAGGATTTGAAAATCCTACAACCATTTTCTGATCAATAATAATTCAGTTTTTATGTTATTTGGAAGATTTTAATACTTCTCAGGTCCATTCGAACAAAATTCGAACAACAACCGTTCGTATTACGAACAAGAACCTTTTCATTATTATTCATGTTTCTGCCATGGGTCAAACTCGGTCTTTAAAGCTTGTAACAGATAAATATTCAGTAGATGACTTTCATTTATTTAATTTTAAGGTCAATTTTTTATTAAAAAGAAAATAAATACCTAAGCTCCTCATGGATAGTATTACATCCTAAGCCCTATCATTCAAATTTTGAAGTAGGGCATTTTACAAGGTCTAATAAGAAGAAATAATCATTGCAATCAGAGCAGATACTTGGATTCACTCCGCCGGGTTTGGGTGGTTCCAAAAATCGTATCTCATTAGTACTAGATACTCTTTATTCCTTCCTTTCTTGTCCTGCTTGGTTTTCGCTCACAAATCTGATATGTCGCGTACGAATGTTGAACGTGTTGTCTAAACTTCAATTGATGTGTTGTAGAGCGCTCAAGGGAAAGAGTTATGTCAAGGTGGTGAGCTGATTTGGCTTTAAGAAACAGCTAGGAGGGGGAGGGACAGACGTACGAAAGTTAAATGAAAAATTTTCAACTAACAAAAATCAGCTTGTTACATATTTAAAGGTTGGGAGGACTATCGTCATCTATATCGCCGAGTCGGAAACTTCCATACTAAAAAAATTACACTCTCTAAACTTTGCGTTTATTGACGAGTTAATTCAATACCTTATACATACATACTGTACTGTAACACATACAAACAAGATTTCGCTGGGCTGTCAGAGAGAGTTTGACGCCCTCCATGACAGGCTCCTCACAATAGGGGGAGGGGGATTTTTATTTTCTTTTTTAATTCATATGGATCCTATATAGGTCCCACCACAAATATGAGAGAATGTTAAATAAAATATCAAATTTATTCTAGCAAAATGGCATTTTGCAAAGATTAATCTATCATTCTGGTGACCGCCCAATAGATGGATTTGACGTTTATTATTTAAATTTATTCTTAGGACAACTAACAGAATGTTAAAAGTTGCATAGTTTAAAGAGTACATTTATAGTGCACTTCTATCTGTGCTGTCTTCTACTTTTTTGTTGAAATGTCCGCCATTCTTTTGAGGAGGTGGGATTTACTTACGGGAATATGGTAATGTTATTCATCTTTAATCGGAATAATTTATGTGATTTTAAATGATATGTTAAATGAAAGGTGAAATTAAATGAATTATTTAATTTCACCTATCATTTAATGTCATATTGTCGTCACGTAGACTGTATTTTCATTTCCAGTGGGGATGAATAGCATACTCACGGGAATATTCAGTGTATTTAAAAATATTATCATATTGGATAGAATTTATTACATTTATAAATAAATAATGATGAGATTGAAATTCAGAATTACATAAAATATGTATTAAAAACATTCACATTACGAGCCGTTTGGTGCACATTAAAATGAGAGAATGCATTTTTTTTTTGAAGTGATGTGATGGGAAATATGTGATTGAAAAAGAAAGAAAAGTTATTGATGTGTTGTAAAATATTATTTTATTGAAAAATGTGTGGTTGAAAATGAGTAGAAAAATGAGAATAAAAAAAATAATGTGGATCAAACAGGGACTAAGAGATGAAAAGTAAAAGAAAATTTATGTTCATAGGCGGATTGGTCAATTTAAAATGTAGAATTTATTTTACTAAAGCTATTCAAATTTTAGTACGTTGTTATCACAATATATTTGATTTAAAACTTAAATTTCTATATTTGTAATGTCATGGACGAGTTCATTAACCCATAAATTAGACAAAACATGTTGACATAAATTTTTGGGATAATTGCAGCAAAATCCTCAAATCTTTAAAATATTAGTAGACTTTCCCCAAAATTTTGATTTGTTGCAGTTCTTGACCCCTAACTTTTTTAAACGTTGCACGTGAGGCCCTTTTGGACGGTTTTCGTCCATTTGTCCATCATTTAACCATTAATGGACGAGTTCATTAACCCATAAATTAGACAAAACATGTTGGCATAAAATTTAGGGATAATTGCAGCAAAATCCTCAAATCTTTAAAATATTAGTAGACTTTCCCCAAATTTTTGATTTGTTGCAGTCGTGACCCCTAACTTTTTTAAACGTTGCACGTGAGGCCCTTTTGGACGGTTTTCGTCCATTTGTCCGTCATTTAACCATTAAAAAAAATTGACAATTTTCTATCAAAATAAGGGAGGGCAAAATTGTAACTTACTATTTTCCCCATAAAATAATTAAAAAGTGAGGCCCAAAACCAAAAAAAAAGAAAAAGAAAAAGAAAATGTATCTTCTTCTTCCCCACCCCCATGCTCAAGCCCAACCCCTCAACTCAAAATCAAAAATCAGTAATCGCCACGCCCACCGCTTCCACCACCGTCAACACCAATTCCTTGTTGATTCTGTACATGTTATTTTCAACAAAATGTGAACATGAGAACACCACAAACATGCTTCAGAAAGAAGGGAGGAAAAATGGTAGAGGGGCGAAGAATTCACTACTTTACATCAAATCTCTATAATAGGACTTGGCAAATAAATGCAGTCACTCACAATCTAATTATCCTATAGTCAACTTCGAACAATTTCTTTAAAGAGTTGAAATACATCTCATTCACAGGACACAATATGGTGCTTTGGGAAACACGGACAAATCCAATGAGCTGACAACAGATTTTCTTGAAATTTATTCCTAGCGTCTAAATAGTATAAAGGACATGAAATATTAGCTGATGATCATTTTGTTCAGGAATTCAACTTGCTTGGGGAAATGCTCCAACAGCTCATCTTTTGTGACCTAAACAAAATCTTAATGCTTTTTAACATTAAACTTGTTGGTAGTGATAACTTGAGGGGTTGGGCTCACGGTGTTCACGATAGTGGTGGTGGGCGTGGCGGTGACAGATTTCTGGTTTTAGGTTGAGGGGTTGGGGTTGGGGTTGGGCTTGTGGGGGGGGGGGGGGTAGGTTAGAAGAACGTACATTTTCTTTTTTCTTTTATTTTTTTTTTTTGTTTTGGACCTCACTTTTCAATTATTTTATGGGAAAAATAGCAAGTCACCATTTTGTCCTCCCCTATTTTGATAGAAAGTAGTCAATTTTTTCTTTTGGTGGGCATATAATGGATAAATGGATGGAAACAGTCCAAAATGACCTCCCATGCAACATTTGGAAACGTTAGAGATGACGGTTATAACAAATCAAAAGTTTGGGAAAACTCTACTAATGTTTTAAAAGTTTGGGGTTTTTGCTGTAATTATCTCTAATTTTTATTAGATTATGGTAACCTAAATTTTGTTTGGTCAGGTCCAAAAAGCTCGTTGTGAAACATTTAGTGAAACTAAAATTATAAAACAAAAGTGTAGATATTTGGTGGTATCGGAGGGATGGGGCTGAGAGCCGCAATCCATGGTGAGTGCGCATCCCATTTTGTTTAAAACTAATGAATGTCATCCCTTAAAAAGTATTTTATGTAAATAATCAACTGCAAAACGAAAATGCAATTATACAAAAAAAAAAAAAAAAATTGTTTATAAATAAAAATACAATATCTAACAAAAATTACTTATAAGCAAAAAATACTTTATAAAAATTTTACTTATATATAAACAATTGCTCATAAAGTAAAAAAATACTGCAATAAACAAATATTCCTTTATAAAATATAAAAAAATTATTTATAAGTAAAAAAAGTCACTTATGTGCTTATATATTATTTCTAAATACAAAATTTACTTCTAACTATAAATTTATGAGTAAAGATTTACTTATAAATTAAAAGAACATAATAATCCGTACTCACAATAAAATATTTTGTACCTAAATAAAAAAAATTTCTTACTTTTTAACTATACATATTCTAGAAATTCACTATTCAAAACATCACTTTCTTTCAATTTCTCTTTATAATAACCATCAAACATGGGCTTATTTCATAAGATGATAATAAAGATTAATTATAAACCAACAATACACGATTACAATAAAGTATGTTGATTCTAATAAAGCACGTTGGTGTTTTTGGGTGATTTTAAATCATTAAATATCAGCGTCCGAAAAACAAAGATCAATTTTCCCAACATTTTATAAATGGTGTCACAAAAAAAAGGGTTAGAACAAATGGAAGAAAAAAAGTCTTGAGTTACCTATCTTCATCTGGGAAGATTTTGTAACAGTTTAATTTATAAATAGATAGAAAATAATGATTAATAAGTTCTACTTATGAATTCATTGAAATATGTGCATAAAAATAAAGTATAATCATTTATAAATAATTTATTTAATTTGCCAAACAGATGATAAAGTGAAGAACCCAGGAACTGAATTTTTAACTTGTTATGAAATGCTGACAACTTGTGAGTTAAAACAAAAGAGGGAGAGCCGTACCAACGGGCCCATAAGGGCGTGATAGGCCCGTGAAACTCTTCAGTACAACTAAGATTACTTCGAACCTAGACGTTTTCTCCCCCAACCATGTTTCTCGCCAACTGTTTTTAACTGGGACCCATCAAATTTGTCCTTAATATACGCATTTTTAGGCCCCCCCAATAGTTTGATGCAAATCAATAATTTTTTTTTTTTTTGATATCCAGGTATCCTAATTTACACTAGACTATGTCCTGGACCACCCATCCCCGGCCCCTCAGTGATGGGTAGAGGTTAATCGCGGGATATGCCCAAATTGACCAGGGTCTGTGCACCCTTTATACTCCTAGCCCCAAGGGAGCCTTCCTCCATGGATATTACATCACCAAGCTGCTCCATCCAAATTGAGTATTACAACACTCAGCTGCTCCATCCAGGAATCGAACTCCCCACCCTGAGGTTGCAAGCCCAGCAGTGCCCATCCTTTGCCATCTTGGATGTGCCCCGGGGGGCGATGCAAATCAATAATTGATTTGGAAGTGGAAGGCAAAAGAGATGTTGAGATGCCAAACATTTTTATCGATGTGAGTTATCAGGAAAGTTCCAGTATATTATTTCTAGATTAATTTTTCTTCGTTGAGAGACAATTCTTTCACTCAGTATTGTTATTTTACTAAACACCTATTTTGGTGACCTTTAATATATATAAAAAAAATGTTTTGAATAGTATTTTTTAATTTGAACTAAGCCCCTGTTTGACACCCATTTTTTATCTCATTCTTATTCTCATTTTTCTACAGTACTCATTTCTAACCACACATTTTTCAAATAAAATAATATTACACATAAACCCAAAAATTCTTCTTACTTTTTAACCACATATTCTTTACATCAATCACTATTCAAAAACTCATTCTTCAAAATAATGGGTGTCAAACGGGGAATAGATAATAACTAAAAATATACTTTTTTTCTCTGGGAAAGGAAAATACTTTTAGTTCTTATTTGATTTCATTTTTTTCAAATTTATTTTCAATCATCAATCTCATGAAATTTATTATTGTTATCAATTTTTCAACTATATATTTTATCAATTTTTGTCAAAGTTTACAAAAATTTTTTTTTTTGATTTTTATCTAAATCAAATATGGCTTAAAAATAGGAAAAATGAAAACAGCTACTTGGCCCAATTGGTATGTAGCAGGTGGGCCCCTAGTCCAACAGAGAGCAAATGTAGTTTGAAGTCCCAAGACGGTTGCCATGTCAGCATGTGACTCTAACGTGACATAACGGCAATCTTTGAAATACGTGCAAACTCGCAGTAGATAAAATATGATTGGTCCCACATCATCAGCTTCTGTGGGACCTATGTACACTATATATTTACCCACAGAAAAATAAAGAAATAAAAATTCCATTGGAAATAAATTGGCCGTTTCATTAGGGCAAAATTTGTATAACTTGTACAATAGTGATAAAACAAGTACAATAATTCTTTCTTCAATAGGTTAGTTATTACCACCTCAATAAAATCGCATCAATTTTGAACTACGTGACTTATAAATCATAATCTTAAATTTTTAGTCTTTTAGCCCGTGTTTGATCGGGACTAAAATTTAAATTACTAATTAAAATCAACAATTAATTTTGATTACATATTTTATGGAATCCACAACTTTTCAACTGCATATTTCGTCAACTTTTATCAAAATATACTAAAAATCATATTTTAATCTCTATCAAACAAGAACTTAATCATGTTTTAAAAAAAAAAAAAAAAAGGGATGACGTACCAACTAACTAAATTTTAGTCATAACTGTAAATTAAGTTATTAAAACACGGAAATTAATCGACAATAATTCCTTCAAAGATGTCAAATCTTAGCGAACATTGTGTCAAGATGCCTATGTCAGTTAGTTAGTATGCAAATAGCACGAACATTATGTCAAGAAACAAACCGATGAAAACATCAATACTTTTTGTTAAACAATAGGATTATGATGGGAAAATGCATTCCTTTTGTTGGAATTGCAAATTTTCTCAAAACATTGAACAATAATCTAAAATGTCAATATCCTTAAAACTTTACAAGTGGGACATTTTAGTGCCCTTTGAGACATTAAGGGGGATGTATTTTCCCTTTCTCTTAGAAGTTCTCATGGTCCATTTGGCTTCCTACTAACCCTTCTTTGACCATTCAACGTTTCTTCCAAATTTTAATACCAAAGCAAATATAATCATAATTTTATTTAGAATAAGATAAGGAAAAACCATAAAGAAAATAATATCCAATTCTCGATTTCAGTCTTACACTTATGAGCTAAATGGAACAAAACTCTTGTATCACAATAACACAATTTTAAATTGAGTAAAACTACTTGTACATCATTGTATACATTCATGTCATTTGTACACCATTATATGCTCAATGATGGAAATGTTCTCCTGTCCATGTTTGGTAGAATAAGACTGCCAACCTGCTGTTGTGGTAGGAGAACTCAACGTTGGGTTCTCTCCGAGTGGACATTATGAGACTTCCCACTGTGGGCAGGAGAACAGCTCTGTACACAATGATGTATAATTTATTATTATTATTATTTTTTTTTTAACTTCTTAATAATAAGTTTATCCACCCTAATAATCTTCACTAAAAAAGAAAATAAATTTATCAGAGAAAATACCAATGAGAAATAAAAATATATATAGTTCATGAAGGTTTATATGACGGTTTTCCAAGTTTGCGAAGACCTGTGTTTCGGTAAACATGCGCTCGCCAAACACGGTTAATCTAAAATTTAATTAATTAAATTCCAATTAAAAGAACACTAAAAAGGATTCCAATTTTGGCTGCTAGCAAGACGATTTTAAAAGAAAATAATAAATAGAAGGGACATGATTGCACATGGGTTCAAGGTATAATGTGAATACAAAATCATAAATTCAAACTTTCTTTAGTACATTGAGAAAAATAAAGCATCTTCTTTACATATAGGGTCAAGCCAACGACCTCTCTAGAACAAAATGGATTTTAATGAACTTTTTCTCTAGCTTTGCATGTGGAGGGTTTGGATTACTTATACTTTCGAAATTCATGCCATCAAAAAGCATACCACTAGGAATGTTGATGTCCTCCCCAACCTTGTGACAAAACCCTTTAATGATCACATTAATTATGTCAATTAATCTAGTTGAGTTACATCTAATAAGAAGAAAATAAATTTTATTTATTATATTGTTCAGTCATAAACAGCATTATATAAGAGGCAATAGTTTAAGTATAATGAAACTACCGAATATTGAAATAGTTGAACGTGTTATTCATCATTGACGTTTCATTAATCATATACTTGAGTGCTACATTGCTTATTTCTTTTCTCCATCTTTTCCTGCTACAAAAACAAGTGAAAAGAGGATTATTTTAAATTGATCGAGAGCACCTCGGTAAAACATGAAGGGAATGCAGAGCTAAGAATATCAATCCAATTTTTTTTTAACAAATGAAAGTAAGTTGACTCTTCGAGAGTGTATCTGCTTGGGCCTCCCAAAAAAGGACCTTCGCCATCGAATAAATTTTTCAAAGAAAGGATGTAGATACACTCTGGATGCCTTCTCTGTCTTCTAATAAATTTGTGAAAAGAAAAGATAGACACACTCTGGATGGCTCAGGAGTCCCAAAAGGATGCCTTCTCCGCCTTCTAATAAATTTGTCAAAAGAAAAGACGTAGATAATTTGGTATTGCCATTATATGTGTAGTAAAATCGATGAAATGAAGTAAATATATTTTCCAGATTCTTTATCTTTTTTAAAAATCGCTTTTGCTCAAACTAAAAATTGAGTGAATAGTGGAAGAGCACGCCTTGATCGAGACCTTTTTTTTGGCGTGAGTTGCTTAGCCTCACCAAACCTCAGTTGTAATTATTACCAAAATTAAGGGCGTATTCTTACATCCAACTCTATATAACGCTCATCATTCTCCCATTCAACCCCCTCGTATTGTCATTCAACACTAAACTGAACAAATTCAATTAAAAAAAAACATGTCCGCATGCAGCAAAATCCGCCACATTGTCCGTCTCCGCCAGATGCTAAAGCGGTGGCGCATGAAGGCCGCCGCCGTCTCCCTCCGCACGCCCCCCGACGTCCCGGCCGGACATGTAGCTGTCGCCGTCGGCACCACCTGCAAAAGATTCGTCGTTCGAACTACATACCTAAACCACCCACTATTCAAGAAACTGTTGATCCAGGCCGAAGAGGAATATGGATTCACCAATTCAGGCCCACTGGCCATTCCTTGCGATGAATCACTGTTTGAAGAGATTCTTCGATACTTGGCCCGCACGGAATCGAATCAAAATAATTCGGCCCGATTCATGAGCTTTGAGGATTTTCAAAGATACTGCCATGTCGGAATCAGAAGCAACATTGAGTTCTGGGCCGAGTCACGGCCGCTTTTATATTCTGATAAGTCTATATGCTAAATGGATTTCAACAGATTGCTCGGATTTTGACTCGGGTTGACTCGACCGATTTAGCTCACTTGCACAGCCTGCATTAGCAAATTCTGACGTTCCCAATTTGGGATTGAGATAATTTTTTCCTCTTTTCGTCGTTTTCTTGTTTTTCTCATGAGTGTGAGCAGTACTGAGCTGCTAAGCTGAATCAATCCTGCCCACGGAGATGGCAAGCAGGTGAGCGAGTTGCCACCGAGTCGTCCCGGGTTCACTCGGAGTGGAGTCTATGGCCAGTAAAGAAGAAAGAGTCAAGAAAGACGACATACGATTTTAATTGATCAGTAAACACGTTTCTGTATTATATTATGGAACATAATTCTTTTTGAAATAATTGTATTATAAACAATGGTCACTGATTGGTCTAATGTGCAAGCCTTTGCCAGAGTTATTTGCTCTATTTATTATTTTTTTTTCTTGGATTTATTTGGTTCATTTTGATGCAACTATTTCTTCAATTTTATTGGAACTTTAGTAAGGTATAAATTGAACCGTGCTCGACAATATTAAGTGAGTTAAAAATAAAAATAACATGATTGACAAGTTTTGCTCATTAACTTGGGATGCGACGCACTTAAACTACTTTTCTCTAATATTTGATGAAACTTACAGTCTCTTGAAACTCTCGTGTAATTACAACGATTTTTTTTTATATTTTGAGATAAACATATGACATTTGATAGGATCCACGGCCTTTTATATTTTGAGATAAACATAAAGGAGATCAAATAGCCTCCCCTATATAGCCAAACTCTAACAAAATCACGACTGAAGACTCTACTGCAAATTTCATAAAAGTCATGGCCACAGTCACGCGTTTGCTACATCCTCAAGCAAGAGAGTGAAGCCATCATCTAGAGAGATTCCTCAATCATTACGTTAAAATCGACCATCCCCAAGGCCAAGCTTAGGATAAAAACAAAGGCATTGCAGGAAGCATCAACATGATTACCGATGGAATCGTCTCGGGAGATAGACTCGGTGAATGCTCGAAAATATTATGCCCGGGCTTTCTTTGAATCGACCTTATTAGCTTGACCCCCTTCCGAGGACAAGACCTCTCCTTCACAAGCAAAGATCGTGAAGGCATAATAACACCTCACTATGACACCATGGTCCTTACGACCATCATTGCCAACTTCGAAGTTGAAAGGATTCTAGTGGACAACGAAAGTACAGCCAACCCACTCTTCTACGACTCCTTTTGCAAGATGAATTTCTTCAGGGATAGGTTGCGATCGGTAAAGACCCTGCTCCATAGGTTTAGAGGAGAATCCATACATCCTGAAGGCACAATAGAATTCTTGATCACCCTCAAGATCGAGCTTTGACAGATAATGACCTAAGCGATAAACATCCATACTTGTCTACAATGCAATAGTTGATCGACCATATCTCATTGCCTCATGGGTTATCATCTTCACTCATCACGTGGCCATGAAGTTCCTAACCTCCTAGGGAATAGTTGTAGTCCAGGTTGATCAGACCACAACTTGGCAATGTTACGTTAGGAGTGTTAAAAGTGCTGCCGATCTCATGACAATTGGAGGAGATCTCGACCGCGCGAATGTCCCTAGTCGAAGAACTTGAAGATATTCAGGTCTCTGAAGGAAAGACCCTCACAATAAGCCAAGCACTCCATAGTCCAATTAGAGAAGACCTTATCGCTTGTCTCCTTGAGCACACCAACATCTTTACTTGAAGTCTAGAAGCAAGTTCGACATCGACCCCGATGTTCCTATTCATCATCTTAACACCATTCCCAAGTACAGACCGATCAAGCAAAGGAAGAGTCAGTTCACTCTCGAGAGGCGTGAGGCCATTCCACAAGAAATTAGCAAGCTAACATCCTCAAGATCTATATAAGAAGTCAACCTGGTTGGCCAATGTTGTGCTAATCAAGAAGGAAAATAGGAAATTGAGGGTCGACAAGAACCTACTCTCCCACATTGACAAGTTAGTGGACTCTACCTCGGGGCATGGAGTGATAGTTTCCTTGACGAATTCTACGATTTACCACCAAATCAAAATGGCCGAGGATGACCAAGAAAGTACCTCATTCATGACTGAAGATGAGATCTTCTGCTACACTGTCTCTATGAAGTAAAAGTGGAGGAGGCTGATCTTCTTCGTGTTGGGAAAGGTTTTAGACAGTGGATGTGAGCGTATAGGTGAAATGTGGGAAAAGCTTAACCCAAATTCTCGTGGATTCACTCTCGATGTCGAACTGGGGCTAATTCCTACTGGATTTCTTTGGGAGAGCAGGGATCGCTTTGCTCTTTATAGAGAATCTCCCAGTATGCTAAATAGTGACCTCTCATCTCTCGTTACTTTTGGTCGATTTGGTTATGAAATTTGTGGTCAAAACTTTGAAATTGTGGGTAAATTGTTACACCAAACATAAACTGCAAAGAAGTGGGAAAATACATTAGGCCCCTGTTTGGGCCACATTATTTTTTCATTATCATTCTTCTACTCATTTTCAATCACACATTTTTTAATAAAATAATATTTTCCATCACATCAATAATTTTTCCTTCTTTTTCAACCACATATTCTCCATCACATCACTTCAAAAAAATGCATTCTCTCATTTTAATGTGTACCAAACGGGCTCTAGTTGTATATTTCTCTCTTTTAAATCTCCATTTTCAATACTAGCTAATTTTTCAGGTGGCTAAGCCCTTTCTCAAATTTAAGAAACATTGGTGACAAAAAATCAAAGAAATGTAAAAAAATTAAATAATAGGACCAAATTTTGAGGGTTGGTTTTGTTAGAACTTTATTGAAACTTAAACTTTATGATCTTGCCAAGATCTTCATGTCAAATCATCAAAAAAACTAAATTAACGCGGAACATACCTTAATCAATTGATTTCTGACTTGAACAATGAATCTAAAATCTTGATCTGTAAATCTTCAATTTGGTTGCTTCAAATCTCCATCTTAATTCCTGATTGTGGGTTTTATGGATCTTCCTCTTCATATGCTTTCTCTTTTATTCTTGTGTTGATGGGATGTCACATAGAATGAGAAAATCACACATGAATTGGGGACCATAACCCTTTATATATTTTCATATGTATTCGGCCCATCGTCAAATACAAATCATAATGGATCCGATCTCTATACATATAGTCCGGCCCACACTTTAATTAGATACTTAAAACCCATTTACTTAATTCCTTATTAGATCACTTTAATTTTGGGTTTAACTTTAAAATATCATTTATACACAGTTAATTACATATGTCGGCCCATCACGGGAAATTATACTTGGGCCACATATATTACCTTATAAATGTGTATAACCTTATGAGCTCAAAATTTTTGCTATCATAACCAAAAGCATCTCCGAACAATCTCGTCCATTGATTATATCAATATAGGATTAAAGCGGTCTTCGTTATAAGTAACATAACTAAGCCCATCAATGGTCACGTACATCAATACAATCAAATGACATAGATCAAGTGTGGATGTCTAGCATGTAAATTACATGCAATGTGATCTAAACATGCTTATTTCCAACTGGTCATACCTTATTCCTTAATATCTTATGAGATCAACCATAAACTTTAATCAGAGTGGAACTGAACTGAATACTTTATTTTTGAAATGAACTGAATGTGCACAACCAAAATTATGTGTCAAAAGACAACGTCCAAAATACAAATTCCCACTAAATTGGCATATCATCAAAAGATGCAACACCCATGTAGCGCCCCGAGTTCCGTTAACCCGGATTGCCACGTCATCGTCTTCTGTAACTGATTTAATTAAAAAGTTTTGCGGAAAATAACTAAATTTCAAACTTCGCATTTAAAACGGTAAAAACCTCGTTGACAACAAAACTCATTTTAATAATTTAAGAAAATTGATTAAATTTCAAATCTCGAGTTTTTAAAATACTGAAATAACAAAGTACATTAATAGCGTTCAAATACAAAATTTTCAAATATAAATAACTGAATTCATTAAATTGTTGCCACACTGTCCATCAATCACGATCGCCTTCGAAGTCTGCAAATATTGTTAAAATAACGGGGTGAGTATTTCGAAAAAATACTCTATAGACTCATTGCCGATAATTAATTTACAAAATAATTGAACACACACTTATCCAATATACAACGTGATATCATCATCATTTTTGGTTCATTTTCTTTAAAATCATAGGCTCTTTAAAAATATAGGCTGTGGGTAGTCTCATCTCGTGCATTTAATCACATAAGTTATGCATAACATTCTCATCTTATCTCATAAGAAATTCTCTTCTTTCTCATGCAATTAAGCATATAAGTTATGGCAGACATAACAATATCATATATCTCATATGACATATTCTCTTCTCATGCATTAAAGCATATAATTCACGTAAATTCACATAAGAAGTACAATTATAATTTAAACTAATTAATAGTGGCGAGTCTACCTCAAATATTTCGAGTTGCGTGAAAAGTGGAGCGGGAAAATAACTTCAAGCTCCTAATTGTTCGTACGTATCGTCTAACCAAAATAGAAAATAAGTTTGAATTAGTATTCCGAATATTTAAGGTTTTAAAGTGATAAAATAAAGTTTAGGGACTAAATTGGAAGTTATTGAAACTGAAAATAAAAGTTTAAAGGCTAAAATTAAACTTTTAGAAGTTAGGGACTTAATTGAAAAATCTATCAAAACGGAAAATAAACTTTAAAGCTGAAATTGTAACTTTTAAAAGTTAAGGACTAAATTGTAAATTTGTTAAAACTGAAAATAAAGGTTTAGGGGCTGAAATGATAAATTTTACAAGTTAGGGACTGAACTGTAAATATATTAAAATTGAAATTAAAACTAAAGGGCTAACATTAAACCTTTTATAAATTAGGGATTTAATTGGCAATTTTATGAAACTGTAAATTAAAGGTTTGATGACTGAAATAGACTTTTACAAAAAAAAAAGGGCTAAATTGAAATTCTTTAAAACTGCAAATAAATTGATAAGGGCCGAAATAAAAACATTTAAAAACTTAGGGACTGAAATAATAACTATTAAAACTTGGGGGCTAGGGGGTAACTTCAAAATTAAATTAAAACATAACATATCCCATTTCTCTCTCTCTGTAAATCAAGAGAGAGCGACGGGGGGAAGGGTGCTTTGCCCCTTCCTCCGCATCTCCACCACTGATCGGAGGTCGGTGGCAGGGCCACCAACGTGGTGGCGCCGGTGATCGTAGGTGAGTGGGGGGGTGGAGGCCACGGGTTTGGTGCGCGATTCGAGGGAAAATCTAAGCTTGGAGACTCGATTCCTTTCTAGTAAGAGGTAAGTTTTTATGGGTTTTCCATTTTCTTGATTCTTGTAGTTGATTGGGGTTGATTTGAGGTAAAATAAGTGCTGCTTGGTTTCGGGTTTGGGTGTAGTGGCTAGTGGAGGTCGTGAAGCTATGGGTTGTGCGTGGTGTTGTTGGTCTCGATTTTTGAGCTGTTGATGTGATGATTTGGCTAGCAGGGATGGCTAGAATTGGGACATGGATGGCTGCAGCTGGAGCGTGCTTGCAACTGGGTTTGGGCAGTGACTGGTTTGATGTTCTTGAGGTTGCAGCTTGGTGTTGGTGATTCGAAAATGGGTGTAGTGAGTGATGGTGGTTGTTTGGCAATAGCTTGAGCTTGGTAGTTTGAGGTGGTGGTCTCGTGAGTGAGGCGAATGGGCTGCATAGTGCAGTGGCTTTGGTGTATGAGTTTGCAGCTTGGGGAGCTCACTGTTGATGCTAGAAATGGTTGTTCTAGTATCAATGGTGACCCAAAGTGAAATGGAGTTGAGAGTGTGAGGGGGAGATGGTGTTGATGCTAGAAATTGAGAACGATGTTCTCGCATCCACATTAATCTCCAAGAATTGAGGAAAAGGGAGAGAGCTTACCAAAAAAAATGGCTGCTAGAAATGCTAGGATGGTGATGATGGTGGGAAATGAGGGTGATTAAAAATAGAAAGTTTTAGGGCACAATTCCCTAGGTTGTCTAATAGGCCAAACAGTTGGGCTTAAATTGAATGGGCTAAATAATTTGGGATTTGGACTATTAAATATTGGGATCTAAATATTTGGGCTTGAAATCATTTCATTTTTGGACTTATATAATTGGGCCAATGTAAATGGATTTCAAATAATTGGATTTAAAATAATTATAGAACATATATTTTACTTAATTTACTAAAATTCGGATTTAAACAAAATAATAATGAATCGATAATTTAAAATTATTCGAAAATGAATTCGATTCGAAATAATTTAAATTCGTTTATAACGGCTAGACGAACGCGCTTTCTCTTTAAAATTAGGGTTAAAGTCGAGCGACACGTTTTTCAAGAAAACTAATTTTATATTATTTAAAAGTGCTCGGTTGCTACAACCCATGTGAGCATCATGTTCATGAAAGACCTCGGGTGGTAGCCATTTAGTAAATGGATCTATATTTATAGAGTTTGTCCTTATATACTTTATAGAAACCTAACCACTCTGAATTCATTCCTTGACAATTAGGAACTCAATGTTTATAAACTTTGACATCATCATGTTCCTGTTGGAATACAAGACTGTTACTGTCACAAAATAACTTAAGTGGTCTTTCATTTCCATCCAAAATATACAGCCTAGTGACAATATTTTACAGTCAAATTCCATGATCAAAATCAGAATATCCAACGATCTCCAATTGGTCCGATTTTCCTGAATGTGATCATGTAATCCTTTGTTCTCTATAGATACCGAATAACCTGATGGCTGCTTTCCAAATTTCCATCGCAAGTTAATTAAATATCTGCCTAACATTCCAACAATGAATACTATATCCGGATGTGTGCTATCCCGAGTATACATTAAATTCTCAATTGCCAAAGCATAGAGAATTTGATGTATATCCTTTATCTTTAAATTTATCATTGGGACATTAATTGGGACTAAAGTTGTCTCCCTTAATTGTTGTAGGGGTATTACTTGATTTTCATATCTGCATTACAAATCTTTTAACAACCTTATTGATACAACTCTTTTGTGGTAATCCAAAAATACACCAAGAACAATTCTTGTGTATCTATATCCTTAATACAAAAGATGCATCACAAATATTTGTTTACTCCCACTAAACTTGTGATATCCACAATCATCAATTGAATTTATCTCGAAACCAAATGAGATAATTATTTGATAAAATTGTGATACTCATTCGGGAAACCAGTTTAAGCCCATAAATGGATTTCTTTAATTTGTAAACCATCTAGTGCAACTTAAGATCAAAATATGTCACAGATACCATAATTGTCCTAAAAGAGTTTTCATAGAAACCGAAGAAAAATCTCTTTATGCATGACATCAATCCACTCCTTAGAATTATTCATTTGCATGGCTTGATGAAAGTTGATTGATAAGTTCTTCTTTCGTCAATCCATGTCATCTTTATTTTCTTGAAGAAAGACTATAAAGTTATCAAGAATTGTCTTTCTTCTTTTATAGTGGATTTCCTTAATGACATTTGTTCTTGAAATTGTTGAGTTTTTTTTTGGAACAATCTCTTAATTGTGTATGGGGGATTTTGTAATATTGTCTTGATCCGAAATTGTTTCTTGAACAAGATTGGGAGCAAGAATTTGTCCCTGAACCAAATCACTGTCAATTGCAATAGAAGGAATATATAAATATTTTTCATCCAAAATAAAATCATAACCTTATCTCCCCTCACAAACTCTACATCCTCAAGAAATCGAACATTTTCCATTTCGAAAATTGACCTGATAGTGAGACCTTTAAAAATTGTAACCCCTTAACAATTACTTTACTTGGAACTTTATTGAGAATTTAACCTGCAATCTTTAGTACTTATACCTAGGAGGATCCTTATGTACTGTGGGT
Source organism: Fraxinus americana (assembly GCA_035079005.1). NCBI lineage: Eukaryota > Viridiplantae > Streptophyta > Magnoliopsida > Lamiales > Oleaceae > Fraxinus > Fraxinus americana. Next base: position 5,638,023 of record CM068727.1, on the reverse strand, counting down.
AAATTCCACATTCTTCTAGGAATATTGCAAAAGGCTCTGGACATTGTTCTCTTGATTCGTCATATCTGGCATAGTATTTACCACTATGGTAAGATTTGACTTGTAAAATTCCTTTACTGAGTCGATTTTCGAACTCAGTCTTGTATGCCTTGAACATATCCAGTGTTTGAGATTTCTCATAGATGAAATATAGGTAGCCATATTGAGAAAAATCGTCTATTAACGTAATAAATGACCGTTGACCATTCCAAGAAGCCGAAGGGAATGATCTACAAATATCCATATGAATAAGTTCTAAAACGTCCGAAGTCCTATTGGTACCTAATTTCCTTATGTTTGTTTGTTTTCCCTTAATATAATTTACTTAAGTTTGAAAATATCAAAGGAATCAAGAATTCTTTCAAATCTTTCCATTCTCTTTTGAGAGATGTGACCTTATCGCTTGTGCCATAACAAAGTAGAATTCTCATTGGTTAATTTATGTTTAATACCACGTAAATCCAAATACAATGTTTCTTTATAAGAGGCAACCGTATTAAGCAAACATAGGTTATCGCAACCAGATAAAGAACTGTCACCCACGATATTTGAATTAAGAAAACGATCAAACTGACTATTTCTAATTGAACAAGAGTAACCAAAGTTCTTCAATGTAGAAATAGAAGCCAAATTCCATCCAAAAGGACGGTACCGCAAATGTCTCTTTCAAATTCAAATAATGATCAGTCTTTAATGATAACCTAAATTCCTTATAGCCTCAACCTTAACTGATTTGTCATCGCCCCAGATAGATGAATCTTTCAGCATCAATTGATTTGGCAGCTCAGACAACCCCACATAAACACACTTACATTAGGGGTGGTATCGAAATTTATCCACCAAATGTGTCTAGGTATTGACATTAAATTTACCTCAAAATAAACCAAAGTGAGAAATGTACTTTTCTTTACACGCCAAGCGTGGTATTTAACACAATCCCTCTTTATATATCCCAGATTTTCACAAAATTTACAGCGAAATTTATTTCGTCGTTAATTTTGAACCGAACCGAATGCAGCTTTCTTATTCTTTCTTTTCTTGAAATTGTCCTTAGATGTACTAGCCAAGTGAGCACTTTCAATCCTTTCTTGCTTCAGCCTTTCTTCTTCTTGCTCACAGTATGAAATGAACTCATTTAGAGTCCATCTCTCCCTTTGACAGTTATAACTGACCTTGAATTGTGCAGGAAGATAAATCAAAACCAAATGCATGAGCAAATCATCAGATAGCTCAACCTTTAGAGCCTTTAAATTTGAAGCAATATGGGACATCTCCATAATGTACTCCAGAATATTTCCTTTCCTTTTATACCTTAATGAAACTAAGTATACCAAAAGCTACTAGTTTCAGCCTTATCGCTCTTTGCAAAGCGTTTTTCAATTTCAGTAAGAAATTTATTGGCAGTAGTTACCTTATCGGACATAGCGCCCCTGAATGATTCTGGAATACCACGCTTCATGATCATAAGACTCATGCGGTTTGAACAATCCCACTTATTAAAGTCATTGTTTTCATCAACAAAACTTTTATCCGTAAGTGCAGCGGGTTGTTCAATCCTTAACGCAAGGTCTAAGTTCATGCAGCCAAGAACGATCAGAACGTTCTCTTTCCAGTCCTTAATAGTTGGTTCCATTTAGCACGGGAATGGAGTTGATGTTGGTAGATATTGTGGAAGTTGATGGATCAACTGAATAGAGAACTAATACTTAATCTACATGTTCACATAGCAATCCATATCAAAAAATTAATTAATTCAAATAATGGTAAACTCCATCACAAGAGACCGAGCACAACATTGATATTTAGTCTTTGGACAGAAATATCAACTTGTAAGTGGTACTCTTGGTGTAGTAATCAAATATTGACAATAAACCATGTCAAACAATAAACTTATCTTTGGACCGATTCATTGTTCACATAAAATAAAATCTTATAATCGTCACATATTTATTACCACGGGTATGTAAATAATTCGGCCAAATATTAACATTCCTTTGGGTCGGTCAATACCAGCATGAATTACGTACACACAATCTTTCTAATATTCCAAATAAATTAATTTAGGCAAGAGATGTCACTTTGGTGACATGTTGTTTCAATCAATTCATTTAGAAAAATTAGTAATCCAAAAGAAATACCAAAATTTGAATTATAATTATTAATTATTAATTCTTTTATTTTATATTGAAACTTTAGGGGCCTAGGTTTAATAATTCAGAACTTTATGGGCCCAAAAAATAATTAACCAGAACTTTAGGGGTCAATAATTAATTATTGGAAACTTTATGAGTCAAAAATTAATTATTCAAAACTTTAGGAATCCAAAAATTAATTATTGAAAAAAACTTTAGGAATCAAAAATTAATTATTCGAAACTTTAGGGGCCAAATTTTAAAAATTTAAAAACTTTGGGGCCAATTAGAACAAAATCAGAAACTTTGAGGCTTTAATTGTAAATTCAAAACTTTAAATGTCCCAAAAACAATTAATTTTAAAACTCCAGGGGCTGAATTATCAAAACCCATAACCTTAAGGCCAACCTTGAATGAACTTTAAATTTTAGGGGCTGAATAACCAAAGTTGCAAACTGCAGGGGCTTAAACATTAAAATTAAAACTTTAATGGTCCAAAAATAATTAATTTTGAAACTTGAAAGACTGAATTATTAAACCCGAAACTTTAAAGGCCCAATTGGATAAATTTTTAACCTTAGAGGGTTGAAACACCAAAGCCTTAAACTTAAGGGGCTGAAACTTTAAATACTTAACCCTAATTTGAAATTGCAATCAAGGACCTCAAAACTTCAAAATTTCAACCCAAGCCCCCCATCCAAACCCTAAAAATCCAAAATGGCACCTCATCCCCTCTCCGGCACTCTCTCTCTCTCTCTCTCTCTCTCTACTGGAGATACAAAGGGGTGGTGGCGAGCACGAGCACCGAATCGCAACCAAGAAACCCACCCCCAAATCGACACCCTAAGCACAGCCGACAATGTGGAAATCGGCAAGTTGAAGTCGAAAATTGCAATCCCCACAAATCACCATCTCCGGCCACACTTGGACTCGGAATAACGCCGCGCCACACTCGTCCGTCTTCCCTCTCGCCGTCTCTCTTCTCCTCTCTTCCTTATAGTCACCGGCGACTTCTCTCTCCACCCGTCCGTCTTCTTCACTCGTCCGCTTTTTCAATCCGGCGGAATAACAGGTGCAGCCGCGCCTTGACGGCGCCCTTACACCGTCACGGTGCATATGTGTTGATGGTGGTCAGGTTTTGCTCCGCCCCGATCTGGTGTGGGACGTTGGTGGCTGCTATTTCGCCAGATCTTTTGTGGGGGATGGATTTCAATTAAATTTCATCTGATGCTGGAAAATGTGGAGGTCTGATAGGTCATGTACATCTATGCAACATTTTAGAAATGTACCGTCTGATTGTAGTTTGGAGGACTTGGGATGTATTGTTCAGATGTGTACTTGGAATAATAATAGACATTAGGATAGTGAGTTGAGGCAAAAGAGGCACAGTTGGCTAGACTGTATAGGGGGTCGAGAGTAGGAGAAGTGATTAGAGAAATGAAGGAGTTGGAGGGGGAATATCCAGAGATTGGGGGAGGAGAAGAGTGGTTTTGGGGACAAAGATTGTGAGTTGATTGTGACCGGTTGTGACCGTTTGTGCCATTTTGTGACTAGCGAATTGTGACTCGTTGTGACCGATTGTGCCCTTTTGTAACCGATTGTGACTCGTGGTGACCAATTGTGACTGATTAATTGTGACTCGTTGAGACTGATTGTGACCATTTGTGGCCGATTGTGACCAATCCATGGGTTGGGGGGTGTGATTTTCAATTTTCTGAAAATTTTGAAATCGCCAGAACGGTCGCCGGAGTAGTGGTCGGATCGTCGCCGGAGCAGTAGCCGGACCGGTGCCGGAGATGGAGGGAGGTGATGTAGTGAGGAGATGTGGTGGGTGAGGTGTCTGCGGTGGTGTAAATAATTAATATATATTATATTACAATTTAATATTTAATATATTATAATTTAATATTTAATAAATTTATTTAGCACCTAATTTTTAAAATATTTTAAGAAATTTTTTATTTATGAAATGTGAATTTTAAAAATAGAAATTATGTATTGTTCCCTAAATAATTTCCCAACAGGTTTTACCTACATCATCCTTCGTTATTAGTGTGGGCTTAAGAAGATAGAGTTTGGACATTGATAGTTTAGAAATATCCTCCATTGAGAATTAAAAAAATGATAAATCTATTGTGTACTCAAAATGATTTTGTTCCTTGTACATAAAAAATGTTCATAATGAATTACATAATATGATGTGGAGGGAAAATATTAAATGAAAAAGTTGATTGTGTTTTAAAACTGACAAATGTTAGAGTGCCATGTAACATTCTGTAAATCTTAATATACATGTTGCAAGATTCGACTTACATAGACATTCTAATACTAGTATTACTTATGGGTTAATGTGTTGCACAAAGAATCGCGTTTTCACATTAAGCCATTGTTTGGAGGGTATTAAATTAAAAATTTAGTAGATTTTGATAAAAGTTATTAAATATGTTATTGAAAAACTGTTTGAAATTAATTGTTAATTTTAACTTAAATTAAAATTTTAATTTTAAGGACGCGCTGCCTGCGTCCCTGAAAGTGTGCAAGAACATGGTGCATTCGTCCCAGCAATGGCCAGGACGCGGTGCCTGCTCCCAACCAAACATGGACTAATTAAAATGTTATTGTCCATAGTGTAAATAAGAGTCTTAGATTTGTATTTTAACAAAAAGTTACAGGTAAAAAAACCGACTTAGTACTTTTAGACTCGTTCACTTAACAAATTTCTAATTAGTTCCTACTTAAAAATGTAATATAAAAATTATTAGAGTATTGGTGTAGCTAAAAGCTACATATGGTTCTTCGCTTGGTTATTCATACTTCGTCATTTTTTTTAAAATCTCGACCTCTCGCAAACTAATTTTTTGTTTTATATCATTCTTCGATGAGAAGACGATCCAATTCCTTAAAAGTTTGAAACTTTGTTATGTAGCATCCAATGTTCCTTGGACCCGACATACCTTTTCCTCTACTATCATGTTATGGAGTTAGATGTTCTCCCCAAGCTTATAATATATGGCTTTTGTTTTGTAAGGCGTAAAATCTATATTTTATTTAAATAAAAGACAATAATTAATTTTAACCATATATTTTAAGAGATTCATAATTTTTTAAACATACATTTCATTAACTTTTGTCAAAATTTACTAAAATCTGATCTTGATCTCCACCAAATAGAGACATAACATAAATTAATATTTGTAAAACGGTAATAGAGGTGAAACTAGAAGTGTCAATCCGGGTGGTCCAGGTCGGGTCGGCTCGCCAACATATGAGCCCGGTAACGGCCCGCGCGAAAAAAATCCCGCCCGCTGCGGGTTCCGGGCCGGTTACGGGTCGGCCCACAATTTTGGACGACAACCCAGGCCCGCCCGCTGACCCATCCGGGTCGAGCCCATGCGGGTCACGGGTCGCGCAGGTTGCGGTTCGTTCCGATTTGGCCCGTATGATTATATAAATAAAATTATAAAAATATAGAATTTTTCATATTTATAGCAAAAAATATTTTTTTTTGTTAAATGTAAAATAAGAATTGAACAAAATGATAAATTCATAATTATATTAAGAAATTTTTACATAGAATTTAAATTTAATGTTACATGAATTATTTATAACTTTGAAAACTTAAATTTAATTTAAACAAATAACAATCACATCAAAATGCATGTCTAATTATTATTATCAAATATTTATAGTATAAATACATCCCAATTAGGTTGACACCTACTTAACTATAATTGAGTTGTTCAAAAATTATATTTTTGTTTTCCAATCAATCTTCAGGAATTGCAAGATTTTTGAAGTCTTCAACAATATCATCAATAATTTTATCTTGTATCATTCGATCCGCGAATATCCAATCTTTCACGCATATGAGAGTTTCCAAAATATCTTCTTTAAGTCTAGATCTTCTTTCGTCCAATACCGATAAAAAAGAAATATAATCAAGATGATGATGATATTTGCAATTGAATAATTGTAATTGTAGTAAGGTAGTAACAAGTATGAACTATGAAGTATAAATGTATAATAACTAATGAGAGGCAGAGAGGGTATTGTAAAAATAATTGTAAGAATAAATTGGAATTTATAGATGAAGGGGATGATATTACCGTTAAAAAATTTATATTACCATTAGTTAAAATTAAAAAATAAAAAATAAAAAAAATTGAATTTTTTTATTTTTATTTTTTCAATTTTTTTTTGTTTGGCTCCCCCCTTTTTTAATTTTTGTTTTATTTTTTTTTTTCAATTTTTTTTACGGGCCGTAGGTTAACCGCGGCCCGTGGGGTGCAACCCGCGAAGCCTGCAGGTTACACCTCCTTGGCCCGTGAATCGCCCGCACGGGTCACGGGTCAGCCCGTGGTCCCGGTTTTCACGGATCATGGTCGGCCCGTCCTTCTTGACATCTCTAGGTGAAACCATGAAAGCATGGAGACATTAACGAAAAAGCAGGCAACTGCGAATGTTTCGGTTCATCTGGGCTAGTCCAGGAAATTGAATAGTTGGGTATTGGCCCCAATAATCACTAGGAAGAATTTACAACTCATGCTTTATATATCTCAAAATCAAAAATCAGATCCCAAGGTTTAAAATTGCAAAAATCAGATTTTTCATAAATTAATTAATTATATTTCACATTTATTATATTAAATTAAATATTAAACTGTAATATAATATAATTAACCCATCCTACTGCCACCTCTACTCCAACAACTACTCCGGTGACCGGCGACCACTCCGGCAACTTTTTCGAGATCACAGATTAAAAATTTTGTAGATCAAGGATTATTTCGAGGTCACAGATAAAAATTTTTGTAAGTCACGTATTATTTTCAGATCACAGATAAAAAAATTTGTAGGTTACAGATCTAAAATTTTATAGGTCACATATTATTTCGAGATCACAAATCAAAAAATTATAAGCCACATATTATTTTTTTAGTTACAAATTATCAATTTTAAGCTAGGTTACAGATACCAAAAAATTCACAATCGCTAGGTCACAGACACCAAAAAGAACCACCACGGCGTTGACCCACCACAGCAATAACAAAAAACGACAACTACCACACAGATCACCATTACCAATCTGCAACATTTTCCAAAACCAGACCCCATCTTCTCGACGGCTACCACCAGATCTATTGCCCACGACAAACAGTGGGTCACATACATCGACATCACCTCCACCCCATTTGCCGCCACTAGATAAAACTTTGTTTATCAATTGAAAATGGCTCCTACACTGTCTTCAAAGCCGAATTCAACAACACCGTCGTCAAAATCAAACAACCACCTCCAATCGAAAACCCCTCATTCAAAGCACTACCTGAATCAAACAACCATCTCCAATCGAAAACACCTCATTCAGATCTGCAACAAACCCAACTGAATCTCACAGTAGCGTCGACGCTGCTGCCGGCATCGACTCTGCTGTTATTTACAGCAGCGTTCGACGTCGAACGCTGTTGTGAATCGCACGCTATGAGCAATGTCGACGCTGTGAGCAACGTCGACGCTGGTGTGAATCGGCAGCAGTGTCGACGCTTCGGCAGGGACGGCAGCAGCGTCGACGCTCCGACAGGGACGTCCGACAGGGAGGGAGGAGGAGAAGGTAGGGAGGGAGGGAGAGAAAGAAAGAGAGACGGTGTGGGGGGTGTGTGTGTGGGATGAATTGATAAATTATGGTTTTAAAGGAATAGTTATTTAATTAAAATGATAAAAAAATTTCTTTTTGTGAAAAGATAAAAACCTGATAAATGAAATAAAAAACTTGAAAACCTGATTTTTGAAAATGTGAAAGAAAAGATCTGATTTTATGTAATTACCTCGTAATCACTATCAATTCGGCCCAATAAGTTCAAATGAAATAAGCTGGCCCATCGAGAGACACCTTTAGGGCCTGAGAGTATTTATTTATTTTTAATTTTTTTTTTGTAGAAATTACATCTCACCAAGGTTTTAAAGATCACTATTCTTTAATCAATTGAGAAGTTTAGTTAAGCAAAATTTAGGTAATTAAATATGTAATAATAACATTATAAGAGTAAATAAATTTACATACCACACCTACCAAACCCATCTACCCCCACACAATAAGAATAATGCTAGAGGTACATAATGATGTACATAATGGTGATGTGTCAATCATCCAATTGTTGATGTGTAAGTGTGAAATTTGAATTAAATGTTGGATCATATGCCACGTGTAATTATGTGAACCTTTATGTAGATGCTTATGTACCTGTAGCATTACTCACACAATAATTCATTCTCAATCCATCATCTCCTTAGTTCACACCCAGTGGCTTTTCACGGTGTGCCAACTCCAGTGACTATTTACGGCGCAGCATTGGCGCTCATTCATTCTAGGCACTCAGTGCCGCCTCCTGCGAATATTGACTCATTGAAATATTTGGCGAAGTATCGAATGTAATGACAACATCGGTGCAGTAGTGCCTTTCACGTTGCCCCTCCACATCTACGGCGATGTCGTCGTTGCACACAGAACAAAAGACGATTTTGTACAATTTGGGAAAAGACGATTTGGGAAAAGATGTTAATATTGTCTGTCGCGATATCGTGATCTGGTGCGTGACAGTAACTGTGTGCATATCGTTGTTGCTACTAATTTGAAAGTGGTTGATCTACAGCGGCGCATATCAGTTATTTCCTTTTCTTTAAAAAAAATTGAGTTTGATTTCTCCGATGATTATGGTGACCATTATTTGGGTATTGTGACCAATAAATAGATTAATTTGTGACCTAAAGGAATATATGATTGTGACTAATTTTGAAATTGTGACGAGAATTTGGTAAGATGTGACCAAACAATTTGATTGTTTGTGATTGGAAAATAACTTGTGACCAACTAATTCGATAATTTATGATCAATTAATTTGATAATTTGTGAATATGAAATAAGTTACAACTGATAAAATTTGTAATTTGTGACCGATAAACAAATTGTGACCTATGAAATTTGTAATTTGTTGTGGAATAATTTGTAACCGATTAATTCGATAATTTGTGACCAATTAATTTGGTAATTTGTGACCACATAATTTGTTATCAATAAATTGTGACCTATATATATAGATATCTGATTTTTTGAATTTTGAAACTTAATACTTGGGAATTGCTTTGTTGCTTACTTAATAATTGAGATATGATTTTTTTCCCCCCGTTTTTTGATCGATTTGGGTGGCATCATTTACTAGTGGTTGGAAGAATTATTGCTTAATAGTTTTTTTGGGCACCGATTTTGGATGGTTAAAAAATATCCAAAATTCAGTATATTGCATTTTATACTAGTTCTCTCAACCCATCAAATCCACGAATTTTGGTCGTTTTTCATATTCTCTTTTAATTTTAGCATCTATAAAAATAATTATTTTCAACCAACATATTTTCTTCAAAACTAACTATAAATAAAAATTTATTATTAAAAATTTATTTATAAGCAAACTTATAAGTAAAATATTACTTATAAGATAGAAAATACATTATTATATTTAAAAAAATACTTATAAGTAAAAAATCACTTTTATGTTAAAAAAAAATATTTGTTTATAAAATAAAATGGTACTAATAAGACAAATATTTACTTATAAACTATAAAAAAGTTACATATAAGTAAAAACATTCACTTCAAATTATTTGAAGTACAAAATTAACTTATAATTATGAAATTTACTTATATATAAATATTAAAATTTATTTAATTTTTAAATTAAATATTAACTTATATGTAAAAAAAATTACTTATAAGTAAAAGTATCATGTCGAGAAAAAAATTTCATACAAAAAACTATGAACTGAAATTTTCAGTAAATGACATATATGTAATTTTATTTTTTTAAAAAAAACAAAATTCAAAATCAGTAAATAATAAACTTTCAAGCATATGTGGAACAATTTTAAAAAATGCTTCCAAAACCATTCAAAATCGGTTCATTCATAAACACTCAAAATTGGTACTTTAACAACTGCTCATAAATGATACCCCAATACTACAAGCGGACGCTTACTTTCCCATTTGTTAAAAGTATATTTCTAAATTCATTTTTCCCCAAAAGGAAAAATTATTATCCCAATTCCTACACTTTAGGTTTCAATTTCTACAATAAAGTATTAACAATTTTTTATAAAAAATCAGGTAGCTCACGCTGCTCACCCCTTTCGCTCCCTTCAAAGAAAGGGCTAAAATAAACCCTTATTTTTCAAAAAACGCCACCGTCACTACAAACAACCTTCTCCACTCTTCTCCCTCTATGGCCCAAAATCGGTTCTTCAAGTAGGGATGTTGTGGGGGTTAGTTTAAGAGTATTTGTGACCACTTAATTATGTAATTTGTGACAATGAATAATTTGCGACTTAATAAAATGTGTGATTTACTTCTAAATATATAAATTATGACCCAAAAATTGTCTTTAAGACTGTGACTTGTGTGATTGAGATTGTCATCTTGACCTGATTTATTAAAAATATAGATCACAAAATTATATCTAGGGAGTCATAAAATGTGAGCACTGAATTTTTGAAAAAAATTTACAAGTTTGTCATTTTTAAAAATATATCTTGAAACTTTCGTAGTTATATAATTTTTCCTTCTTAGAATTGTTTGATGTAGGTTGTTTGGCAGGGCTTTCGTTTTTATTTTTACTTCTTATAGAAGATTTTTTCAGGAAGTTAACTTGAACGGGTTATGCTACATGTACATCATATTTTATCTAATCTTTTACACCTCACTCACACCAAAAGGTGGGAACCACGAGCCGACATTTTTAATACACATGGGGGCCACGTTTTTTTGTGGGGGGGGGGGTACAAAATTCGGTACCTCCCTTTTCGGTACAAAGGGATAAACCCTAACTTGAACTAGATTCATTTAAAAATTCTTTCGATTAGATAAAGTACTTTAAAAAATTATTCAAATATGTTTATAAATATTTTCCTAGTCTTAAAACAACTTTTGACTTTTAAAAAATTAAATGTGCTTATATTTTTTTCTTTCTAGAATAGGAATTTGTAAACAGTTTAGATTATTTATTTATTGGGAATGTATTGTTAGAAGTAGGTAGAAAGTTGTAGCGTATGATAAGTATATTTTATACACTTATTTAAGTCATTAAATGTAGCAAGTATTAGTATTTTGGATGAATTATAGCTTAATTGTGTGTCTTAGGTTGAATTCGATGATTGGAAGTGAAATTGGAAGAAATGAACGAAAAACGGGCGAAAATTGAAGAAACTCAAAGTTCGATGACCAAAGTGCAAATATACAATATTTTAGTTGAACAACAAAATGATGATTGAAGGTCATATAAGATTAATTGGATATAATTTGAGGTCAAATGGGTAAAATATAGTCAAAATACTTTCTCAAATCAATTTTGCAGTTGAAAAAGTTATACTTTGAATTTTTAGCCTCAATTTGAGACCCATTTTTCGGATAGAAAACGTCAAAATTGAAAAAATTTTACCTATAAAAAAGTTGTATCCCTTTGAATTAAATTTTCAATGCATTTTGAATCACTTAAATCAGATATCGGAAGAGAAAATTATGACTAAAATACCGAAGGCTACTCAAGGAAGAAAACAATGGCTTACGTGGCTAAAAAGACGAGCAGACGCATGCACAAGAATAACTAATCAATAAGAGGTTAAATTCGTTACTAAAACTTTTTCCAAAAAAAAAATAATAATAATAAATTTAATTCAAGTTTAAGTAAATTTAAAATGAATAAGTCAATCAAACAAAAACGTGCCAATACGAAACCAATAAGTAAAAGAGAAAAGAGCTTGCAAACGTTGTAGTTGTGGATGTTCGATTCAAACAATGATCTACGTCCACCGTTACCAAGTTATCCGTCACGATCTAGACTTTTTTACTACATTTGATTGACTTATAATGCAATCCAAACCCTTACAATACTTCCGATAACTTACAAACAAGACGCATAGAATCTTATACAGTATTGAGGTTTATGGAACACTTTAATGAATAACAATAATGAATAAAATAATAATTTACAAAAATCGATTCAATCAAAAAAAATTTTAAAGTAAAAGATTTGATAAAGATAAATATGATGTAAGATAAATAAAATTTAGCTCACAAATATCTAACTTAAATTCTCTGAAAAAGTATATAAGTAATGCAAAATGAAATGTCATAGCAATCAAAGCACCAAAATTTCAGACCAATCGGACAACCCGTTTGGACGTCTGCATCTTAAACTGGACAACTAAACTTGTCGTTGTGCGTCAGAAATCAGAATGGCTAAAAAAGACAGTTTGGCGAACCGAATGTCCGCTAGGTCAACCCGATGTCCGCTTGGACTTTTTCCCGAAATTTTCCTTTTTGATTGTTTTAAAAAATGTAAGTTTTTGAAGGACGTTTTCACTTTATTTTTCAAAGTAAATAGCATTGTAAGAAGTTTAAATATAAAGTTGAAGTGTTTACCTTTTGAAATTAATTTTTATACAAGCGTTTTTATGAAATAAATTTTCTCGTGCATAAAAATACATTCATTTGAGCTGTTAATAATTTATGGGTAAGGATTAAAGTATTTTACTTTTACATATGAATTCGAAACATCTAAATCTAATTTCTACGATGTTTGACTTCGAGTGATTTGCGTAAATGCTCGGTTTCCATCTCGATTTTTATTGATCGTCCAATGCAAGTCTTTTGATAGTAATCTTTTTGTCTCTAATTGATCAACTTTGCAACTATAGCTATGAAAACTCGAATTCAATTGCTAGAAATAAAAACGATTTGTTTATTATAATCAAAACGTGAAGTCAACTATATGTCAACAAATTCACTACTTAGTAAGGAATTGAAGGCCAATTACATCAAGATTTTGAAGATTTTAAACTTGGAATTGAAGATCAGGATTTCTTGCTTTATTTTATGATTCGGGTAATGATTTTTCATTATTATTTTTGTAATTTATATAAAATTATGCTAAACTAGATCCATTTTTGTATTTGGATGAAGATGAACCCTATTATTTATTTATTTTAATTCAAGACTAATAGTCTAACTTATTTTTTTTTGCGTTTTTTTGATTAATTTTGCATATTCTTTGCATTATTTAATTGCTTTATCCCCAATTAGATAATTAGTTACTTGTTGTAGTGTTGGGAGACTCACAATAAGTTTAGAATGCGACAGAATTAATATATGCACAATAGATGTTAGGAATAACATTTATCACGTGTGTAATCATGTAGATAATCTAAAATTTAATACATTTTAATTATTCAAATTCGGGGTAGGAATAGATTCGTGTCGTGATTATAATAGAATTAATTTATCTTGTAAAAGAAAATTAAATATATTGTTTTTATCGATTGTCAAGAATGCATGAATGTGACTAGATTACAAAGTAAAAATTAAAATAGATTGCAATAGGCGAATTCAAAATTTGATACAATTATCCATAATTTGATTCAAAACCAAGCTTTTACACAATTCTTAGAATTATTTAACAAAATCAAAATCAAAATGACTTTTGTATTTCATAATTCAGATTCCATAATAAATTAGTAAACTTGAAATGAATTTATTCTTTGTGGACGATACTATCAACTCATTTAATCTATTACTTGTCAACAATTCCGTACGCTTGCTGAATTTGCATGAAAGCGTACACATACAAAATTATTGTATTAAAAGTATATATTGTTAAAAATAAATTTGAGAAAAAATGAATGTATATCAAGGACTAAATGAAATTTATAGCGGTCGATTCAAGTTCATCTAAGACTGGTTCATATTTGGTGGCAAATCAAGATCGAACTCATGATTTTTTGGCTGGATTCAGACGCAAATAGTCTCACTCGAAAAACCCGTTTAAAATTCGACTTGAAGGATAAAGCTTGGGCAAAATCTTATTCAATTCAAACGCATAAAAGATAAAACTACTTTTTGTGGGGCAAATACTGCAAGCAATTTGATCCTAATTTTATGACCCATACAAGCCAGAATTTGGATGGGCTTTTTGGCCCAATAAAGGACACAGGATAAGAGATTTGTTTGGCTCCAATTTTTTAAAACTCCTTTTATATCAAAGTTATTTTGGATCATATTTCATGGAACCTACAATTTTTATCAATTTTTCAATCACATATTTTAACTTTTATTAAAATCTAAAAATATGATTTTTACCTAAAGCAGACAAGGGTTCGAGTTTCGAAATGACCCAATGAAGTTTTAAACTTATTCTTATTCACACAAATCTCTCCTTTTCGTAAATAAAGGTCTGCTTGACACAACAATTATGAGAATAGGTTTTTGTTAGCAAAGCTTTTACTAAAAATCTTAAATTCAGTTAGTATCGTAAATATTAAGTTGATTGTTTGAAAACATAACTATAAAAGTGATTTTGTATAAACTATATATTTACTAAATTGAGTTAAAATATACTAGTTAGAATTTCTTTTTTTTTTTTTTACACATATTATTATTATGTATTTTTAAATATAAATTATGGCTTCCCATATAACTCAGTGAGACCTTTTTGATAGAAGTTCATTACTTTTTGGCTTTAGCGAAGCCAATCATTTTGAACAAAAGAGCATTAGATTTTGGAAAAGCCAAACATAAGTTTTGACTCCTTTTTAATACTATAAACTTTTAGAAAAGATAATTTAACAGTGTACCGAAATAAGCTGAGATTTTGAGTTCAAGTTTTAACTCGCTCATTAGGGAAAACCGTATACATATGTTGAATCTTCAATGAAAAAGATAGATTTAGCCTACAGTGGACAAGGTATTGAAAAGTGTAAATTTTCAAATAGTGTGGTTCTAACTTTCTCTAATTTTTTCGTTTGGCCCACGTGGCCAATTTTTTTATTAAAAATTTATAAATGATCAAACTTCATTTTTCATAAGTTAAACGATTTATAAATTCTTATGCTAAATTATTTTAATAGAATTATTTAGAAGTCAATTCCATGGCACTAAATTAATTGTTCTCAATAATGGAACAAATTTAGGTGAAGTTTTATTTTGTATTAAGCACCACTTTATTCACATAGTTATCTTTATTATTGGGATTGCTATACAACACAACATGGTTTATAAGACTAAATATATATAATCTATACGTAAGAGTTAATGGCAACCGAAGACCAAATAAGCAGTATTTGGACACTTTTATCATGTTTTCATAAATTTGTTGAGTGAGGAGAATCGATCAATTAGAATTCGTATACATTCTCGCACAAATATTTTGTGGGTTATTTGGATAATTGTACAAGGATTAAGGAGATATATACATTCCAGCAGATATAAATTTGTTGAGTGAGAAGAATCAATAAGTAGATTTTGTAAACACACTTTAGCATATAGATTTCGTGAGTGATTTGGATATCTTGAGTAAGGAGTTCAATTAGATTTTATGAAATCGATAATGAAGTTAAGAGTATTTTGAGATATAAGTTAGTTTGATTTTGTTAAGAAAACACAATTATAGTCTTACACTAATAATGCAAATAAACGCTTCAAGACATAACAGAAAGGGGCACGGAAAATACAAACAAAGAAAACGAAAGATTCTTCCCTTTTTCGCCCCGAAAATGGTAGGCTCAGGAACAGCCCCTCCACATTTGCAAATCACCTTCCAGAGAGAGATTTATAACCGGCCAGAATCATTCAATATGTGGCTCGGATCATCGATCAAAGGATCTACCATAAACAGCCGAGTTCAAACCCTAAATACAACCTAACCCTTGCGAGAAACTAACACCATTCAATTACTATTTCAAGCCTAAATATTACACAAGGTTCTCTCAACAATAGGCTAAGGAGACAGTGAACACCAGATGAAGAGATAAACTCAACAGAGAGAAGAGAAGAGAAGTATCAAGGAAGGAGCCCGAATTAAGCTCAAAAGTTGAAGCCCAAGACAAAATATCTCTCAAGAATAAGCCCCAACTGTAGATCTCATTCAAGGGCCACAAATGATTCTAAACTAGCACAATCCAAGTGACCACATAGCTACCAATAAGTGGGTGACCCTTAAGCAGCTAAGTAAAGAATAAGCAATACAAATATCACAAATAGCACTAGCTCAATAGTGTTAGAAAACCACTAAAAAAGTCCACATTCTTCACATTGGTTCTCCTAACACACACTCTCTCGGTTGCGAATTTACAGATGGAAGGCTGTTCATCATCGTTGTCCACTACCTGCAAGAAAATTAACCCATGTCAATATGTAACAAAGATAAGCATAATTTAAATTTTCCTACAGGTAGAATTTTTGTCCCCATATCAGAGAGATTTTTGTTAGTATGGATCTTAGCAAGTTCAACTTCACATTGAGACAGTTTTTTATGAATGAAATGATACTTCACCTCAATATGTTTTGATCTTTCATCATAAACAGGATTTTTGCGAATCAATAAAACACTTTGACTATCAGTAAACATAATAGGTGTATCATGCATGAAGTTCAATTCTTTTAAGATCCCTTTCAACCAAATACATTCCTTAACAGTTTCGGTTATGACAACATATTCTGCTTCGGTACTAGACAAAGTAACTAAAGGTTATAGCTGTGATTTCCGTATTATGCAGTTATCACCAAGGGTAAAGAAGTATGCTGTGGTTGATTTCCTATTGTCTTTATCACCAGTAAAGTCAGCATCAACATAGCCTTTAAGGGTTAAGTTCTCAAATCTTTTCTCATACATTAAGCCTAGATTTAATGTTCCAACCAAATACCCCAACAACCATTTCATACCAGCCCTGTGAGGTTTGCCAGGATTGGACATAAATCTACTTATGAGGCTAATGGAAAATGCAAAATTAGGTCTAGTAGTTATCATAGAAAACATAACAGAACCTATGGCATTTACATAAGGTACATTTTCCATTTCTTTCAATTCAGATTCAAATTTAGGAGAATGAGCGTGTGAAACATTCATATGACCAACTAGAGGCACATTTACAATTTTACTATCTTTCATACCAAATTTTGTTACCACTTTGTTCAAATATGCTTCTTGTGAAATAGTTAACCTATTTTTAGCCTTGTTCCTAGTTATAACCATCCCAAGAATCTTTCTAGCATTCCCTAAATCCTTCATGTCAAATTCTGATTTTAAAAGATCTTTCAGTTCATTTATTTAATACTTGCTAGGTCCAGCCAAAAGCATATCATCAACATAAAGCAGAAAGTAAACTTCACAACCACTCTTTATGTCATTAAAATATAAGCAAGCATCAAATTCGCTTCTCTTAAACCCTATCTTTAACACATAAGCATCAAACCTCTTGTACCATTATCTTAGGCTTTGTTTCAGCCCATACAATAACATTTCTAACTTGCAAACATAATCATGTTTGCCTTTAGCGACAAAGTCTTGTGGTTGACTCATGAAGAATCATCTTCCAAATCCCCATGTAAAAATACAGTTTTTACATCAAGTCATTCGAGTTCCCAATTGAATTGAACAACAAGAGCCAACATCAATATATCGTCTTGTACGTAATCACAAGTGAAAATATTTCATTGTAGTCCACACTCTCTCTTTGAGTATAACCGTTAGCCACTAATCTCGACTTCAACCTCACATGATTATTAGGGCTCAAACCCTCATTTAACTTTTAAATCCACTTCCAAGGAACCAATTTCTGATATTTAGATTTTTTTTTAACAAGTTTTCAGGTTTTGTTATCATTCAGAGATCTCATTTCTTCCTGCATAGATTTTAACCAATTTTCAAAATATTTTCCATCAACAGCTTCTTCATAAGTGGCAGGTTCAATTTGTTCAAGGATTTCACCTGAAACTAAGGCAAAATCAGTCAAATTTAGGGATTCATATCTGGGGTTAGGTCTGATTTGCCTTCTCAGCCTGTCCCTAGTGAGCCGATAATCTTGATTAGGTGGCTATTCATCAAAATGTTCAGTTCCAATAAGTTCAACGTTATCTTGAAGTTCAGTCACTTCTACAGTTTCAGTCTCAAGTTCATGATGTGTAAGGTCATTATCATCATTTCCAAGTCTAGGTGAATCAAACTTGGTCAACTTCACCTCAGTCTGAACATCCCTTTCAGTTTCAGATTTGTTAGCTTCATCAATTTTCTGTTTTAGGTATGACATTTCAGATTCATTAAAGATTACATTTCTGCTGTTAATAATCCTAATGCCCTGAACCCCTAAAACCCAAAACCTATACCCTTTCACACCCTCGAGATACTCTAACATCATACACTTGACAGTCCTAGGCTCCAATTTCCCTTTAGACTAATGTGCATATGCAGCATATCCAAACACCCTTATGTGATTTAGATTTGGAGGCTCCCTTGTCCACAATTCTTGTGGAGTCTTAAAGTTTATACTGCTGGAAGGTGACCTATTAATCAGATAAGTTACAGTACATGCAGCCTTAGCCCAAAAACCTTTGGTGAGGCCAGAGCTAATCAACATGCACCTAACATTGTTCATTATGGTCATGTTCATTCTCTCAGCGACCCCATTTTGTTCAGGTGCATATTTAACTGTTCTATGTCTTGTTATCCCCATTTGCTTACAAAAGTTGTCAAATTCAAAATTACAGAATTCAAGCCCATTGTCAATTCTTAATGTTTTAAGTTTCTTATCCAACGGTTCTTAACAGACTTAAGCCAAATTCTTAATTTTTCAAAAGTTTCTGACTTAGCCTTCAAAGGATAAATCCAAACTTTCTTTGAGTAATCATTCACTAAGGACAAGAAGTACTTACTTCCACTAAATGTAAAATGCTTCTCTGGGACCCATAGATCAGCATGGACATAGTCCAATAGTCTGCTGGTTCTATGAGAGCTAGATTCAAAGCTCACCTTATGGAACTTACCCAAAACACAAGTCTCACAGAAATCCATAGCTTTAATGTCATCATTTCCAAGTAATTTCTGATTGTTTAAAGATTTTAGCTCTTTGAACCCAATATGACTCATTCTATTATGCCAAAGTTCAGTTTTGTCTTTACTAACTGTAAGAAGACTAGAACCAGGTGATGTTTCAGTTCTGCCCTCAAGATAGTACAGTCCATTCCTCTTAGGTCCTTTCATAACTATCAGATATCCCTTAAAAATTTTCAGAACGTTATTTCCATATTTTAAAGTACATCCTTCATCTTCAAGAGTACCTAAGGAAATGATGTTCCTCTTCAAATTAGGGACGTATCTTACATCTCTGAGTTGTCTGACAGCTCCATCATACATTCTGATGGCAATGTCACCAATCCCAACTACATTCTGAAAATTATTGTCTCCTATGTAGACATTCCTAGGTTCAGTCTCTCTATAGTTATAAAACCAAGACCTTTGAGGGCACATGTGAAAGGTTTACCTTGTGTCCAGGATCTAATTTTCGTTAAATTCTTCCTCAAACACATTCAGGACATGTAAACTATCGAATTCAGAAATAATGTCAGTATTATTTAGATCAGTATTGTTCAAGTCTTTTTGTTTCTTTTTCCAGTCAAAGTGGTCTCTATTGAAATGTCCTAAATTTCTACAGATATAACATTTCTTACCACTTTTATCTTTAGATTTGGATCTCATCTTAGATTTTTCCCTTCCCTTCTTGTTATGGAAGTTAAATTCTTTCTTTTCAGGTCTTTCCCTCATAAACAGGCTTTCTTCTCTAGAATTAAATATGTTATCTCTTTTCAGTTGAAATTCTCTTGATTTTAAGGCATCTACAACAATAGCTTGTGAAAGAGTGTACCTACCATATTTTATGGCATTTCTAATTTCCTTATAAGATTCAGACAGAGAGTTTAGCAATATGACAGCTAAATCTTCATACTCATATTTCTTGTCATTGCGAGCCGACTCGTAACAATTATGCTATAGTCACTCAAATTTACTTCCACATCCTTCCCAGAGTCCATCTTCAAACTAAGCAGCTTTTCTAACAGATATATCTTGTTAGGCAAAGTTTTAGTCAAGAACAAGGCATCTAAAGCAGTCCACAAAGTTCTCGCATCTTTAGCACTATCAACTTATCTAACAACATTATCAGATAAATGCAAGATTATAGAACTATAAGCAAGTTCATTCATTTCTTCAATTTCAGCAGATTTAGCTTTCAACTCATCAGAAAAAGTAGCAGGATCATCGAGGGCTTTTGTAACCCTTTGTTAGACCAAAATGACCATCATTTTCTGTTTCCATATCGAGTAATCCCCATTTCCATCGAATTGTGATAATTCGACTCTCGAACCCATTTCGAATTCTGTAAAAGGGTAGCCTGTACTCGTGGACATAACAGAAAATCCAAATGATCAATATAAAATAGAAACACAGAGTTAAAACAATATCCAGAAATTGAAGCACAATGAAGAATCAATTCGATCAAGAAACCCCAATGTGATGTGTGTACAGGTGTGATTTAAACTCAGACAAAATACAGGTATTGATACAAGTAAATAAACTTCCAAGATTACAGATCAATCACAAGAATTCAATCTCCAGAATTCACAGACGAGTAATCAATTAATCACGCATCAATCAGGAAAGAATACCAAACCTAGCTTAAATATGAGTTTGGAACAATCTTACCAATGACTGTTGAAAAACAGTAAATATACCCTCAAGATCTTAGTCGAGCCAGCCAATCAGAGCCATTAATCACCCAGTCCAGTCAATAACATACAACAACAGGAAAAACAGAGGAATCAATGTCGATTAAAGGAACAAGATGCCAAAAAGTAATGTTTTCTGTTTAGACCTTTAAAGGTCTATACATATCACTAAAAACGAAGGAGAAGGACCCAAATCAATGAAGAAAGAGTACAACCAAACCCTAGACCGAAGGGCTCTGATACCAGTCTTGTTAGGAAATCAAAATTATAGTCTTTCACTAATAATGCAAATAAACGCTTCAAGACATAACAGAAAAGGGCAGGAAAAATACAGACAAAGAAAACGAAAGATTCTTCCCTTTTTCGCCAAGAAATGGTAGGCTCGGGAACTACCCCTCCACGTTTGCATATCGCCATCCAGAGAGAGATTTATAACTGCTAGAATCACTCGATATATGGCTTGGATCATCGATCAAAGGATCTACCAAAAACAGCCAAGTCAAGCCCTAAATACAACCTGACCCTTGCGAGAAACCAACTCCATTCAGCTACTATTTCAAACCTGAATATTACACAAGGTTTTCTCAACAACAGGCTAAGGAGATAGTGAACACCGGATGAAGAGACGAACTCAACATAGAGAGAAGATAAGAGAAGGAACCCGAATTAAGCTCAAAAGTCGAAGCCCAAGACAAAATATCTCACAAGAATAAGCCCCAACTGTAGATCTCATCCAAGGACCACAAATGTTTTTAAACTAGCACAATCCAAGTGACCCCATAGCTACTAATAAGTGAGTGACACTTAAGCAGCTAAGTAAAGAATAATCAATAATACAAATGTCATAAATAGCACTAGCCCAATAGTTTTAGAGAACCACTAAAAAAACCCACAGATTTCTACAATTATTTCATGAAATCTACTTTGAGTTTCTCGAACCTCTTCCAAAAAATTCTTTTAGAATTTAATTCGTTGAATTGACTTTCCTCATTGCAATGACTAATGGGTATTTATGATCCACATAGCATTAATTGGAATTGGACTGTTTAAAAAATAGTCAGTAGTTTTTATTGCAATCATATCCTACCAACACTGCATCTCTCATCTAGGTGGTCAACATTTTTCCGGTAAAATGGCTTAACACAGTGCACTTTTGACATCTTCATCAACATGCCCTTGGTTGGTAGGGATTAAAATTAGATTTTTAGTTGATTTCAATAAAAGTTGACAAAATTTATGATTGAAAAATTGTGGATATCATAAAATAAGTGATTAAAATTAATTATTAATTCTAACTTATATTTAAATTAAAATTTTAATTTCTATCACTCATGGGCCATACCTTTGATATACTATTCAAATAAAATTGCTCAAATTCAAAGCTTAAACTACACACATATGACAAGATGTTAATAACAAATCAATCAATTATTTCACTCAAAAGCACAAACATAATTAAATAAAACTTTCATGATGCATGGATTTCGTCTTTAAAAGTAGATGTGTTAAGATGGACGGGCAGGCCAGACCCGTGAAAATAGGCCCGGATCTACCTGAAACTTCGGGCTGACCCGTGATCCGAGCGGGCGGTTCACATGTCAAAGAGATGTGACCCGCGGGCTTCACGGGTTGCACCTTCACTGGCGCGGGTAACCCGCTGGCCCGTCAAAAAAAAAAAATTTTAAAAATTTGAAAAAAAGTGCCAACCTGGTTGAGATGTACTTATACTATAAATATTTGATAATAGTAATTAGAAATGCATTTAATTGTTATTCGTTTAACTTAAATTTAATTTTGTAAAGTTATAAATAATTCATGCAACATTAAATTTGAATTTTATATAAATATTTCTTGGTATAAATATGAATTTATCATTTGATTCAATTTTTAGTTTACATTTTAAAAAATTATATTTTTTACTATAAACATGAAAAATTCTATATTTTTATAATTTTATTTATACAATAATACGGGCCAAATCGGAACAAACCGCGACCCATGACCCGCATTGGCTCGACCCGTCCGTGTGGGCGGGCGGACCTGAGTTGTAGTCCAAAATTTGTGGTTCGACTCGGAACCGGCCCGGAACCCGTAGCGGGCAAACTTTTTTTCACGCGGACCGTTACCGGACTCATATGTTGGCGGGCTGATCCGACCCGGACCACCGGATTGGCACCTCTATTTAAAAGGAAGCTAATTAATTAAGCTAAGAATAGTTCTAAAACGAAAAACAACCAGAAGCAAAACGACAGTCAATTAAGTGTGGTACAGGGAAAACTAAGTCCAATCAAGAATTTGAATGTGAATAGATTAGATTAGATTAGAATGAATGAACCGTCTCAATCTTGTAAAGCTGTATATTAATTACCCTTCATTTATTATAATAATTATTGTTAGATGATCGATCAAGTTTAAAAAATATCTCCTAAGTCCACCACGACGGCTATGTCCAACCAAAATCTAAGGGCGTGAAATTGCTTGGTTGGAAGGTCATATGCAAAATAAAACTTATTTTTCCTCAAACATATCTTTTACCACTTATTTCATGGGACCTACAAATTTTATTAATCTTTTAATCTTACATTTCACCGTTTCCCTCGAATAAAACTCGAACCCAAATTTGTTCATCTTGTAAAACTTTGCTTGAGCTAAATCTTGATATCATGCAACTATGACTTTCGTCTCGAACCAAGTGTTGCAAAATCAAAAGTTTTTGACTTCAATGTCAAGAAAATAGATTAAGGACATGTGACTTAAGTGTTTCAAATTCAATTTTTTTTAGTGTAACACATTGAACGACCTAAGTGTTACAAATTCAAAATATATTTGACTCTAGTGTCCAGTAAAATCGACTAAAGATCAATATAAGCACCAAAAGACAATATTAAAGATGCCTATTTTTAGTCAAAAATACATTTTGGAATAGTGATTTAATGGAGAATGTATGATTAAAAATTAAGAAAAAGTTGGAGTTTACAGATAATATTATTTTATTAAAGAATGTTTAAGTGAAAATAAGAGAGAAAAAATGTATTTTGAAAATAATGAAAAACAAGATATCAATGTGTCATTGAAAGGGAAATATATCCTTTCTAAAATGATGAAAATGTACAAGAAAACATTTTCACACAAAAAAATGTACAAGAAAACAAGAATGTTTTGAATGAAAATGTACAAGAAAACAAGAAATCTATCCATGTGTGAAAGTAGATTTTGGATGTATCTCCATTTGCAACTGTGAGCTATAATAATTACACGAAAGGGACATAGAGAATCGTAAAATGAATCAGCATCAAAAAGCAAAACACTATTTTTCCAAATTTAACTTTTTTTGTTTCTTGAATTAATAAATGTTGTAAACATAAACAAAGGCAGGCAGCAAGAAAGCAATAAACTATGATGTCCCGATGAGGATAATGAATAATTGAGTAATTTTTGTATTGGTTGTGTGTACAAAACTATTTCTTGTTTTTTCCTAATCCATTAGTCAATTTTAATATTGTCACTGTCAATTTATCTGTAGAACTCTTTCACATGAATATATACACATTCTTCGGACCACAATTGTGCTACGAAATACTGCACACTCGTGTTATCTACAATCACAAGAGAGTAGATATTTTTTCTTAAGAATATGTTCGGTAGAGCTTCTGTTTCTTATAGAAAAATTTCATGAGCCAAACAAATCTTTCCCCAAAAATTATCCAAATATAATCAAAATTGATTTCTTAGTTTCATAAACAACTTTTGACTTGTTTGACGTGTCTAAGATTCTTTGAAATGTAACTGTTGGGGAATTATTGAGAGCAATTACCCAAGGCCCAAACCCACTCCACCAGGCCCAAGTGAGGTTCCATCCCAAAACCAATTGGTAATGGGTGGAGTAGCCCACTTAGGTTATATGGTGGATTTATTTTCTTCCCACAACCGATGTGGGACTTCTTGTTTGCTCCCAACAATCCTCCCCTCAAACGAAGGACCACATCATTGTGCACTCCCCTCAAACGATAATCCATTCGCCAATCATCTTGTACCGCCGTTATTACTGTCGCCCTTGACCAAACGGGACCCGCCGCCTAACCACCAATGTTAGGAAGACTTTCGACACAAGGCACCTCAAACGCGAATAATTTTTAGCCCGATCGCCACGACGCTTTCTACTACGTTCCTCCGACCCTGGGCTCTGATACCAGTTGTAGGGAATTATTGAGAGCAACTACTCAAGGCCCAAGCCCACACCACCAGGCCCAAGTGAGGTTCCATCCCAAAACCAATTGGTAATGGGTGGAGTAGCCCACTTGGGTTATATGGTGGATTTATTTTCTTCCCACAACCGATGTGGGACTTGTTTGCCCCAACAATCCCTCCCTCAAACAAGGCTCACGAGGTAAATCACCACTCACCGAGATAATCCATCGTAGCCTGCACCCACTACGTTACCATGGATCTACCATCTCATGAGAATTTTCCACCACCTCGATTTATCTAGCCACACAACCTGGGCTCTGATACCAGTTGTAGGGAATTATTGAGAGCAACTACTCAAGGCCCAAGCCCACACCACCAGGCCCAAGTGAGGTTCCATCCCAAAACCAATTGGTTTTGGGTGGAGTAGTCCAGTTAGGTTATATGATGGATTTATTTTCTTCCCACAACCGATGTGGGACTTCTTGTTTGCTCCCAACAGTAACCTTATATGTTGCTGTGTTTGTTTTCCTTGAGCTATAAAATCACGAAGAAAGTTAACATGAAAAAAAAAAAAAGAATCTTTATGATAATTATCGGGAAAATTTCTGTTGGAATTATGAACTTTTGAACTTTGTGAAGACAGGGTCTTGAATATTCCATTTGTGGCACTCCCGGTCTCTAACCTATGCAAGGTGTGAGACTATCGTCCTTAGATGACAAAACCATCGTCTCGAATTTGATAAGTTGTGACCGTCACAATCGCCGCCGCTGCCGCCGCCACCACCGCAGCAACCAACAACAAATCAGATCCAAAACCGACAATACTCCACAACCGCCATCACTTCACAGCCGTTGTCACCGCCTCCACCATCGCCGCCATCACCATCACCACCACCATTTTCAGCCACCACCACAAATTTAATTTGACAAAAAAAGTCAAGTGAAAGAGATCATTGGAGGTTACCAAAAGCCTGCAGAAAATATGAGGTGCTATGACCCTATCAATATGTCCTTTTCTCATGCAGATAATATAATATAATTTGAAAAAAGGGACATAAATAAGGAAACAAAAATGATGTTCATTTCAACAATTTATGATTGTTAATTATTGATATGCAGATATGTATTAATATCTTCAAATTGTTTGCTCTAATTTAATTCTTTCATTTCTTGTACTAATTATTATCCAATTAAAAGTGAACTTTGTTAAAAAGTTGTTTTCATTTTCCTAATTTAGTTACTTCTTTTCTTCTTGTGATTATTATAGATTAACAACTATTAATCCTAATTTAGGCATATTAACTAATTAATTAAGAATACCAAAAAAATTCTAAGAGAAAATTCTAACATTTTCATAAAAATTAAGCTCGACTCAGTAAGATTAGTTAAATCGAACATAAATCGATCTTGAACTGAAAAGTTAATACATTATTCAATAAAAAGATTAGTAATTTTATTTTTAATTTAATTTAATTTTAGATATTAATAAAAATACTTAAATTAAGAGTTAATGGCAACCGAAGACCAAATAAGCAGCTTAAGAGTTGTGGATTATTTGGACACTTTTATCATGTTTTCATAAATTTGTTGAGTGAGGAGAATCGATCAATTAGATTTCATATACATTCTCGCACAAATATTTCGTGGGTTATTTGGATAATTGTACAAGGACTAAGGAGATATATAAATTTGTTGATTGAGAAGAATCGATAAGTAGATTTTGTAAACACACTTAGGGTTGGGCAAAATGTCCGAACCGAACCGAATCGAGCGAGTTTTTTAAAATGAAATACCCGAACGGGTATCCGAATCGAGAACCGAATGATTTGGTTCAGTTCTCGATTCTAGACCCAGAACCGAACCGAACCGAAGAATCGAAATTTTTTTTTTTATATTGGATAAATCAATTTCTTTTACTTTTTCTAAATAAATTAATAATTTTTTTCTTATTAAATTTTATTAGTTGAACAATTTAGAGTTTATTTATATTTGTTAGTTGTGTTTTTTTCAATTTTTTCTTGTATAGTCTCTTAATAGTTAGTATGGAAAGTCAAGCAACTGATTATTACATTAAATAGTTGGTAAGTATTATCAATACTTTAAAATATTTTATCTTTATTACTTCTAATTTATAATTCATTTTTATGTAAACTTGAATGTTTGAAGCAAATGGATTATTGATATGAATTATCGAAATTTTATTAGTAATATTTACTTTTTCGTATTTGTATTTGACAACTTATTATTTATATGTTATTAAGTTGGATTACGTTAATTTGTAAAAGTTAAGATTGAACTTGGTATTTATATCTACTTTTTGTTATTAATATTAGTATCTAGTTTCAGGTGTATTTATGTAGTGTTATTTTAAATGTTAAAAAATTTAATTATAGTATGGAACCGAACAGAACCGAACCGAACCCGAACGGTTCCAAAATTATATTTGGAACTGACGGTTCCATTTACTAAATACCCGAAAATTTCTGGAACAAAAAAAAATCGAACCGAACCGAACCGAACCGATCCGCACCCACCCCTAAACACACTTGAGCATATAGATTTTGCAAGTGATTCGGATATCTTGAGTAATGAATTTTAGAGTATTTTGAGATATAAGTTAGTTTGATTTCTACAATTATTTCAAGAAATCTACTTTGAGTTTCTCGAACCTCTTCCCAAAAATTCCTTTAGAATTTGATTCGTTGAATTGACTTTCCTCATTGCGATGACTAATGGGTACTTATGATATAATTGACTTTCTTCATCAACGTGTTCTTGATTGATGGTGATTAAAATTAGATTTTTAGTTGATTTCAATAAAAGTTGATGAAATGTGTGGTTGAAAAATTATGAATTTCATAAAATACGTTATTAAAATTAATTATTGATTTTAACTTATATTAGAATTAAAATTTTAATATATTTCACTCATGGGCCATACCTTTTATATAGGATTCAAATAAAATTGCTTAAATTCAAAGCTTAAACTACACACATATGACAAGATGTTAATAACAAATCAATCAATTATTTCACTCAAAAGCACAAACATAATTAAATAAAACTTGCATGATGCATGGATTTTGTCTTTAAAAGGAAGCTAATCAATTAAGCTAAGAATAATTCTAAAACGAAAAACAACCAGAAGCAAAACGACAGTCAATTGAGTGTGGTACAGGGAAAACTAAGTCCAATCAAGAATTTGAATGTGATTAGATTAGATTAGGATGAATGAACTGTCTCAATCTTGTAAAGCTGTATATTAATTACCCTTCATTTATTATAATAATTAATGTTAGATGATAGATCAAGTTTAAAAAATATCTCCAATTGCTTGGTCCAATCAAAATCCAAGGGCGTGAAATTGCTTGGTTGGAAGGTCATATGCAAAATAAAACTTATTTTTCCTCAAACACATTTTTTACCACACATTTCATGGGACCCACAAATTTTTTTAATCTTTCAATCTTACATTTCACGTTTACCCTCAAATAAAACTCGAACCCAGATTTGTTCATCTTGTAAAACTTTGCTCCTACTGCTTGAACCAAGTCTTGATATCATGCGACTATTACTTTCGTCTCGATCCAAGTGTTGCAAAATCAGAAGTTCTTGACTTCAATGTCAAGAAAATAGATTAAGGACATGTGACTTGAAGTGCTTCAAATTCTTTTTTTTTTTTTTTTTAGTATAATACATTGCACGACCTTAGTGTTACAAATTCGAAATATATTTGACTCTAGTTTCAAGTAAAATCGACTAAAGATCAATCTAAGCACCAAAAGACAATATTAAAGATGTGCCCCATTTTTAGTCAAAAATGCATTTTGGAATACTGATTTAGTGGAGAGCGTATGATTAAAAATTAAGGAAAAGTTTTGGGTTAGCGTGTAATATTATTTTATTGAGAAATATGTGGATGAAAATAAGAGATAAAAAAATGTATTTTGGAAATAATGGAGAACAAGGGATCAATGTGTAATTGAAAGGGAAATATTTCCTTCTAAAATGATGAAAATGTACAAGAAAACATTTTCACAGATTGGAACTATCCATATGTGAAAGTAGGTTTTGGATGTATCTCCATTTGTAACTGTGAGCTATAATAATTACATGAAAGGGACATAGAGAAGAGAATCATAAAATGAATAAGCATCAAAAAGCAAAACACTATTTTTCCAAATCTAACTTTTTTTGTTTCTTGAATTAATTAATGTTGTAAACATAAAGAAAGGCCGGCAGCAACAAAGCAATAAACTATGATGTCCTGATGAGGATAATGAATAATTGAGTGATTTTTGTATTGGTTGTGTGTACAAAACTATTTCTTGTTTTTTACGAATCCATTAGTCAATTTTAATATTATAATTGTCAATTTATCTGTAGAACACTTTCACATGAATACACACACACTTCGGACCACGATTGTGCTATGGAATACTGCACACTCATGTTATCTAGAACCACAAGAGAATATATATTTTTTCTTAAGAGTAATAAGGATATGTTCGATAGAGCTTCTGTTTATTATAGAAAAACTTCATGAGCCAAACAAATCTTTCCAAAAAAATTATTCAATTATATTCAAAATCGACTTCTTAGTCTCATAAACAACTTTTGACTTTTTAAAAGTTTTGTTTGACGTACCTGAGATTCTTTGAAATGTAACCTTATTTGTTACTATAAAATTACGAAGATAGTTAACACGAAAAAAAAAAAGAATCTTAATAATAATCATTGGGAAAATTTCTGTTGGAATTCTGAACTTTTGAACTTTGTGAAGACGGGGTCTCGAATATTCCACTTTAGCATGAATTTCAAATCTATCCATCAACAATACTCGAAATTAAATAAAAAGTTATTCGAACGATTTTAGACGTCGAGTCTAAATTTTGATAACTTTATTTCGCGTGGAATGAATTATTTGTGACGAAAAAAGTAGTATCAAAATACCCATTTTGGCCTTTTTCAGATTCAGACAATTACATAACCAACAAACTGCCCAAAATTCAGTTACTTCCCCACCACACTTGTTGCATGTCCAGGGACCTCATTGGTGTTGTCAATATTTCCGAGGGGCAAATCGGTCAAGTCACTTCAATCTGATGTTCTCACCGTAAATTCCTATTTGCGTCGTTAGAAACTCCCATTTTTGTCTGTATAGGCTGTTTTTCTGCCGACAAAGCCCGATTTATTAGGGAACCGGTTAATTGAAACGCTGTCGTTTGCTCATGACACGTTGTCGTATCGTTTGGGCTACTGCGCTTGGCTGGAGGCGAAATTGAAAGCTATGTGGTCCCTACCAATAAATGAGACATTAATGAATTAAAAAGAAAACCTCTTAGCACTTGGCCTCATGCAAACGTGTGTTTAATGAGCAAAAATTTACTTATAATTAAATAAGTCAGTCTCCAAGTGATTAAAGTTGAAATTATTCGAGAATAAGAAAAAATATTTAAAATAAATAAGTTTAAATTTTTAATATTAGCCAAACATAGCGAAGCTTAAATAAGGTAAAAGTTGCTTTTTCTACTTATAAGTTGACATTTTAAGCTTAGCAAATAAAGATTTTTAAATTAATATTCTCAATTAAAGCAGGTAGAAATCGAGTAATATTACCGGGGCTCCACTAATTAAAATCGGGTATAATGGTTTCAAACCAACCGAACCGTATTGTCTTGATAAGGTACGGTGCAATATTTAATTACTTGTACTAAGCGGTTCAGAAAAAAAAAAATTGTAAGCAAAATGAAAGTGACTGAAATTGGAGTACTAACAGTATAACTTTCCTTTTTTACATGAATTATTATATAAGCCACATATTGTCGTCGATAATCATTACTGTTTGTTTGGTAGGTCTTTTAAGTGCTCAGAAGCAATGGATCGTTCGACATGTAGATAATAAGTGAATATTAAACTGTGATGTTAAGAGATGTATGGATAAAAAATATGTTTTTAGCCTTTCTTTGTCAAATATGTTATTAATTTTGATGTAACGTTTTGTAACTCAATTGACGTTTGACATTGAAAGTAGAGTTGAGGCCACTGGTCGGATCTTTCGACATGGGGTGAAAAAAAGACATATTTGGAACGTTGATTGATCAAGTTTGAGATCAAATACATGCAACTCAGTCGATGATCAAATTTATTGACCTCGAAGGACCAAGCTATAAGTTTTAGAACCTTATTGCAAAGGAGTGGTGGGACCACACCCCCCAAAAATCATATCAATAACAAATATTTCGCTACGATAAAGACTTTAACCATGTCTTCAACCCTCTGAAAGTGACCACTCATTTAACCTTTTGTAGTGTCATTGGTTGCTTAATAGGCATTCTATCATGATTTGGAGGAAATTGTAGCCAATATCGTAACTAATCATAATTCAACATCAACACACACCTGAAGTACAGATGTATACTTATATTCTTATCTAATTCTTTTCTTTGTCGAGTATCTATTGAGTTTGGTGGCCAGCATGAATCGACGTAGATGGGCAATTCAAATTAACCCTCTAAAAATGTCAGCTATTTATGTCTTGACAACTTAACTCATTTTACATCCTAATTAAAATTTAATTTGACAAATAAAAGTCAAGTGAAAGAGATCATTGGAGGTTACCAAAAGCCTGCAGAAAATATGGGGGTGGTATGACCTTATCACTTGACCTGAAAAGTTAATACATTATTCAATAAAAAGATCGCTGTCACAGTAATTATATTTTTAATTTAATTTATTTAAGTAAATATTTAATTTTAGATATTAATAAAAAATACTTAAATTATGAGCTGGCTATTGACTCCAAGTCCCCACCCAAAATACAGCTCAGCTTTTATCCTGTCACCCACTCAACATAGTCTCATTTTCGAAGGGCAGTTTCGCCATTTAATAAAAATATTTCATACATATTTTTTTTTAATATAGATATCAGGCGAAAATAATATGTATTTTCGTTTGCTCGAAATTATGGAGAAACAATTTGACAATTGTATCCCTTCCTACTGCATGACTTGCAAATTGATCCATCACTTTTTAAAAGGAACAAGTTGTTCCTTAACAATTTAGCCCCTATAAGATGTGGACGAGTATTGAATTTAGCGATTTTTTTTCTCCTTCCCTACTTAACATCTCATCTACATTAATTTTTTTTTTTTTTAAATTCGTTTTCAATCATACATTTTATCAAATTTACAAATATGATCTTTTTAACCATACATTTCATTTACTTTTTAAAAAAAATCAACTAAAACTTTGATTTTTAAGCGAACCAAATATGCTCTAAATTTTCGATAAATCATCACTTGGTCCTCCTAGATAAGGATGATAAACATCTCGCCAGTATTCTTAATTTGGGTGAAAATTTTCCGTCACACCAAGGAATTGGGGTTGGAATAGAGAATACTAGCTCATTGCAACTCCTTTGACTATTACATTTTTACGTGTTTGAATTTAAAATATAGTATAAATAAATAAATAAATACTAAACAGAGAAGGAAATTGTAATATTTTAATTTTTATCTCGTTCTTTTGCTATCCTTACTCATATGTTTATCGACCTAAGTTGAGAATAAAACTTAGTTTCATAAAGTTGAATATGCAAGAGTCCCAGACTATCTAATAAATATTAAATTTTTTTTTCACTATTAGAGATTGATTATCTAATTTATAATAAAAATTGAGGCCTAATTTGCTATGTTTTAAATATTGGAGACGAATTTGCTACAGAAACAATAGATTAACAACTAATAATGTTATTTTCCCAATTTTGTTTCCAAAATAGGAGCTGCTGTTCTCGGAACTTCTTCAATATATAGCCTTTTAAGTTACACCTAAAGCAGAATATTTCACTTCCCTACCCCACGCCACCCCGCTCCTCGCCACCACTTCCACCACCATCTCCTCCCTCCAAAAACACGCGCGCGCGCACACACACAGAGTAAATGAGCAGCATTTTCAAACCCAGATCTTAATTTTTCTTATTTTATCTTAAATTCACAAGCTGGACGCAAATTGGCTTTTGCTAGCAAGTATACTTACTCACTGGTAAGTGGGATTACATACACATGCACACACAGACACGTATGTGTGTGTGTTCATCTATGTTTACCATTGTAATTTGGTAGCTGATGAATCACTGAGGGACTAAATTTTTACTGGCTTCTGTTTTGTTTACTCTGTTTCTTTGTAGACGCCATTTTTCTCTTCTTTCGCACATTTTTAAGCACTTTGCCTTCTGGGTTTATGTTTTAAGAGAACCTTCCGTTTATCCTTTTTGTTTTCCTGGTGGGCTCGAATCAATTTGTATTATTATTATGTGGTTATTTCTCTTTTTGGTTTCAATTATATTTGAAATTACTCAAGGATTTTTGTGAATCTTCTCTGTGTTGAAATTGTTTGGATCTTAAGTGCAAACTGATTTTGTACATTTTGGGTTTAGATTAAAGACACGAAATTTGTTGATGATTACACCTTTTTAAGGTTCGAAACAACAATTTGATTTTAATATTTTTGGGTTCATTTGTTGTGATCAATTCCTGTCTCAAATTTTTGATGATGGTCTCATTTTACTGTTCATGCCATTAAAAAAAAAATATATTTTTTGATGATTAATAATATAGGACACAATTGATTATTTGGAGTTTGACATTGTTTTTTGGTATTTTTATTTCATTATGTGAATGTCATATTCATGGTGTATTTTCATTGATTTTGGTGGCCTATCCTTTTCTTTATCCCCATTATCATATTTTTAATCATCTCTTGTAGTTGCATGGCTTTAAAATTTGCATAATTTTTGTAATGTAGGATCTGTATTAATGATTTGATGGGAATATTTCTTTATGTATATAGCTGACCCTCCAATTATTTGCCCTTGATTTTAATCTTACAATCTGGAAACCTTTTTGACTCTCAAGTCTCAGCTTCTCGTTTTCAACTCATAATTAATTCTTCCATTTTTTCATCCCTTGGGCTTGTATATGTTAAAACTTCAAAGTGTTGTACAATGTAAAGAGATGCATAGTGTGGTGTTTTGTAGTAGAATTCAAGAACAATGCTTATACTTTTGATTGGTGTTTCCCATTTTTCATATTTACAATGGAAACATCAATTGTGGATCATGTCTACTCATCTTGATAGGGGAATAAAGCTCCTAGTTCTGCATTTGAGTGCATATTACCAGGATTTTTCACTCCTACTGGACCATCAAATATGTTAAAAAGGGAAGTCAGGAAGTTGCTAAAACATGTAATAATGCTCTAATAATGCTTTAATAATTAACTGTAACCTGATGTTAGAACCGTAGAAAACTTGTGATAATACGTTGACAAGAAAATAGGTTGGTAAGAATTCTAGACTGACATTATATTATCATTGATTCCAAGGCATTCTAAATAAATGACTAAACGGTATATGCCCTGAACTACGCTGAGGTTGTTCTTGTTGATTAAGCACGAGTGCACTTTTGAGGTCCAAATGATGATTTTTTGCTTTTGAGAATAAAATTGACATATTTGGCTATCTTGTTTGGACAAATAGCATATAATGGATAAAAGAAGTTGGCCTTGGAAGAAAAAGTCATCTG
Organism: Fraxinus americana; assembly: GCA_035079005.1. Classification (NCBI taxonomy): domain Eukaryota; kingdom Viridiplantae; phylum Streptophyta; class Magnoliopsida; order Lamiales; family Oleaceae; genus Fraxinus; species Fraxinus americana. The sequence goes on along the minus strand of CM068727.1, from coordinate 5,603,489 downwards.
AAAAGCAAGTGCCTGAGAAACCGCTTGCTACTGTGTCAGGCTTTCCTACTGCCCCTCCCAATGTAGCGGAAACTCAGGCTGATCAGGTTTGTCAATATTATAGCATGCAGTTCTTGTATTTACGATTGAAAGCATATTTTGCTAAGCTTAAAATGTTCACTTATGAGTCACTAAGTCGGCCATAAAATATTTTCATTGGTCAAATTTCAAAATAACCAAGTTACTTATTTGTCAGAACACGCACTGCAATTAGGCTAGCAAATAAATAAAATATGAACTTCAGTATCAAACAAATTTATGTTGTTTCCTTGAGATAACTTTGCTCCTTTTAGTGCTGAAGGTCTTGAGGAATTGCCTCCCAGGATCGACAGGACAAGGCAGTTGGACAGCGCTCCCTTCATTTGCTTTTTTATTCTAATTGAAAGTGCATATAAATCATCTTTCAACCAAAATCCTTAGTCATCTGCAACGCATGCAATGTTTTAACTGCCATATTGGACGAAATGCATTTCTGAAGATCCACTTTCTACAAAAATTGAAGTTGTAAAACTGTTTGCCGAAAAAATTGAACGAGGACCAGAACGCACATTTTTGAATAAGTTGAGGACTGTAGGTGTAATTTTCCCTTTTGTTAATTTTGTTCTTTTCTATGGCTGAGTTGAAAAGACTTTACCAGGCCCAGCTAGGCATTTTCCATTTTGATGCTACTGATTTGGTTCTTAATTTATCCTTAATGTTTTTTGCATACATTTTTTGTTTTTCTTACAGGCTAAACAGGATAATCGTAAAAAACCAAAGCACGTCCAAATTTCAATGGAGTCATATGCACATATAACTGGATTAGAGAATCAAGTGAAGTCATATGAAGAACGAGTGATGACTTTAGAGGATGAAGTAAAGGAATTGAATGAAAAACTATCTGATTCTAATTCAGAAATAACTAACAAAGAAAATCTGGTGAAACAACATGCCAAAGTTGCTGAAGAAGCTGTCTCAGGTTTGACATGGATGTGATTCCCATACATTCTGAAACTGCTAATAATATTTGGATTACTGTTGCTTAGCTTTTCTTTTCTGCATAACAATCAAAAATCCGTGGACACTTATTTGCTGAAATCCATTTGCACAGGTTGGGAAAAGGCCGAGGCAGAAGCTTCGGCATTGAAAAATCAACTGGAATCTGTCACACTGTTAAAGCTTACTGCTGAAGATCGGGCATCACATTTGGATGGTGCTCTTAAGGAATGCATGAGGCAGATACGAAATTTGAAGGAAGAGCATGAACAAAAGTTGCATGAATTTATTCTTAACAAAACAAAACAGTTTGACAAGATGAAGCTTGACCTTGAAGCTAAGATATCTAGTTTGGACCAAACGTTACTCAGGTCTGCTGCTGAAAATGCTGCACTATCGCGGTCTTTGCAAGAACGCTCCAACATGCTGATCAAGCTAAGTGAAGAGAAAACACAAGCTGAGGCAGAGATAGAACATTTGAGGACCAACATTGAGTCCTGTAAGAAGGAAATAAAGTCACTCGATTATGAGCTCCATATTGCTAGCAAAGAGATTGAAATTCGTAATGAGGAGAAGAACATGAGTGTGCGGTCTGCAGATGCAGCAAACAAACAGCAACTGGAAGGAGTAAAGAAAATTGCTAAGCTGGAAGCAGAGTGTCAAAGGTTACGAGTTCTTGTTCGGAAGAAATTGCCAGGTCCTGCTGCACTAGCCCAAATGAAACATGAAGTTGAAAACCTTGGCCGCGACTATGGAGAATCCCATTTAAGAAGATTTCCAGTAAAGCCTCCTTCTCCACACTCGTCTCAACTTCCTGAATTTTCACTCGACAATTTGCAGAAGTATCAGAAAGAGAATGAGCAACTTGCAGAACGTCTATTGGCAATGGAAGAAGAAACAAAGATTTTGAAAGAAGCATTGTCGCACCGTAATAGCGAACTGCAAGCCTCTAGGAGTATATGTGCCAAGACAGCCAGCAAGCTTCAAAGTTTAGAGGTGCAAATGCAAGCTAACAGTGAGCAGAAAAGTCCTCCCAAATCCAATATTCAGCTTGCAATTGACGGGTATAGTCAAAATTGTAAAGATTCACCGAACTTGATCTCCAGTGCTGGAGATGGCAATGATGATGATGCCGGTTGTTCTGGGTCATGTGCTACAGCAGTGACGTTCGAGAGCTCTAATTTCAAGATGCAAAAGTATGTTGATAGTTTACAAAAATCTGAAACCGCAAGTCACTTGGACCTTATGGATGACTTTCTGGAGATGGAGAAATTAGCATTTCTGTCAAATAATTCAAATAAAGCAGTTTCCAGGGCAGATACATCTGGTAATATATCCAATGCAAGATCTGGAAATGTGAACCAGGATGTGGTAGAAGTCACCGCAAGCCCACATGCTCAATCTAGTCAGTATAATAATTCAAATGCCCAAAAACATCCTAACGAAGAAGCAACTGCATCAAATCTTCAACTACAAGTAGACCATCCTATCTTTCTGAAACTCCAATCGAAGATTTTGGTGCTTAAATCAATGTCTATGGAGAAGGACATGGAAGGAGCTTTGGAGGATATTTGTTGTGTTGTTCAGGATTTTCTGGATACTCTTCATCACCAGTCGGTGAATTGTGTTGTTGAGGCGACTCATTGTCCTGCTGCTTCAAGTGATCACCAGACCAGTGCCGAGTATCCTGCAATTCCCGTGGAAAGGGAAATGCTTTTGTCTGGAGAAGGCAAACCATGTACTAAGGCTGCACATACCATTAACCAAGAGTTGGAAGCTGCAGTTTCTCAGATCTATCACTTTGTAATGATTCTTGGTAAAGAAGCTAAGGCTGTCGAGGGAACATCTCCAGATGTAGTAGGGTTGAAACAAAAACTAGATATATTCTCTGCCAAATATAATGACATCATTAGAAGTGGCATGAATCTGATGGATTTTGTTCTAGATCTTTCTCAAGTATTAATCAAAGCACGTGTGCTTCACTTTAATGTCCTTGGATATAGAAGTTCTCAAGTGGAAAATGGCAGTTTTGACTGTATTGATAAGATCGTGTTACCGGAGAACAAGGGTGTAGTGGATTCATTGGGAGAGAGATATCCGAATGGTTGTGCCCACTTTTCTGATACTACTTCTGATCCCGACATTTCACATGATGCAAATCTTGTTCCAACCTCCGAATCAACAACCCCTTTGTGGAAATTCTCCTTGGAAGATTTTGAACAATTGAAATTGGAGAGAGATAATATGGCAATTGATCTTGCTACATGTACTGAAAACTGGGAAAGCACCAAGTCTCAGTTGCTTGAGACTGAACATCTTCTCGCTGAGGTTAAGTCAGAATTAACATCGGCCCAAAAGTCGAACAGGTTGGCTGAGACTCAGCTCAAATGCATGGCAGAATCGTATAAATCACTTGAAACACGGGCAGAGGAGATACAGACTGAATTAAACCTCCTCCATAGTAAAATAGAAAGCCTGGACAATGAGTTACAAGAGGAGAGAAGAAGTCATCGAGATGCATTGACCAGATGCAGAGATCTTCAGGAGCAGCTGCAAAGGTTAGTGATTATTTTTTTCCTCGTGAAGACTTCCTGCACCAATGCTGCTTCTGTGCCTACTTAAACTGATACTTAATCCTTAATTTTCGAGGGCATAATTTCTATTGTCTGAAATGAATTTGTTATAGCTTGTGCATGTCTACTACACCTGAGAGTCGAATAAGCATTTAGGCCTTGCAAATGCTCCTGAGTCTTAGCCCTAAGAATTGTTAAACCAATATTTGGGATATAGTTTTCAACTATGGTTACAAGGAAAGTGTTGTGTTTTTTCTATTGCAAGTGTACGATATCGTATCAAGTAATATGGTGGACCTTTGAGTCTGGATTATCGTTCCCACAAAGACTATACTTTAAAACTTAATCAGATTTTTGTAACTTCTATTTGATGAAAACAAACAAAGAATTATATGTTGCAAATTTTTGGTTTAAACATTTGAAATTAATTAAAATGCACACAAAGATTAATTGAGAATTCAAATAATGAATGGTTATTAGGGCTAAACAATTCCACATATGGATCACCTTTAAGTCTTTATTCAAGATTCATGAGTCTAATGCAGTGTTCGATCGAATTCTTCTATTCTATTGAATTTACCCCTCTCGAGTTTTTATTGAACTTATTTAATTAATTCAATCCCATATATCTATGCGAATCAGTCTTAGTTAAATGAAATATTAGTTCTAAGAATTTATATGATGCTCACAATATTTAGTATAGGTATCTCTACACGTTATATTAAATACTGAATTTTACTATATGGTCTAAATCTCAAATTCACCTCTCGATTCGTAAATGATTCACAAAATTGATCAAGTAATTTAACGCATTTACATTGTTCGCCCTAATATGAAATTTTGCTACTCATAATGCAAAAAGAAAAACAAGGAGTTGATATTGAATATATCACCGGTTTTTGAATAAAGATGTAGGAAAAAGAAATTAATCTTGCACCAAGATCTTCTTCCTCTTCCAATCAATGCTTCAAAACTTGGAATTCTTGATTTTTTCTCCCTTGAATTGCGCTCTTCAATCTCTAGTTGTATTCTTTATCTCTCAACGTGTGGAACCCCCCAAAAAGTGCCAATAACTTGTATTTATACTCCTCCCCATGGATGTGTGAATGTAGGGGTTTCTTGTGAGCTCAAAATTGGGCTAAAAAGGACTGCATTCATCTACAAGCAGCGCCCAGTAAGCGTCGTGTCACAACACCTTGTGGCGCCGCAGTGCTACACTTCTATCCTCAATCTCGACTTCGTGGCGGCTAGGCTCAGCAGCGCCACACCTTTGGTGTGCTCCCTTTGTAGCTCCAGGCACCACTCTTCTTTCCTTGATATTGTGATTTGACTCTTTGTCCTTTTCGTTCCTCTTTTCTTCTTGATCCATTCCAATAACCTCATTTCTGTTTTCTTTCCCTTATTTGCACCATCTCACCACTTCTACAAAACAATACTAGTAAATACATTAAAATCGTTCACTATTCGTACTTTCTAGCTCATAATTAAGTTAAAAATTGAATAAAACTCATGAGTAAAACACACTAGTCAGAAATAAAGTTTCTGATTTCCCTAACACCATCACTTCACCTTCCATGTTCTGTTTCTTGATTAGAAATCTAATCAATTTAATTACCTATACATAATTACACGATTTGCTTTACAATGTTCCACAGCACATGGAATTTGCATCCCCTACTTCCAAATTATGCAGCACTGATAAAATTATGTATAGAGATGTCGCTTTTGTACTGTCTAACGGTCCTTCTACCATTAACAATCTCTCCTTGTCTACCTATCAACTGCTAATGACTAAAAACATTGCCTGCTTGGGTCAAATGTTTAAGACATGCTTAGCTGTTGTGGCTTCCTAAGTTACTGGTTTAAAGTTGGGAGATAGCCTAATAGAACTTCATGAATTCCTGCTTAAGAAATTACGTCAAAAAAAAAAAAAAAAAAGCACGTTTATAAATACCATCTGGTTCATTGTCAATGTTTTGCTTTGTTATTTTAACTTTTTCTGTTAATACTCATTCCAATGCTTGATGATTATCCATGTAATTTGTTATTGAATAGTTTGAGATCTTAATAGTTTTATTTTTATCTCGACTTCCTAATCATGGATGGCTTAATATTTTTTATGCCAGGACCGAGAGTGCAACAGCTGATATTAACGCCAAGACTAACCAGGTGTATTATCTACATTCACTATGACCGTTACGTATGTTTAATATATCATTGCCTTCAGAGCTTTTGTGAGAGATGTTGCCTTTCAATGCATTCATACTATGGATGACATTTTGTCGAAAAGTTGTCCCCCCTCGAAAAACTTAAGCTTTTATATAAACAGACCAAACAGAAGTTCTGTTCAGTCTTGTTGCCACCGTTCATGAAAATTGTGCATGTGCCGTACCTTTCATTAAAAAAATGATTTCAGCCTGCACGTCAGGGGGTATGTTGGAAGATTAAATTTGAATAGATAAATGTCTCTCCTAATCCTGGTAAATTGGCCTGGTTTTTTACTCTCGACCCTTTTATTTTCTTCTAGTTCATTTTTCTAACTTGATTTTTATTGCTGATGCTCGTTCTTACAATGACCCAAGATTTGAGAGTGAATTTCTCCGCTTGTTAACTTCACACTCATGGCAGCTACCTTAAGTATTTGCATCCAACTGAAAGAGAGTCTGTTATAAGTGTTGTAGCAAGCATCTCTTCCTTTGTCGCAATAGTAAATCCCTTGCATTTCCATAGGGGAAATTTCAAAGTAACTTCTTTCACTTTAAGAGAATCTCTCTGTATCTTTACATGTTTGGAAGCTAAAGTTCTTTTAAGCTTAACAAAACATGCTCTTATCTATGTTGTAAGCTGTTGCACTTGAATTCTCATTGAGATCACAATGTCAAAGGTAATTTATGATGATAATCTGATTCTAATATGTTGATAGTTGTGTGACACTTTTGTTGTCATCAAACAAATGTTTTTGTTATCATTTGTCCTATGTTTTGTGTACTTATTTCTAGCCTAAGTTATATATTATAACTTAAGCAAGGTATGGTCCTACAACAAGTTAAGTTGCTGTCATGTAAGGTTAAGTGGTAGTAGGTGGAGATAGCTGTTGAAAAATACTTTTGTGATGTATGATTGATTGTATAAAATCTCCAGCCGTGTAACACTTCATGTGTGAATAAAAAACTTATCTTTCTCTCCTCTTTGTTCTTCATATACCTTCGGTGTATCAGAGCTTAATTTGATCTTTGAAGAAGCTGTAAAATGGCAGTGTTCTGAGAGAACCAGAGAGCTACCCTTCACTAAAATAGCCGAGTGTTTGGTAAGTGAGTGAGATGGCTTCAAGTGGTTTTTTAGCACCATTACCTTCTGTGTTTACAGGAGAAAACTATGATTTTTGGGCTGCAAAAATGAAAGCATACTTGAAGGCTTATGATCTGTGGGAAATCACAGAAACAGGAACAGAACCGCCACCATTGAGAGCTAATCCAACCATTGCTCAGTTGAAGCAGCATAGTGAAGAGATAGCAAAGAAGTTCAAGGCACTTTCTTACATTCAATCTTCTGTTTCAGATGCAATTTTCGCTAGGATCATAACCTGTGAAACTGCAAAAGAGGCCTGGGACAGATTAAAGGAGGAGTTCCGAGGCAATGAAAGAACAAGGCAGATGCAAGTACTTTAGAAGGGAGTTTGAAACTTTGAAGATGAAGGACACAGAAACGGTGAAGGAGTTTGCTGATAGGCTGATGAAAGTGGTGAACCAAATAAGGCTGTTGGGAGATGATTTACCGGACAAGAGGGTTGTAGAAAAGGTGTTGATAAGTTTGCCTGAAAAATTTGAATCCAAAATCTCCTCTCTTGAGGACTCAAGACCTGTTAAGCATATCCTTGGTTGAGCTTGTGAATGTACTCCAAGCTACAGAACAAAGGAGACTCTTCAGGCAAGAAGAATAAGTTGAAGAAGCTTTGTTTGTTAAAGGAAAACATAAAGCTCAAACCGGTTTTGTATTTAAGAAACCACAACACGAGAAGAAAGGGGGTTGAAAACAACAAAGGTGTAGGCAAAGATGCAAAGTATCCTCCCCGTCCTCATTGGAAAAGAAAAGGTCATTATCCAAAGTGGTGTTGGTTTACACTTGGAGTTCAATGCAGAGCTTGCAAGCAGTTTGGTCATGTGGAGAAGGTATGTAAAAACCAAAAGGAGAAGAAGGACCTGCAGTAGGCTAAAGTATCAGAAAATCAGCAGGAGGAGCACCTTTTTTTAGCCATAAACTACAGATTTGGCAACTGGGTTGAAACTTGGTTGCTAAACAGTGGATGCACTCATCACATGACTTCAAACTCAAGCATTTTTGTGGAATTAAACGATGCATACAGATCAAGAGTTAAGGTTGGAAATGGAGAGTATGTAGAAGTGAGAGGAATTGGGAAAGTTTTTGTCCAGAAGCCATCAGGTATCAAATTTATTTCTGATGTACTCTATGTGCCTATATAGATTAAAATCTGGTAAGTATTGGACAGTTGATTGAGAAGAATAATACCTTAATATTTAAGGACAGTAGCTGCACTATATTGGATCCTAATAACCTTGAGCTGATGACAGTTGAAATGAAACATAGAAGCTTCCCTTTGGAATTGGAAAAATATAAACCCTCATGCTCTCACTAGTAATTTGATTGAGTCTTCCCTGTGGCATAAACGTTTTTGACATGCTAATTACACTTCACTCAAGCACCTGAATGAACTAGAACTTGTGGAGAATATGCCAAAAGTAAATGATGATGCTTGTGTGTTATGTTTGTCAATTGGGAAAGCAAATCAGGTTGTCATTTCCTAAAAATCAGTCAAGAAGAGCTTCAAGTAAACTGGAATTAGTCTATTCTGATGTGTGTGGTCTAATGAGAACACCAACTCTAAATGGCAGCAGATATTTTGTTTTCTTTATAGATGATCTAACAAGGACGTGTTGGGTTTATTTTGTGAAAATGAAGTCTGAAGTTGTAGCAGTTTTTTAGAAGTTTAAAAGCTTTGTACAGAATGAAAGTGACTGCAAGATTAAGGCCATAAGGACATATAATGGCACTGAATATACCTGCAGCCAGTTTGACACATTTAGTGATGAAGTTGGAATCAAACATCAGCCGACTATGTCCTATTCACCTCAGCAAAATGGAGTTTGTTAAAAGAAGAATAAAACAGTTATGGAGATGGTCATATGTCTGATGTTGGAGAAGAAGGTACCAAAGGAATTTTGGGTTGAAGCTGTGAACACAGCCATATACCTTCTTAATAGATTACCAATTTAAGCCTTGGACAAGAAAACACCCTATGAAGCATGGTATGGAGTGAAATCTGATGTGGCTCACCTGAAAGTGTTTGGAAGCATATGTTACACTCACATTCTTGATGCAAAAAGGGATAAGCTGAGTTAAAAGGCTGAAGTTGGTGTCTTGGTTGGTTATTGTGGAAATGCAAAATGATATATAGTATATAATCCTCAAACCAAAAAGATGATGTCCAGCAGGGATGTCAAAATTGATGAAGATTCTTCACGGAATTGGGAATCAAGTACTGTGAACAAATTGGAGGTTCCAAGACAGGTTCCATAAGAAGAAGATGTTGTCATCAATGAAAATGAAGCTGAAGTAGAAGCTGAACCTGACTGTGGACCAGATTCAGAAAATGAAGTGATCAAAACTAGATCACTTGAGGATATCTATGCTACCTGTAATTCAACCGTTCTGGAGTCTTCAAACTTTACTGAAGCAGCTAATTCACAGAGGTGGATAGATGCAATGAAAGAAGAGTTGAAAGTTATTGAAAAGAATGGAACATGGGTGCTGGCTGGCAGACCAAAAAACAAGAATGTAATTGGAGTTAAGTGGGTGTATAAAACCAAGTTGAATGCTGATGGTTCTATCAACAAACTTAAGGCCAGGATAGTTGTAAAAGGTTATGCTCAGCAATATGGCATTGACTTTATTGATGCATTTGCTCCAGTGGCCAGGTTTGAAACAACAAGGATGTTTGCCATAGCTGCTAAAAAAAGCTGGAAGATATATCAGTTGGATGTAAAATCAGCCTTTCTAAATGGACACTTAAATGAAGAAATTTTCATTGAGCAACCAGAAGGCTTCCCTGTAGCTGGAAAGGAGGATAAAGTGTATTTGTTGGGGAAATCATTATACGGCTTAAAGTAGGCTCCAAAGACCTGGTATAGCAGAATAGATGATTACTTAGGCAGCTTTGGTTTCATCAAAAGCATGAATGAGCAAACACTCTACATAAAGCAAGTGGAGGAGGAATTGATCATCATATCCGTGTATGTTGATCTTCTGGTCACAGGCAGTAATGCAACACCGATTGAAAACGCGAAAGATTAAATGAAGTGTTTGAGATGACTGACTTATGAGAAATGAAGTATTTCATTGGAATGGAGATTGAATAATCACAAGATGGAATCTTTGTTTGCCAAAAAAGATATGCTAAGGAAGTGTTAACATGGAGAATTGTAAGCCAGTTAACACTCCTTTAGTTCTGAATTTGAAGCTGATGAAAGAAGATGGAGCCAAGAAAATAGATGAAAAATTTTACACGAGTTTGGTAGGTTGCTTGCTCTATTTAATAGCAACAAGACCTGATATCATATTTGTTGTAAATATGTTATCTAGATTCAGACAAGAACAAAGGGTAAATCATTTCCAAGCTGCTAAGAGAGTGCTAATATATGTTAAAGGAACAGAGGAGATGGGAATCAATTTCAGGAAATCAGGAACTCTGTTTTTTAACCGACTTTACTAATAGTGATTGGGATAGATCAATTGATGACATGAATAGCACCTCAGGCTATGAGTTTTATATTGGTTCAAGCATTATTTGCTTGAATTCTGTCAAACAAAAAATCATGGCTCAATCAACAACTGAAGCAGAGTACATAGCTACATCTAAGGCAACAAATCAAGCAATCTGGCTCAGGAAAGTGATGGAAGATCTGAAGCATAAACAAACTTTGGCAACAACCATTCATTGTGATAATCAATCAGTTGTTGCCATGGTAAAGAATCTGGTGTTTCATGAAAGGACTAAACATATCAAGATTAGGTATCACTCAATCTGAAAAGCACAAGAAAAGAAAGAAGTGGAGCTGAAGCATTGCAATTCTGAAGATCAATATGCTAACATTCTAACAAAAGCTTTGCCTAAAGGAAGATTTGAAACATTGAGAAATTGTCTTGGTGTTTCCGGCAAAAGTGTCAAGGAGGAGTGTTGATAGTTGTGTGACACTTTTGTTGTCATCAAACCAATATTTTTGTTATCATTTGTCTTATGTTTTGTGTACTTATTTCTAGTCTAATAACTTAGGCAAAGTATGGTCCTGCAACAAGTTAAGTTGCTGTCATGTAAGGTTAAGTGGTAGTAGGTGGAGATAGCTGTTGAAAAATACTTTTGTGATGTATGATTGATTGTATAAAATCTCCAGCCGTGTAACACTTCATGTGTGAATAAAAAACTTATATTTCTCTCCTCTTTGTTCTTCATATACCTTCATAATAGCTAATACAGCTGCTTTGACAAAAGAATTTCATATTGTTTCTGTGATTCCATGAAGATTCTTACTAGTGTTTGTTTTATTTCAAATCATGTTTAGGCATGTTACTTGTTTTGTTTTGGATTTTTTTTTTTTTTCAAGTAGGGAAAGTTGCTTATTTTGAAAGTAACTTTTACCTTATAGTCAATTAAGTAATTACTTTACTTCTGACTATGACCAATAAAAAAATATTTATTTTAAAACTTATAAGCATACTTTTTTAAGCTTAGCTAACATGCTACAATTATTTCAGGAGAAAGAGTTGGCGGTACTGCTGTAGAAGCTTGCAGAGTGTCAAGATACGATATTTCTTCTTGGTAAGAGGTTGAAAGCTTTACGTCCTCAAACTGACTCTATAGGTTCCCCACATAGTCGGAAAAGTCAGAAGAGCGAACCCTCTACTGAAGAAGAGCCAATTATAAGTGGTTTGAATTTGCAAGATATTGATCTAGCAGAAATGAATGCTGCCTCTTCCAGCAATTTGCAGAGGGCTTGCTCCGACTCCCCCCCGGATCTGTACAGTGCCCCATTTAGTCCATCCGACTCTGAAGCATACAGTTTCTTAGGGTCGCCATTCAGTTCAAAGCATACAAAACACCATCCAAACCAATCAGGCTCCTCTTCTGCGTCATCTACCCCTACGCCAGAGAAACATTCTCGTGGATTTAGCAGATTTTTCTCCTCGAAAGGAAAGAATGGTCTGTAGTTCTTACGTCTCACTAGATTTGTTGCAGTCTGTGAAACTCGACTTTTGTAAATAATGACCAAAAATCTTTTGTACTTGCCATTCGATTGTATTTTTTTTATTTTATATAAGTTTGATATTTTGAGTTGTTTATCCATTATCGCTAAAATTAAGGATAATTCTTGCTTCAGTGTGAAGGCAACCAGCAGCTGTTGATTTGGAATCCTGTTGCCTAATAGGCCCCCGAAGACGAAGGAGAACTGCCTCAATTTTATTTTTCTATTGTTTATGTGATTATTACAAGATAATTTTGTATTACTTGAAGACAAGGGTTAGTTTGGATTAAGATCTTCTGTATTTAGCGTATGAATCAATGATAATTTATCCTCTTTTTTGGGTGAATTCATTCATTGGTGAAATTGACGTGCATTATCTTGTCACTAGTGAGATGCAGATGAATTTTTGAATTTGATAACAGGTTTATATTGGGAAGATTGAGCTATATTCCTCCATTTGAAGAGTTCTTGCTTAGATATGAAATGTAACATTTACTTTGAAACGTTCTTGATTTAGAATCTTATTACAGTTGGTTTGGAGATTTGACAGAGGAAAGGAGAATTTACTACAATATGGAAAAATATACAAAGATATTGAGTTTACAATATTGCATAACTTATCTAATTTGTGAAGAAGAGTCAACTCTATATAGGATATATGTCAAAACCCTAATAATAGTCCTAAAAATGGAAAGAGCATCAAGAAGCGCATCAAAACGTGAAATGGATCGTAGGCCGAATGCCACCGTCGCTCGAGCACCATCCTGACGGGAAACCGAGCGACGAAGCTACCACTCGAGTGATAGGTCAGCTAACTCCTATTTTGCACGCTCGAGCAAAGAGCGCGTTATGCCTAATAGGAATGCAACTAAATCACTTCTTGATCCATATTTTGACCTCTTCAAGACTCACTCCAACTAATCCACAAATACTCAATAGAATTTGGGCCAAACTTTAACACATCTCCACCTTAATATAAATTCAAGTGCAATGAACAAGACTTCAAAAATCTCTACCTGGAGACGAATTTCACTGCAAGGAATAAAATCGAATTCTTCAACAAGAATATCAAACGAATTCTCCAACGAACAAAATTCTCCACCTCTTCCCCAAAATCCAACTAGAATAAACTCAATAATTAAATGTCAACCGAATTCAAGCACTGCTTAGTAGAATTATTTCGAGTACCAAAGTTGCTTATTACCACGAGCAACAAAATCACAAAACAACTTAACAATCACCAAATACGGCAAAAGCACACCCTATAACAGAGTCAACACTACAAATTGCCTATGTAGAATGTTCTTTGCTAGACTTAACACCTTCAACCACATTTAAAACATAAGCAACTAAATAAACTTCCCTAAATCTTTGTGGAGGCCAAATATCTCTCATGGGTCTGTCTCTAGCAATTGAATAATGTGGTACCACTGCTAGTGGTGGTAAAGCGACATTACCCGTAACTTCTTAACTCGATTGAGATGTATTTTTTAACACAGACCCTAAACCAAACTTCAACAGTACCGTACCAACCGAATATCAACTAATGTGTCTAATTTCTGCTGATCGGTATCCCAATATTCTGTAGAACCCTGCAAGACATATAATTGTGACTTTTTCTGTCCCTACAGCACAACACATGCACATTTACTAACATTTAGAACTCCACCTTCACCAATGTACTTGTACCCTTTTAAATCAAAAATATTTAAAGATATAAGATTTATCTTCAAACTTGAGACAATTCTCACCTCATCAAGTGTTCTAGCATCCCACCAAACATTTTAATTCTAACCCTTCCAATACCAGCTATCTTACAAGGTGTATTATTACTCATTACCATAACACCTTTTGTAACTGTTTCATATGTTGAAAAAAAATTCCGATTGAGACACATATGAAAAGTGCAAGCCATATCAAGAATCTAATTCTTGTTAGTTTGGAGTCTCCGTCAGAAATAACCAAAAAAGTTTTCCATCACGTAGTAGTTTTCTACGATTTCGGTTTCACTTGAAGTTTCTGGTTTCTTTCCCTTCTGATTTGTAGCCATTTTTTCATATTATGTAATTTATAGCAATCCTTCTTTATGTGTCATATCTTTTTACAATAGTTACAAATTTGATTACTGAAGTTAAATTTTGATCTACCCTTTACATAACCACCATCAACAATAAGGCCATCTCTATAAGCGTCTAATCCATTAGATATTTCATCTTCTTATTTGAAAACACATCATCATATACTTCGACAATAGTGAGAGTATCGCTACTATGTAATATCGATGTATCATATTCTTCTTATTTATTTATTTTTTGTTGATGTTGCAACATGGGTGAAAACTCATAATCTATCTCAAGTGAGTGAGAGTTAAAAACACGATTGTACCTTAGATTTTCGGATTTTCGGGTGAACTTTAAAAGTTATACTCCAAACAGTAGTATGCATTACACACACATTTTAGTTCGTAAGAGTTTTATGGAATATAAAACTACAAACATAAATTCAACATTAAAACAACCATATATGGGGAGCTGAATGGCTTCTTCAGAGGAGCCAAACCAAAGGGCTTAGGCAGGCTACTGCTTCAGATTGTCCCCCTACTTGTTTGTCATTGGTATGGATGTGCTAAAACAAAAAGTAATATCCAAAATATTTATATTTTATTTAAATAATAAGGTCGAAAATATTCCAAATGATTACCAAAAACTACTAGCATTGCAATTTATATAATAACCAAACAGTAAGAACATTAGGTCATCTCCAAAGCTAGCACTATAACACCAAAATGCACCAAATTTTGGTACAAAAGCTCTCCAATGTGGCACCAAAGTTTGCACCATTTTGGTGCACAATGTGGTGCAAAATGAAGCGTTGCACCGTAAAGCGTTGCACCACACCAAAATGGTGCAAAATTAATAGTGTTGCACCAAATGTTTACTTTGCACCATTTTGCACCAAATGGTGAAAAGTCCAATTTACCCTTTTTTCTATTTGCCAAACTAATTGATGGAGGGTATTTGTGTCATTTGTAATATATTTCTTAATATAATAAATTATTATTATTATTTGCATTGAAAACAAATTTTAATAATAATTAATGCATTAATGAATTAATTAAAATTGCAACACAAAAATTGTAAAATTTCCAAAAAAAAAAAATGAAATAAAATAAAATAAAATAACAAACACGATTATTTAAAGTTAACATAAAATATATTACAACAACCAGGTACTGACATTACTCTAATATTATTTAAAGAAAACGATACATAAAACAAGTGAATGATTTAGTAATCTGGAAGATAGCTTCTAGATCCTTCAATATCGTCAAAATAATTTTCAAACAAACTAGATGAACTTTCAGATCCTTTATCTTGTTGTTGAGGTCTTTTTTATAAAATTCTTGCTTGTTCGTTTTGAAAGAATGCACGTAGGTTTGGATTTGTTGTCGAACTCAAATCTTTCAATAAAATTCTATTCTCCTCACGATATTCTTTTATTGCCAATTTCCTTTTTTGAATTTCGTAATTCTGATGTCTTTCCTCACTCTTTTTTTTTTTTTTTAAATTTTGACGAGTTGTAGAATCTCTTCTTTAATAGATGCAAGCAATTTTATACATTTTTCATCATTTTTCCTTTTAGTTTTTCTTTTTTACCCCTATAGGTCATTGAATTGAAGTATTGTCAACATTATCTTCGTTTATATTAAGAGCAAATGAAGACAATCCAGCGGATGTTGATTGTGTTGACGTGTGGTCCTCCTCCGATGAATCTGGCTGTGACAATGCAAAGTTAACATCGTCAAGGTTTTGGGAAAAAACAAGTATTACATGAAACCATGTATAACATATAAATATATCTCTTTCTCAATTGAACCTTACAATATTTTTATATTGTACTTAAACCTTATTATCTCTTTCGATAACAATAAAATTTACTAACAATTCAATTGGCGATCAAACAATTGAAAAGAACAATAAAAATGATAATAAATATCCACAATTAAACCAAATTGAAGTCAAAATAATTAATTAAAAACTAAAAATATCATAACAATGGTTGATCTCATCCTAACAATTTATAAAACCTAGCCCAACATATTGGTATTACAAGAAATCATGTTAAATGTATAGAACATCACTCGGAATTGTGAATTAATGAATTAAGGAAAATGAATCTTGATATTCTCTAATTTCTTCAAAGTAAACTTGACAAATTTTCAATAACTCTTTCGCCTCTTTGCCCAGAAATCGTAGGTTTAATCTCCAATTGATGAGTTCTTGAACTTCGCCTTTGAAATCTTCTCACAACATAAGATTTTGCCCTTCTTTTATGATGAAAATTGATGGAATATTATAGTATGAGATGTATACGAGAGATGTCTCTAATGTATTCTGCTAGGTATTTACAGGAGTCGAAAATTGATTGAAAATCACTTCTAAATTGGTTTCCAAAAGAGTTCCAATAGAATGAGGAAAGTTGCCTTCGTGCACACATGTTTTTGTCTCTGTAGAATAGTCAGTATTTTGATCATAACTTTCTTTCTAGATATCTGATTGAGGCAATGCAAAGTGCGTTGAGAATATAACTCAAAGGGCTACAACTTTATTAATTTTTCCAATTCAGATATTTATTTTGACAAAAATGGGTCTCAATCTTTCACTAAAAATTTGGAATATAACTTGTGCGATTTGAATTGATTTGTGACAATATTTTGACCACATTCCAATCATTTTTGATTTCTAATTGCATTCAATTGTCTCCTAACAATTTTCAAAGTATCATCTTGTGGTCCTAATCAACTATTTCACATTTACAATTTGATCTTCAAACTTTGTACTTCGTCATTTTTCACCAATTTCACTTATTTCTTTCATTTTCTCATTCAACCATTGAATTTTACCTATATAACATAAAATATAAAAATTTAGGATATATTTTGTTAAAAGAAATACCAAATATTGTTATTTTAGGTTCCGAATAAGTGTGTAAAATACACTTACAAAACACCCCAAACTTAAAAAATTGTTTGTCCTCAAACAAAACTATAATCTAAATAACAACAAACACGCAAGCATGTAAAAGTATTTGGTTAGACAATCTAGCTTTTTATCTAAGGATTTGAAGTCATTGTATTAAATATACAAACCGCTTGAAAGTCACAATATCGAACCAATATCCACTATTCTAGTGCAAAATTGACATGTGTGTGTGAAGAACTAAGAAGACAATCATGAATTTATAAGTTACTTCAATTCCCGATCCTCTACAGTCAAATATATCCTTTCACCTCATATGATTCACACACCACCAACTCATTATTTTTACTCTTTCTCCTATTGTGCAATCTAATGTTGAATTTTTCCATTACTATCATCATTCTCTCTATTTCAGGTGGACTCTACTAATTTCAAGTCAACCCATCAATAAACAAGGATTCTCAAATGCTTTGATTACTTCAACCTCTAGGACTAGACGGGCTAATAATCTCTCATCAAAAGTCAAGTCTTCTCAAATAAGTGTTTGGGGCTTAATTAAGGCATTTGATGTGTCTTTTGTTTCATGCACTTGTTTTGTTTTCAAAATTTCTATTTTCTTTTGCACTCTCTCTCCTTTAAGCTTTCTATATGACCCATATAACAAACTTTTAGCCGATAACTATCAAATCAGATGATTTTAGGGTATTAGATTGTAAATACCTTAACATGCTTAATAATTCGAGTTATAAAGGAGACAATCCATACATAAATTTTTACACATGGAAACCGTAAAATCACCCATAAACTATGCTAAATTTGGTCTTAAGGATAAAGAATTTAGTATGGTTTGGGTATAGCATCTATGTTAGACTAAATTAAGCTTATGAATCAACTCATTTCATCACAATGTCAAACTCAATTCTAGTGTGCATATAATATCAAGTTTTGTAGGATTAAACATCAATCAATCTAGCATGCAACCTATCAACCATTCATAAATCAACACCAAATCTCAAATATAATCATCATTGCCGGCTGCACTATCTAAATCTCACCAAATCTCACCTGTTTAAATTAATTGATTAATTTGAACAACTAATTAATTAATTAATTAATTGTTTCGATCCATCTATCTAAATTAGTTCACATGATCTTAATTACTAGAAATTTAAAATATATTCGCATATAAAAATTGATATTATATAGATATGCATTTATGTGATGAATGTATATTTAGAAGATGATTATGAACTTGATCAGTAGATGTATTGAATGGTTAATTTTAATACTTATTTTTTTGGGCCAACGAGCTTTTATTTATTTTGGACATGTGAGTTCGTTGTAATTATTATGGGCCTACGTGTCCAATTCTTTTAGGCTACGTGTCACTAGTATAGGATACATGTTGTAGCTAAATTAATTGAAGAAGTAAGAAGAGAAGGCGACCATGGAGATATAGCATTGTATGAGTCAATGTTATACTCCCTAGGAACTAACTAACTAGTTTTCCCTTTGGTTTGAGAAGGTCAGATGTATAAGTCGATAATTGTTTCCTATATGTATGTTTATTCGCATGCTAGTCCACTGGAAGTCAAGTACGAATTCCATGAATTTATGTGAGAGAGTCATAAATTTAAGTTAAAAATGGGAGTATAATTAATTTAATAAAATATCATGTTAAATTAATTTTATTAAATTAACTGATGCATTTTTCAATACATATTAATTCTTCATTCATCATCATTTACAGTTTTGAATCATGAGTAATCATATAGATTTGAGAAGCATATTGGATGCCAACAAACAATTGGACTAAGTTTTCTCGATTGACACAATCTGAGAATTGTTCTCAGGCGTGAGAAAATTGGTTGTCTTTGAGTAGGCCTTTCTAGAGACTCACTGAGTACTCGTTTGAGGAAGAAGTGGTTCCTTATAAAAAAACACAGTGATGATGATAATACTACAATGTGTGATGCTTGCAGCTATAATGATCTAAAAATGTCATATTTTAAAAGCGATAGTTTTTCCCAAATTCATGTAAAAAAGAAATTCGCGTTGATACAAGTTTTCTCCAATTTATGTGCTTTAAGTCGGTCATGTAATTAAGTATGCTCACTTAGTCTAGTTTATGTTAATTATGTTTTACATACGAAAATTTATTTTGTGACGAAGTATACTTAAGGTTTAAGCTATGTTTTATTGTCAAATTTTATTAGAGTTAGTAGTTACACAGATCTAGTTTCTATCGAATATTCGATATCAAGAGATTACATATTCAACTGTTGTAATTGTGAGCATTAGTATTCCAATATTGGGCTTAAATCAAAGTTCAAATTATTTCGTGGACAAAGGTGTAAAGAAAAAAAAACCCCATTTGAATATATAGGGATCGAGACGAAGTAGATAGAAACTTTTAGCTTATTTTATTTTTTGACAAGCCTTAATCACATTTTCAAGAGACCTCAAACATGATAGTCATAATTACCAGAAATTTAGGGATGTTAGTGATTGATTTAATTCCAAATTCTAGGACTCCTAGTTGAATTGAAATTCATCTAAATCAAGAAGGAATTTCAGCCATTTAGGACTACATTGTAACCAAACACAAGCACATGCTACGACTATAAATGAAAGAAAAGAGGGAAGAAATATATTTGAGAAGAAGAGAGGAAAGCAAAATAAAGGCATTGCATGAAATTTCTAGAATTAGTGCTTTTGAAATCCACACACACGATGCTCAAACCCTAAGACATATTTCAAAGGAGGTAGACTAAAACCCATTTTATTTCAATTCATGTTATATTTTAGCATGTATAAATGTGATTATATGTTATATATGGCTCCTTATGGGGTTTAAATATGAGCTGGTGGCATAGTAGTGCACCAGAAATGTGAACTTGGTGGCGTAGTAGTGCACCAAATGTTAGTATGTCACGTGATCATCAATATACTTATTAAAAGTTTGAATGACATGAATATATGCTTAAATTATGATACATTTGGATTTAACTTGTGTAAGAGTCTATTGAGTGTTTCTATAAAAACTTCAACCCCCTAACAATTTCAAATTAAGGCGATCAATGGCAATGTGGATGAGAGCGATGGTGCTTTAATTTGAACTCCAAAACACATCATTTAAGTCATGTTTTGATGGAGTGATTGTTTAAATTTTGAAATATTTTAAGTCAGTATTTCTTGAAAGTTTGAAGACTGAATTGTTTGATGGAAATTGTTTCTTGGTGGATAGGATATTTTTGTTGAGGTTGTTTAGTTCATCTGAGTTGAAACACCAGTGTTTAAATATTTTCAGTTTCTGCCCCTAAGTTTAAAAATTCACCCAGACCAAAATACTTGGAATTTTGAGGTAATTCCAGTTGGAAGATAGCCATATAAGTTATCTATCTCTCGGGTTTGGGATCATGAATTTTGGTTTTGTAAAACTCCAATTATGGACGTTTCCCCGAGGGCTGCCAGAATGTACCCGAGAACTAATAGATCCGGTTTTGAAATTAATTTTGACCCATCTAACGATTGAATTTGTATACAACATTTTAACCTGTAATTCTCCTATGTATAAGATGTCTACAGTCTGAAATTTGTAAATTTTGGATTTTATTTTGTCGAATGAAATTTATTTCAGAAAGCTGTACAAGCTGAAAACCTAAACTTCCCGAAAGAAAATTTCTTTAGTTTTGTAATGGATTCTCTGAAGCCTTAATGCTTCTAGTCCAAGTTAATTTCAGCATTTCATGAACAATCTAGGTAGAATTTTACAAATTAAGATCTTAGTGATGTCACAAGTTCTTGGAGTCTGGGGCGTTACAGCTTGGTATCAGAGCGCGGTTTTACTTTTCTATAGACTTGCATTAAAATATTTTTGTTTCAAATTTTCACAAACTTTATGTTGAACCAAAATTTATACTAAATTATGAGTCACCATTGTTGTCATCTCGCGCCACACCAACCGTGAGGTAAAATGAAAATTTAGATGAATTTCTTTTATGTTTCAGAAGTTATGATTGTATCGGATATAAGTCATGAAAAATTTCATGTTATGTCAAAAGTATGTGATTGAGCACGTAGTGTGGATTTTTGTACCTAGAAATGTTTGTGAGACCAACATTATTAAGATTTTAGGCCACACACCAAATTTATGATTAAGAAAATAAATATCAGTAAACCCTCTGGATTTTCAAAAATGATATTGCAGGCATGGAACCATACCAAGGATATCAAGGCATTCCTGTAGCAGCGAGTTGAATCTATGAACACTTTATTGCAGACCCTGATTAGAACATAGTCCAGCATTTAGGGCATATCCATACAGCCTATAATAGATTTGATGTACAGGTATCGGACATCAAATGCACACTCTAATTAGCATTTAGTAGAGACCTTCTACAAGCAAGGTCAACCGATTTCTATGGCAATATTGAGAGACCTAAATGATATCCACCATCCAGAGGTTGAGTATGAAAATTTTATGAGATCCTTACCTTTCATTGGGACTAATATATTGGAAGAGTTAATGTCGAGCTAGGTCATTGAAGATTTTATTTTGTTAATTTAAAAGATACGGCGTAATGGTGGAAGTGATGAAGTAGGGACATAATTCAGTGATTTTGGAGACTCGAAATAGATTTATTTGAGGTCAAATGATGTGATTACTGTCCATAAAATAAAGCAGTCTAACTGTCTAACGAATTCCAGTACATAGGTATGACTTTGAACAGTAATCCTCGGATGTATGTTTTGAATTTTAGGATGAAACCAATTTGGATGGATAGTTTGATGAACATTCTACCTCTGAGATTTGTAATCACATTGATTGGATGATCGTGGAGTTAGTTATGTGTGTTTTAGCAAAAGAAAACAGTGCTCGTGAAACTGTTTTGTTCACTTAAGGAATTTATTTGAAGGTCTTATTCGATGGATTAATCCACGAAATTTTAATATATTTTAGGGTAATATATTATGAGTTTACCCTCTAAATTTAGAATTTAGAATGATAGTTTAGGGTGTCTTCTTAGAAGTAAATTTGAAACTATATTGTTAAGAAAAACTTTGTGCACAGAAAATATAGGGACTATCTTTATTTTTAACAAGAAAGAATGACAGATAAATAAGGATGTGTATTCACTAACCATCTGACAACCAAGAATAAGTAGCCTTTTCCAAGAATAGAAGACATATTCGATCATTTGAAAGGTGCGAAGGTATTTTCGAAAAATGATTCTGTGATTTGATTATCACCAACTCATATAAAGTAATGTGATAGCTCTATGAGTGCATTTAGAACTTGATATGGGCAACTTAAAGTTTCTTTAAATCAAGGAAGTCTACTACATGCTCTTAGCTTTAGGCTTATATTTGGAAATTTTTGGGAAGAATTAAAGGTTAATGACCTTTAAAAAGAAGAATATTAGAGGACCTCTACCGAGGGTATGAATATGTGTTATTTGCGGTTAAGAAATGATCAATGAAGCTCATGTAGTATGAGAAACTAGAGGTTTTGACAAGTTTTGTTCTACATGTAGTGGACACATCATAGGCTAAACGCGGTTTTATTAAAAACAAGGGCAGTGTTTATATTTTCTATGCAGTGTGAAGTACTAGGAAGGACTTTGATCAAAGTACTTGAGCAGACCCTTAGCATTATGGCCATTAAGTCTATTAGGCTAGAAATTGATAAAAGTCTTAGGGGTGGTTTGTGACTTTTAGAGATTAAGAATGGAAGTTTTATGAGTCTAAGATTAAAGTACTTCCTCACCTCATTTCAACTATACAAGCGGAGAAGTTGCTAAAGAATGAATCTTGCCAGGGATATCATTTTAACCTTACCGAAACGCTAGAAAATGAAACAACTATGGATAGCATACCAATAATACGAAAGTATCTCGATGTATTTTTAGATGACCTACAAGGTACCTGCCTATCAGGCAGGTGGTTAAAATTTACAATTGACTTGATCCCTGGAGCGGCACTTATGTCTAAAGAACATTAGAATGGCACCTAAGGAGCTTCAAGAGTTGAAGATACAGTTGGAGAAATTGTGTAGTAAGGGATTTATAAGGCCAAATGTGTCTCCATGGGGAGCTCGGTACTGTTTGTTAAAAAAAAAGAAGGATAGGTCATTGAGGATGCACATAAATTATAAAGAGTTGAATAATTGATGATTAAAAATAAGTATCCACTCATGAGGATTGAAGATTTATTTGATCAGTTGAAGGGAGCTATGGTATTTTCGAAGATTGACTTGAGGTCAAGCTAGCTTCGGTTGAAGATTAAACAGAGTAATATACAAAAGATGGTGTGTATACCTCGCTATGTGCACTATGAGTTTATAGTTATGTCCTTCGGCTTAACAAATGCCCATGTAGCGTTTATGGACTTGATGAACCGAGTATTTCAACATCTAGATCTGTGTTTATCGATGATATATTGGTATATTCTATGGACATTTAGAAGCACGAAGATTGTCTGATGATATTGTTAGAGACTTTACGTGAGGAAAACCTTTACGCCAAATTCAAAAAAGTGTGAATTTTGGCTAGACCGTGTGGGATTCGTATGTCATGCAGTGATTGCCCATGGAATTGAATTGGACCCAGCCAAGGTCGATGTTGTGAATAATTGGCTGATATCAGCTAATTTTGGAGATGTGACGAACTTTCTAGGTTTAGCTGGCTGCTATCAACTATTCATAGAAGCTTTCTCTAAAATTTGAGGGTCCTTTAGTAAAGTTGACTCAGACGAAAGTTAGGTTCATTTGGTCTGAAAAGTATGACAAAAGCTTTCAGGAGTTGAAGGACAAACTTAGTTTCTACTCCAGTGTTTGCTATACCAAAAAGTTCAGATGGATTTGTAATCTTTATAGTAATGCATTCAACTTTGGATTGGGGGTGTGTTGATGGAAAATTGGAAGCTGATAGCATATGTCTCAAGGCAGTTGAAACAATATGAACAAAATCATCGAATGCATGATTTGGAACTTGTAGCTAGTTCATGCTCTTAAAATTTGGCATCACTACTTTATGGGAGCAAGTACGAAATTTACACTGACCAATAGGCTCTTAAATACTTCTTCACTCAAAAGGAATTAAATATGAGAAAAAGACGATGGTACGGCTGACTAATGAAGGACTACGATTGCACTATTCATTATTGTAACGCCCCAAATTCTCAGAATTCGAAGCGTTAAAAGTCTTCTTAATTTGAGCCCTTAAATGTTAACCAAATAAATTTTAAATGATAAAAGTTTTGGAATCTGAAACATTTATGAAGATGTAATGGAAATTTTTTGTCCATATAGACTTGGACAATTTGGTGAAATTTTATTTTGGAAAACATTTGAAGGAAATTCAGCAAAATACTGGTTGCACAGCAGCGGAAAGGAGGATATGTTTGGCCTAGCAAACGTTGACGAAAATTTGTGAAATTTTAATAGAGATTATAAAAATCATATATGTACAACATGTAAAAATTTGGGGTCTTGTAGATAACATTTGAAGCACGAAAATACTGTACGACTGTGCTGGACTGAAAATTCGGAACAGACCCAATGCAGTTTACTAAAACGGATATAACTTTTTCTCTAAATACTATTTTAAGGTAATTCCAAAGACCACTATTAGGAGACTCATAGGTCTTTCAAACCCCACTGATGTCACTCTAAAACATGCACTGTAGCCCAAGTTATACCATTTTCAAATTGAAGGGCAGAATCTGAAATTCAATTCAACAGTAAATAAACTTCATGCATTGTCAATTCAACATTTGTAAACATACAAGAATGCATGAGTTTTTATGAACATTTAAAGATTCACATAAGGCATAGCGGTATATTTCTATCCCCTATCGGACCCTATGATAATTTACATATGTCGAACCTATTCCCCTTCTTTCGAATGCATGAAATAAGCCACCAAACTCACACAATCATCGCGCATATAATTGTGGAGAAAAATAAATTCATATAAATCATTCAAATATCCCAAAACGTGTTTTTATTGTCACGAATATAAAACTAAGAAATAAAAATCATATTACATAGTTCATCTAGTCCTAGTACAAAATTAATCTAGCCTAGCATGGTGGGAAGAAGAAAATCAGAAAAATAAATAAAGAACGACATCACCAATTCGATTCTTGAATTGGATCTTCGTGTTCTTGGAGTTGATCTTCGCGTTCTTGCCTCTTTTCTGCTCTCAAAAGTCTTCTCCCCCATTTTTTGGACGGCCCTTGGGTTTTAAAATACCCCCCAAGATTCGTTTCCATAAGAGTTGTAGTCGAATTAGGAAACCAGAATTTTTTTCCCGAAATGGCCTGGGCTAGCGCCCAGTACAAAATGGGGCGCTCGCCCAGGCTAATTGTTTGGCTTCTGTTGATAAATTTTATTCCGGGCGGCCGCCCAGGCAAAATGGATGGAAGCTTGCCCAGGCCAAATTTTCTCCACTTTTCTTTTCCGCCCTTTTCTTCATTCTTTCTTTCATCTTAGTCCTCCTCATCAATTTACTTCAATTGTAATATTTCAACTTCCCCCCATATGCATGTTGGTCCTCAAAGCTTCATCAATTAGCCCATTTATCTTCTTTCTTTTCCAATTGCTTCAAAACAGGTCCAAAACTGAAATAGGAAAAAAGTAACATAAGTTAAGTAAAATACAATAATAAAATGACACAAAAACCTAGTAAAATGGCCCCGAATAAGTGCACAAAAATGCACTTATCAAACACCCCCAAACTAAAGCCTTTGTTCGTCCTCGAACAAAACTAAAACTTAATTCCACATAAAACGTGGTTTAATGACCTGCCGTGTCTCAGGATTGGACTTAGTACTAAACAAAATGAACAACTACACCCGTGCAAAATCAAATCAATCTCCGCATGTTACATGCATAACTTGATGTGTATGTGTGTGAAAACTCATGCTAACATATTAAGATCATGATTAGCTCAACACCTGACCCAAAGTAGTCAAATATTTCTTTACTTCGCTCGAGAGATGCACACACCCCCAAACTAATTCTTTTCATTCTATTATCCTGGGATGTGCTCTAAAGTTGAACTCATTTACATCTACTCCTTGCCCTCTCTTAGTTCGGATGTATCAGACTATTACAAATTCACATTTTAATGAGTAGAGATTCTCCTAATTTTGATTACTTCAACCTCAAAAATTAAACTAAGTTACTCGCCTCGTATTAGAGATATAGTTTTATTGACCGAATGTCTGGGGCTTAATCAATGTAATGCATACATATATGTATGTATGTTATTCATCCATATTTTTTTTCTTTATCTTTTATCTTTTTTTTTTTTTTTTTGGTAACATCTTCTCATTTGCTTTCTATATAACCCTTGTAACGAGTTTTAGGCCGATGACTCCCAAGTCAGATGACCATAGGGCACCAGGTTTTAAACCCTTGCAGGCTTAATCACTCGAGTTATACATGCTCGAAAAGATATTTTTATTTACTCAAAGATTAATGCAATGCCCCTTTTCTTTTAGACATCCAGTTTCTAAAACTAACCTCTAACTTAAAACTTTCACCTCGTCTTCATCTCATTGGTTTAAGATAATCCACACAATAAATATCATGCACGGAACCCCTACTCATCTCAATGTTCCCTTGCAACCATTCAACTACCTCCAAACTATTCTAAAAATGGACCATGGTTTAGCACAAAAGAGGTTATTCGGGTTTATTCACTATGTTCAACTATTTCTAAGTAATGAACCAAATCATCAACTCAATATGTAAACATGAGTGTTGTGCACTAAAAATGTCAAGTTTAGCATTCACAAGCTTTGACTAATCTAATAGTGCGCTATTTTCACCATTCACAGTTCATACCTAGTCCAATATTCACATCATGGTCGGCGAAGTTATCAAACCCACACAAGCACACAAAATTCTAAATTAATGCTCGAGAATAAACAACTGAAAACTAAAAACTGAAAGTAACTAATAGAAAATTTCACAAAAGATTTTTATTTTTTTTTTATTTTTTTAATCACACGAAACAATCACACAAAAACTGCAGTAACATGATGAATGAAATATTTTCACCCCCAAACTTATATAGAACATTGTCCTCAATGTTCAAAGAATAACAAAATGCCAACTTAGCAACACATAAAGTTAAGGACAATTTCACAAAAGATAAAGAACAAGGGACTAGGGATACTTCCCTGATCACTGTAGATATGGATTTGAAGATGATGAAGGAAGAAAAATGTGGACCATGCATAAACTATTTTGTGACCTGTAGAGACGATGAAAAAGTAATCTTTTTAAAAATTAAAAAAAACTAGAAAAAAAAAAAGAAATTCATAATCTAATGCATAATACGAAATAAATAAAAAGGAAGAATTGTTGGGTTGCCTCCCAACCAGCGCTAAGTTTATAGTCTATAGCCCGACTTTACTTCGGTAAGCTCATGGTGGTTCAAGTCGAAGGATTTCACCATTGTACACCTTGCAATTTCCAGCTTTGCATCCTCTGTTAGCCCTCCAAACTTTGAATTCACCGTTTTCGTCTCTACCAAGAAGTCCTCCTAATTTTGGTTTCTTCTTCTGGCAATTTTGTTGAAGGGATAGTTTGTCTTCATTAATACATTGACACTCTTCGAGGGCTGATGGTTGTTTGGATGGACTATATAATGTAAAAACTTCTTGCTCATCATCTACCCTCAAGATTAGCTCACATTTCTCCATATCAATCAAAGTTCGACCTGTTCTTAAGAATGGTCTTCCCAAGATTATTGGAATGTTTCTATCTTCTTCGATGTCCAGAATAAGAAAATCCGCTGGAAAGATGAATTTTCCCACTTTAATTAGCACGTCTTCTATAATCCCTCTAGGGTGGGTAAGGGATCTATCAGCCAGCTGCAGAGTCACTGTTGTTGCTTTAGCCTCTCCCACACCAAGTTTCCTGAAAATAGAAAGTGGCATCAAATTAATACTTGCACCAGTATCACATAAAGCATTAAAAGTACCAAATTTTCTCCAATTGAAATAGGTAATGTGAAACTCCCTGGATCCTTGAGCTTTGGAGGCAGTTTCTTTTGTAATCTGGCACTACTCTCCTCTGTCAGTGCTACCGTTTCATATTCTAGAAGCTTTTTCTTCTTTGATATCATTTCTTTCAGAAATTTTGCATAGCTTGGAATTTGTCTTATTGCGTCCACGAACGGGATATTAATGTGGAGCTTCCTTAGTATATCCAAAAACTTCTCAAATTGTTGGTCTCGCTGGTGTTTCTTCAATCTTTGTGGGAATGGAATAGGAGGCTCATAAGGATTGATAGGAACGGTTGCCTTAACCACTTGGTGTATCCGAACTCTCTTTGGTAGATGTCTCTATCATTTGTTCGATCTGCTCCACTTGCTCCTCATCTCGAAGTAGGTACTGTTTCCTTACTCACAGCAGGTCTCTTGACATGAATTTCTCAGCTTGCACTCCACTCCTGAGTGGTGATTGCGTTCGCGTCAGATGGATCCTCAATTCCTTCAGTCCCCAAAATACGTATGACCATTACCTGCTCCTTTGGATTAGTCTCAGTATTGCTTGGCAGGGCACCTGGTAATCTGCTTGTTATAACATGTGCAATCTGCCCAACTTGAGTTTCAAGGTTTTTAATAGTAGCACCCTGAATTTGGAAATTCGTTTCAGTCTTTCTCATGAACTGGTTAGTTGTTTCCATGTATTTATCCGTCTTTTCCATGAGTTTTGCAAACATCTCCTCCAACTGGGGTTTCTTCTCCTGCTGAAACTGCCCTTGAGCTCGATTGTGATTTTGATTTTGGTTCTGATATTGATTTCCACCCCAAGAGAAATTTGGATGATTTTTCCACCCCGGATTGTAAGTGTCAGTTTGGGGGTTGTTGTGCTGATGTTGACCCCACTGGGCATACTCCACTTGTTCTATACCTTGTGCCAGAATTGGACAATTTGATGTGTTATGATCTGCTCCACATACCTCACAACTTGGCTTTTTGACTTGTGCTAAATTTGCTGTTTGTGATATGCTCTCCACCTTGTGAAATAAGGAATCAATCTTAGCAGATAAGGCCGAGTAGGTATTTACCTCGTAGACTCCAGCTGATTTATTAGTACCCACACGCTCAGAAGACCACATAGCTGAAGTGTTCCCCATTCTCTCAAACAACTCCCATGCTCCATCAATCGTTCTTGTGGTTAGGGAGCCATTTGATGATGAATCCACCATGCTCCTAAAAGAAGGAAGTAGCCCTGTATAGAAAAATCTGATCTGTGTCTTTCTGTCGAAACCATGTTGAGGACATTTCCTTAGCATGTTCTTGAACCTATTCCAAGCTTCATCAAATAACTCGGACTCACCCTGACTGAAGATTGATATTTCATGCCTCATCTTCGCTACTTTGGCTGGAGAGAAAAATTTAGTACAGAATTTGTGAGCCAGATCATTCCAAGTAGTAATACTCGCCACAGGAAGTGAATCCAACCATTCGAGTGCCTTATCTCGTAGGGTGTGTGGGAATAACCTAAGCCGGATAGCGTCTTCTGATATTCCTTGGTACCTAAAGTGTTGACACATATCCAAGAACCGAGATATATGTGTGTGTGGATTTTCATTTGCCAACCCGTAAAACTGATGCCCATTCTGGAAGAGTTGGATGACATTAGTTTTCAGCTGGAAATTCGGTTGTTCGAATGGAGGGTACACGATGGTGGATTGACTCTGGACAACGAAGGGTGATAAGAAATCCCCAAGCAATGTATTTCCGTCTTCTCCTTCCTCAACATTTCCTGGAATTGCAGGGAACTGATTTGCCATTGGTAGTTGTTCTTGATTTCCCTGTTGTGCTGCTCTAACTTTCCTTTGCCTGCGATGAAAAGTCCGTTCAATCTCCAAATCCGTTGGAAGTAGTTTACCGCCAAGCGACCTTAGCATGCAAACCTAAGGCAAAACAAAAAAAAAATAGTAGCACTTAGATTAATCTAAATAGAAATGCTAAATAAAATACGTAAAATAAAAAAAAATAAAAAGTAAAGACAAGTTCGAATTAGTGTCTAAGTAAATAAAATCAAACTTAAAATCAATCCCCGGCAACGGCGCCAAAAACTTGTTCACGAAAATTATTGTTCGTTTTAAATCACTTCAAGTGTACGGTTCGTAACAAGTAATAGAGTGGAATTGAAAATTTCGGATATCGTACCCACAGAGATTGTAATTTGATTCTAATTACCGAAACCTTAACCGAAACTATAAAAAGATGAGAATGTTTGTTTTGATAAATTTATAACTAATCTAATACTAAACATGCAAATATGAATGAATGAATTAACTAAATGCAATTTGGCAATTGATGTAAATTTGAGTTTTTCTAATATTTGATGAATGTACTAGGATCACGAATCCCTATGCAATAATATTTTTAAACTTAGTTTCACACCTTGACACACGGTTGGAATAAAGAAGAATCAATGCTCCTAAATTATCTAACAATCTCTCTCGAGTAGAGTTAAACCTATTCAAATATGCGACCCGACTATATTTCTATGACGGATGCAAACATACAAGAATGCATGAGTTTTTATGAACATTTAAAGATTCACATAAGGCATAGCGGTATATTTCTATCCCCTATCGGACCCTATGATAATTTACATATGTCGAACCTATTCCCCTTCTTTCGAATGCATGAAATAAGCCACCAAACTCACACAATCATCGCGCATATAATTGTGGAGAAAAATAAATTCATATAAATCATTCAAATATCCCAAAACGTGTTTTTATTGTCACGAATATAAAACTAAGAAATAAAAATCATATTACATAGTTCATCTAGTCCTAGTACAAAATTAATCTAGCCTAGCATGGTGGGAAGAAGAAAATCAGAAAAATAAATAAAGAACGACATCACCAATTCGATTCTTGAATTGGATCTTCGTGTTCTTGGAGTTGATCTTCGCGTTCTTGCCTCTTTTCTGCTCTCAAAAGTCTTCTCCCCCATTTTTTGGACGGCCCTTGGGTTTTAAAATACCCCCCAAGATTCGTTTCCATAAGAGTTGTAGTCGAATTAGGAAACCAGAATTTTTTTCCCGAAATGGCCTGGGCTAGCGCCCAGTACAAAATGGGGCGCTCGCCCAGGCTAATTGTTTGGCTTCTGTTGATAAATTTTATTCCGGGCGGCCGCCCAGGCAAAATGGATGGAAGCTTGCCCAGGCCAAATTTTCTCCACTTTTCTTTTCCGCCCTTTTCTTCATTCTTTCTTCCATCTTAGTCCTCCTCATCAATTTACTTCAATTGTAATATTTCAACTTCCCCCCATATGCATGTTGGTCCTCAAAGCTTCATCAATTAGCCCATTTATCTTCTTTCTTTTCCAATTGCTTCAAAACAGGTCCAAAACTGAAATAGGAAAAAAGTAACATAAGTTAAGTAAAATACAATAATAAAATGACACAAAAACCTAGTAAAATGGCCCCGAATAAGTGCACAAAAATGCACTTATCAGATAGCATACCAATAATACGAAAGTATCTCGATGTATTTTTAGATGATAGGCTAGGTACCTGCCTATCAGGCAGGTGGTTAATTTACAATTGACTTGATCATTGGAGCGGCACTTATGTCTAAAGAACATTAGAATGGCACCTAACTAGATTCAAGAGTTGAAGATACAGTTGGGAGAAATTGTGTAGTAAGGGATTTATAAGGCCAAATGCGTCTCCATGGGGAGCTCGGTACTGTTTGTTAAAAAAAAGAAGGGTAGGTCATTGAGGATGCACATAAATTATAAAGAGTTGAATAATTGACGATTAAAAATAAGTATCCACTCCCAAGGATTGAAGATTTATTTGATCAGTTGAAGGGAGCTATGGTATTTTCAAAGATTGACTTGAGGTCAAGCTAGCTTCGGTTGAAGATTAAACAGAGTGATATACAAAAGATGGTGTGTATACCTCGCTATGTGCACTATGAGTTTATAGTTATGTCCTTCGGCTTAACAAATGCCCATGTAGTGTTTGTGGACTTGATGAACCGAGTATTTCAACAACATCTAGATCGGTTTGTCAATGTGTTTATCGATGATATATTGGTATATTCGATGGGCGTTTAGAAGCACGATATCTGATGATATTGTTACGCCAGGAAAACCTTTACGCCAAATTCAAAAAAGTGTGAATTTTGGCTAGATCGTGTGGGATTCGTATGTCATGCAGTGATTGCCCATGGAAATGAATTGGACCCAACCAAGGTCGATGTTGTGAATAATTGGCTGATATCAGCTAATTTTGGAGATGTGAGGACTTTTCTAGGTTTAGCCGGCTACTATCAGCTATTCATAGAAGCTTTCTCTAAAATTTGAGGGTCCTTTAGTAAAGTTAACTCAGACGAAAGTTAAGTTCATTTGGTTTGAAAAGTATGACAAAAGTTTTCAGGAGTTGAAGGACAAACTTAGTTTCTACTCCAGTGTTTGCTATACCAAAAAGTTCAGATGGATTTGTGATTAATAGTAATGCATTCAAGTTTGGATTTGGGATGTGTTGATGGAAAATGGGAAGCTGATTAGTGTATGCATCAATGAAGTTGAAACAATATGAACAAAACCATCGAATGCGCGATTTGGAACTTGTAGATGTAGTTCACATTCTTAAAATTTGGCATCACTACTTGTATGGGAACACGTGTGAAATTTACACCGATCAATAGAGTCTTAAATAGTTCTTCACTCAGAAAGAGTTAAATATGAGACAAAGACGATGGCTGCAGCTAATGAAGGACTACGATTGCACTATTCATTATTGTAACGCCCCAAATTCTCAGAATTCGAAGCGTTAAAAGTCTTCTTAATTTGAGCCCTTAAATGTTAACCAAATAAATTTTAAATGATAAAAGTTTTGGAATCTGAAACATTTATGAAGATGTAATGGAAATTTTTTGTCCATATAGACTTGGACAATTTGGTGAAATTTTATTTTGGAAAACATTTGAAGGAAATTCAGCAAAATACTGGTTGCACAGCAGCGGAAAGGAGGATATGTTTGGCCTAGCAAACGTAGACGAAAATTTGTGAAATTTTAATAGAGATTATAAAAATCATATATGTACAACATGTAAAAATTTGGGGTCTTGTAGATAACATTTGAAGCACGAAAATACTGTACGACTGTGCTGGACTGAAAATTCGGAACAGACCCAATGCAGTTTACTAAAACGGATATAACTTTTTCTCTAAATACTATTTTAAGGTAATTCCAAAGACCACTATTAGGAGACTCATAAGTCTTTCAAACCCCACTGATGTCACTCTAAAACATGCACTGTAGCCCAAGTTATACCATTTTCAAATTGAAGGGCAGAATCTGAAATTCAATTCAACAGTAAATAAACTTCATGCATTGTCAATTCAACATTTGTAATTTATAGTTGATATGCAAAGTACATATAACTGGATGAGATAAACATCAAAAACACTGTTAAGAGTGTCATATAAGCATTCATAAAAGATTTACACAACTGGAAATTATTTTTACTAGAAAAGCATTTCAAACTGCCGAGCACATGCCACTAAGGCAAACCACTGCCATGCCTCGATTTAACGTGTGAAATTTTAATAGGGTGAGTATCATGACTAATACTCAGTAGGAAGACACTTATGTAATTGGTAAAAATACATATTTTCAGAAATGCAAACTTTGGTTATTTGTGTCACCGTCAATTTTGCAAGGCGAACCGGTGATCAGTCAGTCCGCTCACTCTTAGGTTTTAATAACCTAACATAAATCATCTCTTCATATTTTATTTAAACCACCAAATGATGATCCCTTCATGATACCAAACGGTGCTTCCTTCATGACACTAGACAGTGCTTCGTATCTTATCTGAATCACCAAACAGTGCTTCCATCATAGGTAACCCAATAACACATTTAATGCAAATTGAAAACGAATAATTCTTACATCACTTACAAAAGTGCCGAAAATCACCCTACCTTAAATGCTTGGATTTTGAATATCCTTTTACGTCCAATTTGAAATAAAATGCAGCGCACTCTAGCCTCTTCTTCAGAAAATTCTCAGATTTAAAGGTTTCTTTAATCTATGGAAAAGGGTAAGTGGAATTTTATGTGTTTAAAAATTGGGATTTGTGAGACAAAGGTGGACGCAGTAGTTTGAATTTGTTATCAAAATATTTTAAAGCAAAATGGGACGGTTTTTTGCATTGGCAAAACTGGAAGTTATGTTTTCAAAATAAAATAAAATAAATGGGAACGTGCGGCAGCAACCAAAATGGGTAAGTGGTTAATTAAAATGGCAGCCAAGTAGGAAGTTTGTTACATTTCCAATACCAAAAATGGATGTGGTCGGCAGTTAACTAAAGTGGATAAGTGGGAGGTTTATCTTGTTTTCAAATATCAAATTGAAATTGAATGTTGCAGTTAACTAGAGTGGCAGCCAAGATAAGTGGTAAGTTTGTTTTGTTTTCAAATACAAAAAAAAATGGATGTGGCAGGTTACATTTTCAAATGAACGGATTTGGGTGGTTACAACATTTAGTGGTAGACGGTTACGGCATTTAGTGGTTGAATCAAATGGGATGAATTTGGGCTTGTTTGGTACAATGTAATCGGTTTATCTAATTTGTAAAATTTAAACACTAAACATGTATGCAACAATTAAAATAACGCGTGTCGTCAAAATAAATTAAAAAGAATTTTTGTTTACTAGAAATACGATACCTCACAAAAATTTTATAACAAGTGCGCGAAACTTTACTATCGTGACCAAAACTTTAAATTGAACTCTTACGAAGGGTCGTAGCGACTTAATAATATAACTCAAATTATTTTTGAGTTATACAAGAAAATTTTATTTGAAAACAACATAACAATTTTTTTTTTCCAGTCGCTACAATTATCATCTTGGTAAGGCTAATGTAGTCGCAGACGTACTACGTAGGAAGAAGGTGGGTTAGTTATGAGTTTTGAGAACATAACGAAAGCAATAATTAAGAATTTTGAAAATCTGAAAATTGAGGTGCTAATGCCACCAACTCGAACAACAGAGAAGTTGGCAGATAAAGCTAAAACTTAGGGACAAGATAATGGAGGCTCAGAAAGATGACCCATTCTTGGAGAAGATGAAGGCTACTATCGGAACAAAGAAATGGAAAGATTTTGAGATAACCAAGGATAAAGCGTAACATGTATAGAGGTCAACTTTGTGTACCTAAAGATGAAGGACTTTGGAATGAGATTATGATAGAAGCTCACTCTGTCCCTTATGCAGCATAACCAGGCTCCCCAAAATGTATCAAGATCTGCGTAGTTTATTTTGGTGGAGGAATATGAAAGGGAGAATAG
Source organism: Fraxinus americana (assembly GCA_035079005.1). Taxonomy (NCBI): domain Eukaryota; kingdom Viridiplantae; phylum Streptophyta; class Magnoliopsida; order Lamiales; family Oleaceae; genus Fraxinus; species Fraxinus americana. The sequence continues at coordinate 5,568,249 of CM068727.1, read as the reverse complement.
CTCGTTTTGTATCGAAGTGTTAAAGTCGAGCATTAGAGGCCATCAGGGCTATTGAATCCAATAGATACAATGGAATGGAGGTGGGAGAAAAAAGAAATGGACTTTGTTGTGGGTTCCCTAGGTCAACAAAGGTCATGACGCTATCTGGGTGATAGTGGATCGATTGACAAGTTTTGCTCACTTTCTCCTGATCAGAATGAATTTTAATATGAATCAATGTACACATCTCTATGTTAAAGAGATACTCAAACTCCATCGAGTACTAGTGATTGTATAAGACAAAGGCTCAAGAATTACATCAAGGTTATGGAAGAGTTTATAAACAACGATGGGAACTAAGTTGACTTTTAGTACTACTTACCATTCCCTGATGGGCATTTGGAACTAACAATCCAAGTTTTAGAGGATACGTTGAGTGCTTGTATATTAGACTGGGATGGAAATTGGGAAATTCACTAGCCATTAGTAGAATTTGCCTACAATAATAGTTTTCAAGCTACTATTAGGATGGCACTGTATGAGGCTTTATATGGTTGGCGGTGTTTTTCGTGGGTATCCTGGGATGAATTGGGTGAAAAGAAAATGTTAGGTCCTGAACTTGTTGGGAAAACAGTTGAGGCAATTGAAAAGATCAGAATGAGAATTAAGATAGCTCAATACAGAAAAGTTACATTGACAAAAGAAGGAAAGAATTGGTGTTTGTCGTCGGGGAAAAAGTTTTTTTAAAGGTGGCACCTATGAAGGATGTACTATGATTAGGAAGGAAAGGAAAGTTGAGATCAGTTCATTTGAGATTCTATAAAGAGTTGGAAATGTGGCATATCGCTTAGCATTGCCACTAGAATTATCAGTCGTGCAGGACGTATTTCGCATCTCTATGTCGAGGAAATGTCTTCATGACCTCGAGTCATGTAATCAAGGGTCATTCAGTTGATTTACCGAAAGATCTAACCTACGAGGAATCACAAGCTAAGATATTAGAAATTAAGGTCTACTTGGTGAGAAATAGAGTAATGCCATTAGCAAGGATCTAGTGGTGTAATTGGAGGCAACTTGGGATAGGGAAGAAGAGATTAAGGAAAGGACAAAGATTTATGACCAAGTAAGCTAAATTTCGAGGGCGAAATTATTTTAAGGGGGGGAGGGCTATAGCGATCAAAAAATTTCATGTTTTAAAAGTGATAGTTTTTACCAAAATCTTGTAAGGAAGAAATTCGTGTTGGTACAAGTTTTCTCTAATTTATGTGCTTTAAGTTGGTCATGTAATTAAGTATGCTCACTTAGTCTAGCCTATGTTAATTATGTTTTACTTATAGAAATTTATTTTGTGATGAATTATACTTAAGGTTTAAGCTATGTTTTATCGTCAAATTTTATTAGAGTTAGTAGTTACAGAAGTCGTTATTCAGTTAAGACTTCTAGTTTCTATCGAATATTCGATATCAAGAGATTACATATTCAACTGTTGTAATTGTGAGCATCAGTATTCCAATATTGGGCTTAAATCAAAGTTCAAATTATTTCGTGGACAAAGGCCTAAAGAAAAAAAATAATCCATTTGAATATATAGGGATCGAGACGAAGTAGATAGAAACTTTTAGCTTATTTTATTTTTTGACAAGCCTTAATCACATTTTCAAGAGACCTCAAACATGATAGTCATAATTACCAGAAATTTAGGGATGTTAGTGATTGATTTAATTCCAAATTCTAGGACTCCTAGTTGAATTGAAATTCATCTAAATCAAGAAGGAATTTCAGCCATTTAGGACTCCATTGTAACCAAACACAAGCACATGCTACGACTATAAATGAAAGAAAAGAGAGAAGAAATATATTTGAGAAGAAGAGAGGAAAGGAAAATAAAGGCATTGCATGAAATTCCTAGAATTGGTGTTTTTGAAGTCTACACACACGGTGCTCAAACCCTAAGACATATTTTAAAGGAGGTAGACTCAAACCCCGTTTTATTTCAATTCAAGTTATATTTCAGAATATGTTATATGTGGCTCCTTATGGGGTTTAAATATGAGCTGGTGGCATAGTGGTGCACTAGAAATGTGAACTTGGTGGTGCAGTAGTGCACCAAATGTTAGTATGTCGCATGATTGTCGATATGCTTATGCTTATTAAATGTTTGAATGACATGAATATATTCTTAAAGTATGATATGCTTGGATTTAATGTGTGTATGAGTCTATTAAGTGTTTCTATAAAATACTCATCCCCCTAACAATTTCAAATTAAGGTGATCAATGGCAACGTGGATGAGAGCGATGGTGCTTTGATGTGAACTCCAAAAGACATCATTTAAGTCATGCTTTGTTCCAATAATTTTTTAAATTTTGAAATGTTTTAAGTTAGTATTTCTTTAAAGTTTGAAGAACGAATTGTTTGATGAAAATTGTTTCATGGTGGATAGGATATTTTATTGTGGTTATTTAGTTCATTTGAGTTGAAAAACCAGTGTTTAAATATTTTCAGTTTCTGCCCCAAGTTTAAAAGTTCACCCAGACTAAAAAACTTGGAATTTTGAGGTGGTTCCAGTTGGAGAAGATATCCATATGAGTTATCTATCTCTTGGATTTGAATAATGAATTTTGGTTTTGTAAAACTCAAGTTATGGACGTTTCGTCGAGGGTTTCCAGGATGTACCGGAGAACAAATAGATCCGGTTTCAAAATAAATTTTGACCCATCTATCGATTGAATTTGCATACGAAATTTTAACGTATAATTTTCGTATATATAAGATGTCTATATTTTATATTTTGTAAATTTTGGATTTCATTTACTCTTCGAATGAAATTTATTTCATAAAGTTGTACAAGCAGAAAATCTAAACTTTCCGAAAGAAAATTTATTTAGTTTTGTAACGGATTCTCTAAAGTGTTAATGCTTCTAGTCCAATTTAATTTCCGCATTTTATGAACCATCTAGGTAGAACTTTACAAATTAAGATCTTAGTAATGTCACGAGTCCTTAGAGCTCGGGGCGTTACAACAGCTATGCTACCGAGTTACAAAAGCAACATGAGGGTATGGATGCTAAGACCATGATTTTTCATCTCAGTAAGTTGTATGATGAATAATCACGTGTGAGAAGATATAAGACTTTCAAACAACTATACCAGTGTAAAATGGTAGAAGGATTTTGAGTCTTTGCTCATTTACTGAAGATGCTTAGGTATATTGAGAAGTTGTCTAAAATGGGTTCAGTCATGGACCATTAACTAAGTATTAACTTGGTTTCATAATCTCTGCTAGAGATTTATTCAAAGTGTATTATGAATTTAACATGAATAAGTTCGAGTGTACACTCATTGAGTTGTTGAACATGCTTAAGACTTTTCAACCCAACATCAAAGTTAGTAATAAACAAGTCTTGGCCATTGATTTTCCTAAGGACTAAGAGGAAGTCTAAAGGAGAATTTGGCAAAGCATCTAAAATGGTTAAGCTAGTCAAAGTAAATGAGGACATTATCAAGTCCGATGAACTTTACTATCATTATGGAATGAGAGATCATTGGAAGAGAAACTACATAGCTTATATCTATTTCATTAACTTTATGGGTATTAAATATATGGATCTCATATTTATATAAATATGCAGAAGATAAAAGTAAGTAGACCACTGTAAAATGGAGAATTGATTGGGAAGTTGGAAATAAAGCAAGGATTGCTACATTACTTGTGTGAACATACTTTTTGCTATTGCCTTCAGGCTTAGTATTAAAAGTAGAGAAATATTATTTGGTTCCTACCATTACCAAGAATGTTAATTCAATTTCATGTTTGGACATGAATTATATAATTAATGTTAAGTACAATTATTGTTTTTTTTTTTTATCGTGATAAGATTTTAATGGTTATGGTAAATTACATAGTGACATATATTTCAAATACTGAGTATTCTATAAGAAGTATAGAAATCAAAAGGTGTAAAAGTGATAACCTATATTTGGCATTGTACACTTAATCATATAAATAAAAAAAATGCATTTCCAAATTACATATAGATGGATATTTGGGTTCAACTGATTTTAAATCATTAGACAAATGTGAATCATGCTTGTTGGCAAGATGACCAAATTTCCTTTTACTTGAAAAGGAGAAAGAGGTGAACAATTACTAGGCTTAATACATAGTGATGTATGTCAATTACTACTAGATGAGGTTTATTTTATTTTATTACATTTACTGATGACTATTTGAGAAATTGTTATGTATACTTGATGAAATTCAAGCATAAAACCCTTGAAAAGTTTAAGGACTTCAAGTTATTAGTAGAGAACTAATTAGGTAAATGTATTTTCATACTAAGATTTGATCGAGGTGGAGAACATCTTAAAGGTAAAATTTTAGATTCTAAAAGAGAATAGGATTCCCTAGAAGTGGATACCGCCACATACATCACAGCATAATGGTGTATTTGAAAGGAAGAATCACACATTATTTGATATGGTGCGATCAATGATAAGCTATGCAAACCTTCCAAAATCATTTTGATGTCATGCATTAATTTTCGTGTGCTACACAATAAATTGTGTTCCATCGAAATCAGTTGACAAAGTTCCATACGAGTTATAGAAAGGCAAAAGGCACACTTGTCTCATATTAAAGTTTAGGGGTTGTTATGCTTATACAAAGCATCTGGAATCAGATAAGCTTGAATCTAAATTTGATAAATATATATTTGTGGGATATCTAAAAGAAACAAACAAATATCAATTCTATAATCCCGTTGAGAAGAAAGTGTTCGTCTTAAGACATGCTATAATTCTAGAAAAAAAATTCATTCTAGAAGAGGACACTAGGTGCAAATTAGAACTTGAAGGAATTCAAGAATCCACACACACACACACACACATATAGTTGACCAAGTAGATGAACCCGAGTCTAATCCCACACTTGTTGAGAAATAAATTCTTGATCAGAGACTCCTGAGGACACGTTAGCTCCACATAAATCTAGTATGATCATTCGATCTCTTAGTAGGTAAAACTTCACAATTACTAATCACTAATCATGTATTACTAATCAATGATGATGAACCTACTAATTATGCAGATGTAAAGTCACGGGTTGACTCAAAGAGATAACATGAGGCCATGGAATTCGAGATAAACTCAACGTATGTACACAAGGTTTGGACCTTGGTCGACTCACTTAATGAGATAAAATCCATAGATTGTAAATGAGTTTACAAGAAAAATGTCAACATGAATGGAAACACCTATATGTACAAAGCAAGGCTCGTAGCAAAATGTTATAAACAAAGATAAGGAGTTGATTTTGATAAATCCTTTTCACTTGTAGCCATGCTAAAGTCAATTCAAATTTTACTAACAATAGCTGCATATCATGACTATGAGATATGACAAATAGATGTCAAAATTGTTTTTCTTAATGAGAACTTGAAAGAGGAAGTGTACATGACACAGCCCGATGGTTTTGAACCAAAAATGCTAACAATGTATATAAGCTAGATTGATCTACATATGGATTGAAGCAAGCTTATAAGAGATGGAATCTATATGGATTGAAGAAAGCCTCTAAGAGTTGGAATCTTCACTTCGATTAGACAATCAAAAAGTTTGATTTTATAAAAAATGAAGATGAACCTTTTGTTTGCAAGAAGACAAGTGGGGGTGCTACGTATTCCAAATATTATATGTAGATGGCATATTATTAATAGGAAATGACGTCCCTATGCTTCAATTGGTGAAATTGTGGTTGTCAAAGAATCTCTCCCCGAATGATATGGGAAATGCAACTTGATATATAGAGATAGATCCAGATGATTGCTTGACCTATCTCAACCTACATAGATAAAAGATTTTATATGAATAAACTGAGAGTTCATTAATACACTAATGCTAACTTCCAGTTGGACTAGGATAATATCAAATCTCAATAATGATATGAGTGTACTCTTAATAATGAAATAGTTAGTTGGAAAGGTTCAAAACAAGAAATAAATGCTGATTCAATAACAAAAACCTAATGCATCATTGCTTCAAATGCAACAAATGTTGTGGTCTGCATCCGAAAGTTCATCAATGAACTTGAAATAATTCTTAATATTGTTGATTCCATACATTTGTATTGTGATAACAATGGAGTTATCTCGCAAACAAATAAATTAAGATCTCATCAATAATCTAAACATGTGTTAAGATGGTATCATATTATCAGAGATATAATATAAAGAAATGACATAATGAAAAAAATGAGTTCCCACAATTGATAATATTGTAGACAAAGAGTTATCGTAGCATAAATATGATCGTTTGTAGACCTTTACGGTAAACGATACATAAGTGATTAGGTGGGAGTTTGTAAGTATTCTGCCATCCAGTCAATTTTGGACGTGAACACTTTTAATATGATTAACGCATTTTATTTATGACAGATCTATTATTTAATTGCATTACTATTTTAATAAATTATATTAACAGAGAGTCCGTAAATTTAAGTCTTAGTAACTTGTTAATCACAAAGAGTTGTCATAGTAAGAAACAAATTATACATGACTGAATCTTATATTGTTTGTAGTCGCAAGTAGTAATGACGGATATTGTTATTATAGATAGACCATCATGTGTGACATTTTTCACATGTAGCTAGTCTCATAAACTAAAATATAATGATATTTAAATGGACAAGTGGATGTTTTGTTAAAAGAACAAAAACATTGGAGATTCGTTGGAGGAATTCCACTTGGATAATTATCTGAATGTCAGTGATTATTCTTCAACCTTTGGTAGTGGAATTGGCCATTCGACTTTAGGTCGTCATGTACCTTATATGAGGAAAATGATACTTTGATGATATTTAATGTTGCTTTGCTAAGAGTCACTAAAATGATGTTGTTCGGGTATGTCAAGAATCATATGAAGGTCGTGGATGATCAGTTAAAGATTTTTCACTTAAATAGTAGGAGATTATGATCTATATTTCATTCGTTTAAGTTGATAACGAAATTCTTGGCTAACGTGTGTTCATAAGTCGAAAAGAGCATTCGACTAATATTGACTTAAGAGTTGCATGAAAGATATGATCAATAATCAAGATTGACATACTTTCATATCTCGTAATTGATCGAATCATATTGATGAATGAATTATAGTTTCACGGTAAATAAATAAGTCTTGTTTTGTCATACCACATAACACTTATCGTTACATGTATTGCCCTGATATATTGGTAGACGTCAATTTGAGACAATGAATGTCAATTAATTAATTTAGGTGAATTAACGACAAATTAAAAGGGTGTTTTAATTTATTTTCTTTTGATTAGATCAAAATAATAATTTACGTCGTTAGATATCGTGATGGAAAATCTAATGAGTCTCACACAAAAAAAGAGAACTGGAAGAATGTCATTACTAATTATTAATCCACATGTGTTGGATATTTGTAGAATTAATTAATTGTGTTGCTTATTAATGGACTTAAGTTAATTAATTAGATTAATTAAGTTCTGTGCTAACTATAATTAATTAGATTAATTAAATACTGGACCGACATGTTTAATGGGTGAGTCAAACCCAATTAAACTTTTATTAAGAAGTTGTTAGAATTTGAGAGATAATAACATACATTCATAATCTCGCTTATAGAAATTATAATCTTTCATTCTTGTTCCCATATGTGGATTACTATTGGGGACTGGAAAATTAGATAGCTATGGTGTACATATTGTGATTGTTCGTGTTCCAAGATTGTAACTAACTTCACAAAATTAACTAAAGGTATAATTTTTATCACAATATATCTAAACACAAAGAAGATCCTTGATGAGAATTGAAATTGTTGAAATTTTGCTATGCATAGTTAAGTAAATTCCCAATATCAACCCTATATATTATGGTAGATGAGAAACCTATAAATGCACAACTTCATAGATTTCAAAATATGCTACGACACGTAGATGAAAAATGGTCAAGTTTTAGTGAAGAATATGAGGTATCGTGCCTCGTAGTTAACCTTCCACATTCTTGGTTAGATTTTCATAAAGGTCTTAGACATAAGGAAGGGTTTTTGACATTGACCAAGTATTTAATTCTTTGAGAGTAGAAGAGTATCATAGAAATCGTACCAACCAAGTTGATAAAACATATGCCGAAGCAAACTTGGTAGAAAATTTTAGAAAACCTTACTAGTTTTTCAAAGCAATTTAAGTCTCAAGCTAATAAGTTAAGAACTTTCAACGTTTTAGGAAAAATGTTCAATCTAAGAACAATTACACTAGCGATAACAAAGGCAAGTGAAGGAGCAAGGACCATACTGTGTGTGGAAAACCAAGCTTCTTGCTCGAGATTGGTACAACACGAAAACTAGGGAGTACAAGCCTAAAAATAAATCTCAAAGGATCAAGTGAACATGTAGAAGGAGAGTGAACCTTCTAGTCAATTTGCTTATATGAGTAATGAATTATGGTTAAATTCCAAAGAAAATTTTCATGTTTGTTTTAATACAAAATGCTTAAATCTTATGAGGTTTCAAGTGGATCGCATAAATTTGGGAATTGGCTCTGTCGCTCGTGTGTTCAGAATTAGAAGTGTTGAGTTTAAAATGACTTATAGAAAGAGTTTGATTTTAGATCAAGTTCGGTTAATAGCATTAGGATATTGTTAGCATTAGATGCTATTAATCAAACACTTCTAACAAAAAAAAAACTACTATTAGGATATTATTAGCATTAGATGCTATTAATAAGTTGATCATTAATCAAATGGATGTTAGTACTACATATTTGAATGATTACATTGAATTAATATAATCTTTAAATCTATATTATATTAAATATCACATCAAGCACGATTTTGACCATATTACAATTTAATTATTTCAATAATACCTTCTTTTTTATTTTTCAATATGTATTTATTTTACAAACTGTAATAAGTACTACAAAATTCTTGTTCATGCATCCCTCTTATTAATTTTCAATTAATTAACATTCACATTCATTTAATTAATATTAATTAGAATTTTACATTCACATTCATGTCCATATCCTTGTTACTAATTTTCAATTAATTAACATTCATATTCATTTGATTATTACTAATTAGAATTTCACATTAAAAAATGCAATTGATTTTTCATGTTCATGTATGCTAATTAGCTTCCAGTTTCACTTAATTGGAGATTAAATTATATTAATTTATATAAATGATTTAACAGTTACTGTCACGTATATATTCCTTGGTATTAATTCTAAATTAATTAACATTCACGTTAATTCGTATATCGTTTTGCCATTCATCTTCATTCATGAATTTAATTGTAATTCTAATAACTTTCAAGTATGCATTTCACTATTTACGTAATTTTCTCATATTTAGATCACAAGGATAGATGAAAGGTCTTGTGATAGATGAAAGGTCAGATATTACTTTCACGTACTTATAAAGTATTTCAGAATAACGTGTAACGTACATTTAACTCTGACTAGTAAATAGTAAAAATATAATCATTTGCTCAATATAAGTCTCATGTATTTAGAGTTTGTCCTGATTGGAGGTACAAATTGCAAAACCTTCGGAAAGAAGGTAAAAAAGTTACTATTATGTTGAGAATGTGAAATACAAGTTTCACACTTTTGAACCTAGCCAATAAAGAGACCGATGGCAAATATTTCCCTAATTTGGTGAAGGGAATTTTACCAAAATGCTCCCACCTTCGTGAGCTAAGGAAACATTTACATTCATCCAGGTGACAATTATTGAGGTTAGCAACCCTTCATCAAATTCGGGTTGGCCGAGCTCCTATTATCTACTTGTGAATCATCACGTACCAACACCCACAGACATTGTTAGTAGGGAGCATCGATCATAGACTTGTATCGAAAATTGCATCAAGGATTAATTGTTGAGTCTACCTCTACCATTAACTACAACCACCAAAGGACATGGTGAGCTGTCGAAGTTGAATTCTCTTCAAAACACTAGTAAGTCTGAACTTCCTTCAAAAATCACTTAGCATTTCTAGGTTGTTTCTATTAAGGGATAAAATCCCATATCGAATAAAGAAGAAGACAATAGACCAATTTATAAGGATTGAAGCTATTTCTCTTAATAAAGTTGACCTTTTAAGATGGAACCCCAAGTCTCAATATAGTATCAAAGCTATTAAGCTCCAACGAACAATTTGTTGGGATTAAGATTCAAAAAAATGAGCACACATATTTCAAAATTGGTTTGCTAAAAGACAAGTCACCACAGGGCATATTAAAGGATAAAATTCCACATCAAATAAAGATGAAAAATAAATCAGTTTACTTTTTTTTAACACGGTTGTCCCTTTAAGATGGAAGCACAAGCCTCAATAGTTTCTATACATTTACTTGGTATCACTTGCAATACTCATCAGCAAGGTTTTCTGAACAATGAGAATATGTTATTTTCTTATCCAGAGTACTCAGGCTCGGGCACTTCCGGTGCATGAAGAGCATCAGTTATGTCCGTGCATGCAGTGCAATATTTAAAATCAAGTAAACAATCTGTCTCGCTAGGCATCAATTATCTTTATGGGGTGCATTTAACATCAGGACCGAGTTGTATCATGGCATTTATCACATTTGAATTAGCTTTAAGCAAATCTATCAGTATAAAAAATTCATCAATGTAACTTCCACTTCAATTATTTTCAAGAATTCTTCATAATAATAATAATAATAATAATAATAATAATAATAATAATAAAAAAGTGCCTGAAAAATTGTTGCATGAGATATTTCTCGAAGATTTTTATTGAAGTGTTATATATTAATGAAAGTAGGGAGTCCATATAGGCAAACACCTTAAGACGTCATTTTCATAATATGAGGAAATAGAATCCGTAATTCGTATTAGTTATATTACCACATGAATTTCGTTTAGTTCTAAGTATTTTGTACTTAAATGACTCTATCTATAATTACATAAATAACAATACATTTTAGTATTTTTAAACATAAAATACATTTTTGTTTCCACCACAATCGTTTACTTCTTTATATTTTTTCCCTCAGCGGCGGTGGACAGCTGCAACTTTTATCCCTCAGCCGCATCCTCTTCTTCTTTTCGCTCATTGAGACTTTTTTATTTTCCCTAGTGGCAGTGATTATGGTGAATTGTTTGTTTAGGAACTCTTCCCCGAACACAATCTGCTGTTCAAAAGTAATGTTAATGATGATAAGTTGAAGAAAAATTCACAATTAAATAATAATTATTGAAGTGCATATATATGTGTGTGTGTGTGTGTGTATGTAGAGAAAGAGAGGTACGGTGCATCATCATTGTTTATAAGGCAGATTATTGAGCTAGGGGGTGGGGGTGTGGCGGGGGCTTCGGGAAATAATTAGAATGGGTGCAAGAGAAGGGTACTTATCTACACCACAAATGTACTTCTTTTATTATTTAATTAATTGGGCTAGGGTTATAATTGTAAAGTTAGCGTGGTGTATTTCTCAAAATATTTTTTAATTATGGTGTAATATAGTGCGTATGAACAAAAAAAATTTGTAGTGCAATATAATTTCCCTGGAATCCAACCGACATTGTTCAATCCCAATGTCCCACAGTAACTCGTTACCATATAAAATTCACCACCACATAATAATATATCACAAGGGAATTTTCATTCTTCCACCACAAATTTCAGTACCCATAGTGGCAGTTCTCATAAGTTCAAAATTATCGTGGCCTGTTTGCAAAGGTTTGAACAATACAAATAAGGCCTACTGTCCTTTTGCTTCTTTTATGCATCTATTATTAATTTTGAAACCATATCCAGTCATGAGGTGTTGAGTTTAGTCCAAAGACTCGCTTGAAGTATCTATAAAATGTAAGTTCTGTTAAAATCTTTGTTTTTGCGTGTGGGTGTTTTTTTTTTAAAATTAACTTTATGCTAATGGACCATAAATTTGAATGAAAAGTGGATTTGGTCTGGAAAATTTACGCCTGATATTGAAAGATTCAGTTTGTTCAGATCTTTTTTTGTGCATTCATGTTTTTTTTTTTTCAAAATTAACTCTCTGTTAATCTACCATAACTGTTGGGTTTTTTGATACCCAATAAATTCGAGCGATGATGTTAAACCGGTTTTATGTTGGATTGGTCTTCATAGGCCTCGGCCGATGATTGAAGTGGAATGTCGACACCACAATGAACGTACCATCCCGACACCCTAAGTGGGCCATTTGAAGTAGCCTAATTTGTTTAGTGTTGCTCATGGCTCGACCCATTACCTTGGACGGCTTTTAGTTGATAGCCCACTCGTTTGTTGAACTTATTGGGCCTCTACTTTGTGTTTGACCTAAAAGCCCATTCCCTTGTCCTATATGTGCTACCCGGTTTTCTAGTGTTGTGTGTTGAAGAATGAAGGAGCCGTGAGTTTTGAAGAGAAGAGTGTGGCTTTGTGCTCTCGGGTCTTGCTTTGTGCTTGGCATGGTTTCTCCTTCTCCTCTAGCCTTTGTGGCTGTCTCTTGAGGCTGCCTTACTCTTCACACCGAGCCCTATGTGGGCTGATTGGCTTGGGAGCAACCGGTGGATGGGTTGGTGTCGGTTGGAGGAGATCGGTTTGTGTTGTGGTGTTGATTGGTTTTCTGAGCTCGGTGTTTTTTTTGGTGCAATTGGAGTCCAATATCCCAACAATAACTTTGAAGGGCAGGTCTAGTCCAGAAAATTTAAGCCTTGGAAGTTTGAATTTTTTTCCTTGCTCAATTTTAGTGTTATCTGTTGCTTTCTATTGAATTTCAGAATCTCTAATTTGTTTTGTTGGAAAAATGAATAAAAAGAATCGGTAACAAAGGAACAATAAAAAGGTTTAAAATATATCAAACTGTATATTTTTTCAGTTCATCTTTACTAGAATTAATTGATTGATTGGATTGAGGTCTTTGTGCTTCTTGTATATGCCAATATTCTTAATGTTTAATTGACAAATAGAATGTATGATGTCCCTAAAAAGAATATTGTAAGAACTAACAGAATTTTTTTTTAAGTGGAATGCAAACTGTTTATTGCAAAGGCTATTTGAATTATGTGATCTACCTTATTTTGTAGCTGAATGTGTCATACACATTGCTTTTGTCGTGGTTCTTTATCACACAGTTTTGCCTTAAGAAGCTAGGTTTTCTTTCGGAATAAAAATGAATAGATGACATGTGTGTACGCTTTCGGTTCTCAGCACTTTTCTATTTAAAGTCAAATTACTATTTTCTTTTCTCAAATCTCAGATACTTCGATAAATGAATTCACTTACCTTTTAAGACCCCAACAATTCAATTGAACTTCCTGTAGAATGTATCAAAAGAAATTCAGTTGATCATCCTTTACATCAACCAAAAAAGGCTGTCATCTAATGTTAGTCACATATTTGAGTTTTACGGTTGGATAGTGACCAATAGATGCGAAATGCTTCACTGGACGATCTTGTACTTATGCATTGCGGATAATGTTCAGCATGCTTCCTAGCTTCTTGATATTGAATGAAATGTTGTTAATAAATTATTGTTTCTCATTATTAGATAAATTAATAATTTTTGTTTGCAAATTGCAGATAAAATTAACATTCTTGTTATTAAATGAACGTAATAAATTAACAACTTTTGCAAGTTTAATTATTGAATCTTGTAAACACGATCTTATGTTATAATTTTCTTTAGTTTATTTGCATTTGAATATAGTTCTAGTGCATAATAGTGGGTCGTACTAATGTGTGGATCATAAGTGGCTTCTACAAATTTTGTGGATAAAATGTAAGTTTGAACAACTTAAGAAAAATTAGATTTGCGAAACATGCACTTGAACTCTGAATAACCCGAAGGGAACTACGCGTAATTATTAATATATTATTGTTGCATTTGCCATTTTTTGTTGCTTTTCACAGATTTTTCTTTAAGCTTGGTCAGTTGGATCTTGATAAATCATATAATGAGTTTCCAGTTGCAATTTTTGCATGCCGTAAACCGATAAAGGCGTCAAGATGGCTACACTACAACAAAACAGATAAAGATATCAACAAAATTTACTTTATGGCATATGGCAAAACCTTGTATAAAGCAATGCCGTAAAAGTCTCACTTTTTTATGGCATGCAAGGAATGCCATAAATGTATGCCATTATTACTTTTTATGGTGTTCATGAACACGTTGTGAAAACTATATTTATTAAGGCGTGCAACAAGTGCCGTAAAAAACATGCACGTCGCATACTTTTTACCGCCTGCTGTCGAACACCATAAAAGTATTTTGTTGTAGTGGTAAGACAGTGGACTTGTTCCTGTGCTATAATCCAAAACGAGCACACAAAAATTGACACTCAGAGACATTTATCTTAGTTTCATTTTTTTGATAAAATTAAATTTCTGTTTTAGGGATCCTGGTTTTTGTTCTTCATTAAAATTCTGTTGTGTGGTTTTATCTTGTTTTCATCACAAGGATTTAATATGCTTTGCATTTCCTTTCAGTTGTGGTCGAGTATAATGAAAATTTGTCTTGGTTGGTTTATTTTGTGCCCTATGAACGTTGCTAGAAAGTAAGTAACTTTAGGTCGAAAAGACTAGTGGTGTCTAGAACTGGTAAAAGTACTTCATATGCCTTGAAGACAACTTCACAATCTACACGCTAAAGCAATCTTGTGATCTGATATAAATGACACCACTAACTATTTATTTTTTAAATCAACATAAAATGTGGACTTGCTTCCGTACCATGTTTCTAAAAGCCTACTCTGAAGCTTGAGAAATTAGTTATTGTTAGAATTGATACCACTTGTTGTGACGTCAATCACCGGATTGAGACGTTGAAATTATATGACAAATAATAATGAAGTACATGATCAAGCAAAAGAATAAAAGAAGACAAGAATTTGGCAGATGAATTAAGAGATTTTATTGCACCAAGAATAATGGAGAAGAGAGAAAAATTACAATAGATCCTATAATTATAGTAATCTATTTTCTCACATGTAGTTGTTACAAAAATTGTATAGAAGAGCCTAATATTTATAGGGAACATGTAGGGGATGTCCAAACCCTTTTGGTAGAGTTGTTGATGAAGTAGGCTGCCAAAAAATCTAGTCCAAAATGAAGTAGGAGAGAAAAATCGCGATCAAGTACTGTAGCAGCGCCTAGGAGCTACTGTAGCAGGCGCTAGGTTTTGGGTTAATATTCCAAAACATGCCTGCTACAGTTTTTGGTTAATATTCCAAAACATGCTTCCAAAGTGTTTTTCTCTATTCCGAACTCTTTTTCAAATCTAATATCAATTTTCAACTCCCAATGAGCTTCCAAAATAGAACTTCAACTTGATATAGGACTCCAATAATATTATAAACTTGAATTCTTCTTGATGTTCACTACAATTAGAATTTTTCAATATTTTAAACAAGGAATTCAGGTCATGCTCAAATTCTAACAATCTCCACCTTGACATGAATTCCACCAAGGAATGAACTGACTTCTTCAATAATAATCAAAAAATTAATTTCTCTAATTAAACACAAGATACTCCTCCTCTTTCAATGAATCCAAGCACTACTCTACAGAATTACCTCAGATTCCAAAAAATCATAATGATTTTGAATTAACCAAAATGGGCTATAACACACCCCAAAGTAGAATCATTACCAAATTCTTCTAATGAAGGCTCCTTACTAGATTGAACACATTTTTCTTCACTTAAAGTATGCTCAACAAAATCAACATCCACATATCTTGTTCCACTGGGTCGAACTCTAGCAACTGAATACAATGGCACCGCAGATAATGGTGGTCAAGCGGTATTATCCATGTCTTCAAAACTCCACCGAGCTGTATTCTTCAAATCTGACCCTTTATGAGATTCTAAAGGTATCGTACCAAACTGAATGTCTACCATGATACAAAACCTGTGTTGATTGACTCTTTCAAATTCTGTACGACCCTGCAAGATGTATAACTGAGACCTTTTTTGTCCTTCCAATATAACCTGGGTACCCTTACAAACCTTCAAAGCTCCACATCCACCAAAGAACTCATAACCTTTTGAATCAAGGATAGACAAAGATATGAGATTCTTCTTCAAATCTGGAACATGTCAAACCTAACCAAGTGTTCTAATTGTTCCATCCAAAAGTTTCAATCTGACCGTACTAATTCCAGCAACTCGACAAGGTGCGTTGTTTCCCATAACCATGACTCCTTTGAAAACGATTTCATATGCAGTAAACAAGTCCTTACTAGGACACATATGAAACACACACGTTGAATTCAGAATCCAATCATCATCTGATTAGATTCGACGTCAGAAATAGCCAAGAGCTCTCCACAACTTACAACGTTCTCCACGAGGTCTGCTTCGCCTGAAGTATCTAAATGTCTACTTGCAGCCATCTTTTCTTTATTCTGCAACTCGTAGCAATCCTTCTTTAAGTACCGCTTCTTCTTGCAGTAGTTACAAATGTGAATACTGAATTTAGACTTCGATCTGCCCCTTCTAGAACCACCATGAGCAACCAGACCTTCTCCATCTCTAGTCTCAGAAACCAGATGCTTCATCTTCTCTTTTGAAAACAAAGCATCATAAACCTCCTCAATGGTGAGAGTATCATGACTATAGGATATTGTGTCTCTAAATGAAGAAAGATAAATGGACAACGAACACAATAGGATCAAGGCCAAATCTTCTTCATCATACTTAACTTCCATTATTTCTAAATCAGCGACGCTCTCCTTAAATACAGCTAGGTGATCTTCCAATGATCCTCCTTCTGCCATGCGATGAGAGTATAACCGCTATTTGAGATGCAATTTGCTTGTAAGACTCTTGGTCATGCACAAGGCTCCAACTTCAACCACAAAGTAGCTGCTAACCTCTCCTTCAAAATGTCTTGAAGCATGGAATTTGATAGATGAAGATGAATGTGAGAAACTGTCTTTTTATCCTTCCGTAATTTCTCTTCCGCGGTCAAATTTGCTGGCATCCTGTCAATACCCAGCAACGCATCGTCCAGATCTAGCTGTGTAAGTACTGCACGTATCTTAACCTGCCATAGAGAAAATCTAGTACTTCGATCCAAAAAAGTGGAATGTCATACTTTATGGAAGCCATCACGCAAAAAAAAACTTCGAACAAATCGAACCCCGCGCTCTTGTCAAACTACTGAACCTTAGCTCTGATATCACTTGTTACGACGTCAATCACCGGATTGAGATGTTGAAGTTATATGACAAATAATAATGAAATATATGATCAAGCAAAAGAATAAACGAAGACAATAATATGGCAGAGGAAGATATTTTATTGCACCAAGAATAATGGAGAAGAAAGAAAAATTACAATAGATTGTATAATTCTAGTAATCTATTTTCTCACATGTAATTGTTACAAAAATTGTATAGAAGAGCCTAGTATTTATAGAGAACATGTAGAGACGTCCAAACCCTTTTGGTAGAGTTGTTGATGAAGTAGGATGCCAAAAAATCGAGCCCAAAACGAAGTAGGAGACAAAAATCGCGATCAGGTATTGTAGCAGCGCTCAAGCACTAGATTTCGGGTTAATATTCCAAAACGTGCTTCCAAAGTATTTTTCTCCATTCCGAACTCTTCTTCAAGTCCAATTTCAATTTCCAACTCCCAATGGGCTTCCAAAATAGAATTTCAATTTGATATAGGACTTCAATAACATTCCAAACTTGAATTCTTCTTGATGTTCACTACAATTAGAATTTTTCATAACTTCAAACAAGAAATTCGGGTCACACTCAAATTCTAACAGTTATTTCTATTAGAAAGCTACACTTCTCTATCCAATATGATCATATGCATGTGAAGATCTAAATAATAGGTTCATGACAGTTAGGAAACTGTGCATTAAACTAGAAATGACTGTTCAATGTATAAAGAGTTTTGCTATAACTTACTGTTTGTATGAACTTCCCAATTACAAGGAGCCCTACCAGAGAGGGCATTCCATCAAGATCGCTACACAAATTTCTGGCCAGTGAAAATCGCCAAAATGGATAATCACGGGTTCTTTTGTGACGGCTGGGAAAACAGTTTTTTGAAGATAACTCTATGGAATCAGGGGATGTCTTTTGTGTTTCGAAACAATGGGGGACATTTATTTGATGTAAAACTACTGGGATTATTAGGTTGAGAGATAAGGATGTTTTTGGACATTTCAATAAAGTGTTGAGGGTGAGAATGAAGAAGATGGTGAAGCACAAACGGAGCGGTGGCCGATGGTAAGTCTATTTTTCCCAATTGATTTTGATACATAACTTTCAATTTGTAAAATTTCCTACTGACGGTATTGGTTGGTTAAGGTCAACTAGGTCAACGTGCAATACCCCAATTCTTTTTGTATCATGAAAGAGCGTCATGTCTAGTCTAGATCCGAACATGGTGGCTAGACCCATAAACACTAATGTAGCTGCCCAATTTTTTTTTTTTATTAGTCAAAGTTTAATTGAAATGTTAATTTCCCTATATGTAACTTTTGATTTCTTTATATATAATTATATAATGTAAGCTGGGCATTTTGCATACATATATAATTATAATTTCATAAATTAGGTATATACTATTGCACTTTTCTAATTTTTAGTTTCTCTCTTCCACTCATAAATCTAACTACCTCTAAATAACTTCCACACACCCCTTGCCATTTCATTTTCCCACTTACCCAACTAATAAGAGAGGTTCTCTCAATTCCCTCATTCCTCTCTGATTACTCACGCTTCTTCCCCTTTCCAAATATCTCATAGCTTGTCTTCCCCTATATTATTATCCATTTCTTTCTATACTTTGGGAGCCTCAAAGTGGAGTTTAAGGGATGTTTTTAACACATAAATTCAGCATTCTCCCTCTTGTTGAAACACATTTGGGAGTCATAAGATAAGATAATGAGGTACAAGTGGTTTTGTCCCTTTTAATCTAATTATTTCATGTTGATAAATGCTGTGCTAATGAAGTGTTACGATATGATATATGATAATGGCCATCTGGTACAAATGTTATGATATGTTATGAGCTCTTACCGGATTCTAGAGATATAAAATGACGATATGACTATTTTGATGTATGAATTAGAAATATTATCTGAGATTGCACTAATACTCATATCCTATTGAGATTCCCCATACTCGCCCCTTTTCTCCCTACCTCATTGGTTAGTTGAGGTCACACTACAACAAAAATAGTCATTTGCAACACTAAAAATGCAACATTTGTTGATAAATGTTGCTAAACGTGTCTTTTGGCAACATTTTAGTAAGTGAACGTTGCCATAGATATTAATAAATACCTTTTGCAACGTTTTTTAGAAGAATGTTGCGATAGACTCCCTTTTGCAGCGTTTAGTGAGTGTTACGGAATGTCTCACCTTTTGCAACGTTTGTCAAACGTTGCGAAAGGTGAAACATTCCACAACGTTTGTCAAATGTTGCGAAAGGTCTACATTTCGCAACGTTTGACAAACGTTGCGAAATCTCTTAACTTTTGCAACGTTTTTTAAACGTTGCAAAATTTTTTTTTTTTTTTAAATATACCCAACCCCAAATTAACCTAAACCCTCGTCTTACAGATTGTTCGATCTTCTCCAACCCAAGTCTCCGTTCATTCTTCACTAACCCACCACCTCCGCCTTTTGGCACCACGCCCACCGGACAAAATCACCAACACTCACCACGCCCACCGGACAAAATCACCAACAGTCACCATGCCCACCGAACAAAATCCCCAACAGCCACCACGCCCACCAACAACAACCAACCACACAACCACCAACAGCTTCAGCCTCACCACCAGTTCTACCTTACTGCCGGCCGTCCTCGCTCCTCCATCATCGGCCTATCTCTTTTCTTCTTTGGTATGTCTCCTCTTCTATATTGTTTTTCCCCATTTTGGGACAAACAGGGGAAAAACAAAAAAAAAAGTAACATCACATTAATATCGCCATCCTATATTTTGGGGAAGGAGAATGGCTAGGAAGCAAGTGGTTGGCAATGGCGAACTGTCGAGCCTCATCGAAATATCCAAAAACAAGTTTTACGATGATATGTCTCAAATGAAGGCACGTTTCTGATTCATCACACACCAAACTTAATGCCTTTTAAACATTTTTTCTTTTCTTTTTAATCTCAAAAATTAATTGTTTGGGGGAGGGGAAAAATTGAATTTCCTTGTGTCCTATTTTGAAGTTGTGATATTTTCATTTTTGCTAGATCTCATTTTTTGCTTATACTTGAACATTAGTGCTGTGGGAACAAATTCTGGATGATATTATGGAAGACGTGGTCTTGGGAATTTGAAATAACGCTGTGTTTTTGTTGGTTATTTTTTGGACTGACGTTTTTTACTTAATCTATGTTGGTTAGTTTTAATGATTTATGATTTCTGTAAGTACCTCTGTTTAGTTATACCCATATCAGGTCTTTAGGAATGAATTTATGCAAATAGTTATACATGTAAATGGTTTGTTAACATGATATTGATAGAACTAGATCTTGTTAAGCATCATGAATATGGCATGGCTTTTCTCTGGGTTTTGTTTTCTTTGGTTTTTGAATCAAGTTATTTCTTATGATTTTCAATTGTGATAACCACGTTTTGGTGTTATTCTCTGTGCAATGAATGAAGTGTGTTTGGTAATATGGAAGGTGGTGTCAAAGAGGTAAACAAAAATTAATGATATTTGATTTTTGGTTAGAACTTCATGTTGATAACGTGTTATAAACGAGAGAGAAAAAAGCGAGAAGACTAGAGCAGTCAATAGATTTGTGTGTTTTATTAAAAACTAAGTCTCATAATTATATGGAAGAATTAGGGATATAATGGTAATACAAACAAGGGCTGTAAGAATATGATTGTCATTCACTAATAATCATATTATTTACAGCAATTTTTGCTTAAATCTATTTAGAGGATCTCTTTTATCTATGCACACTGCATACATGAATACAAAAGGTATATTTTAGTCAATGATCACATTGGATGAGTTATGTTACAACACAAAGACTTTTGCTTTTCTTTCAGTTTTGTGACAATTGGATCAACAATAGCTAAACATATGTCCTTGGTTGGGTTTTGTCAATGATATTCTCTTTATCTTTTACTTTTTTTTTTTTTTTGACACATCAAAAGGAGAATCCTTATGTGCAAGGCATGTGTTTATGATAAAGCTCATTATTGTTTGAGACTTGCTTGGTCTAATAATTTATTGTCAGTTAAAAGATTATATTGGGTCCTCTCACTTCTAAATTGTTCAAACTCTTTGACTTGTAAATTGTAGTGGCTAGTTGTATTTTGCTCAATAGTTATTTCCCCTAGAAGTTCATCAATTTTGCATTTTTTTTTATGTGTTTGCACATTCTTTAAGAAGCCCCAATATTTCAGTCAGAGGGTTAAGAGTACTTGGTTCTTGGCAATTCTTTTAACTACTGATCCAGTAGGACTGGTTTTAGATTATGAACCACGTCCAGACGTTTTGCTCCTTTGATGTTTACCTTTTATACTATTTTGCAATCAGTCTGTGCTTGCCCTCTGGTCAGGTTTCAGTATAGGATTATTATACAAATAAGCACGGAGACATGGTCACGTATTGGTCACTGAGTATGGAGGGTGTATCTCAGTTTTAATGAACTATTTTCTTTATTCTGGCCGTTTTCCTAAAATAAGGACACATCAGCATAATGAGGAGGAGAAATATAAAACACATCTATAGAAGTCTTTGCTGGTCGACCTAACATACATCACCCAGCTAGGAAACTTCACAGCATGCAATCTCTTGTCCATGAGAAAATTATCCAAATATACTCACTATTGTGTTACCTTCTCTGAATCTTATTGTACTTTTGAGGATGAGACCTCAGGGAGAACGATGATGGGCAGTACTAGATGATAAATGGCCCGGCCCGAAATTTTTTTAGTTCGCCCCAATACGAAATATTGTCCCAACTCCTCCAATCGAGATCACATCGTTACTAATCATTCTATTAGCATTGTTGCATATTTCTAGAATTCTGTAAACTAACTTGGGAATGAAATAATTATCTAGAATTCACTAGAGATTCTTGGGAAGCAAGCAAAATCAAAATATAAAATAATGAAAATATCAGAAAAATCTAGAATTCCTTAAGGACCAAGTGAGATAAAATATGAATTTTCTAGAGGCAAGCCACCAAAAAGTATGCTAAAAATAGGGGTTGCCACTTCAATTTATGTGTATGTAGAAGTCTAAAAGCATTGTCATTGTAAAAGTTTCGTGCCATTGTAAAATTTTATTTTTCAATCAATTAAATTTTCCTCCTTCAATTATTTTGTCCAATTTAAAATTATTCTCTACTATTTTTATCCTACAAAATATACTTCACATAAACCAACAAACATTTCCAATCTAATCTACTTATTTCTCCTACCAACTATAAAATATCATCACTATCTATTTTGATTATCAACAAATAGAAAGCTCAACCTTTTCCTATCACGTCTAAAAATTAGTCAAAGACTACCCAACTTATGCATTACCAAGTCTCTTGCAGTTTCAACAAATAGACCAAGTGTATTTAAATATTAACTTATTGCAAATGACAACTATTCATGTCAATGCAATAGTTGAACGTGTGAACAATGTGGATACAACTACTCTAACATAAATGCAGCCAGTGGCATCCTACAGGATTTTGTTAGGGAGTGTACTGTAGTAAAATTGTTAAATAAATCAGCCGGCAAGACCATAACAACTCAATAATTTAATTTAAATATAAACTATTATCATTAGTAACTAGCAAAGAAATGAAAAAATTAGTGACGTAGTGGCAGATCAAGTCAAGTACATAATAAATGCATAATAGAGTAAATTTGAAGATAGTGAATCTAAATATTAGTTAAAAAGTGAAATAAAATGAAGGTCTAAAATGCAAAGTACGAAATAAAATTACAATTGATTAAGCAATTAGCAACATTATACAAATACATACGACCCCCTTTTACATTGGAGCTCGTGTTTAAAGACCTCCACACTCATACATTAATATACCCAACCGACTTGTTCATCATAGTGCGCACGATCAACTCTACCACCACCGGAGGAAGCCATGTGTGGCTAACGGTTTGTCTAAGTGTGCAAGAATCAAGCTTGCGTAGATGTGAGAGTTCTTGGGATCTGTTGGCCACGTTGGAGGTATAAAATTTGAGGTTAACAGATTGGTGTCATCTGTAGGAAACCACACAACAACCACAAACTTCCTTGTGGTGGAAGCCGTTTGAGAGCTAAGTGTTCTAGAGGTTCAATCTTGAAGAAAGGCCTAGGTTTTCGAAGAAATAACAGTTGAAAGTACTAAAAGAAACACCATTTGGAGCTCCATTTTATACGCTAACTGCCATTGCACCATGAGTTTTAGCCACTACGGTTCTCACGCCAGAGACCAATAGGAGGAGGCTTCTAAAGAAGATGTTCTCCGGAAAGTTGTCAATGTCCACCGACCCATCACCAATATCGACGAGATAGTGGCACTACTGCATGCCTAGCAAGAGAGGTAGGCGAAATGACTGCAAATATGAGAAACATAACTCAACAAAACACTGTCGTAGCAAATGCAGAGACAAGCTAGATATCAAACACCTCACCTGGGTGTTTTCCAGCAAGATGAAGAGGAGCATAATCAAGGAGCCTATTCTCGAAGGCAAGAGAGATAGCCTAGCCATACTAAAAGAGAGGCGGAGGTAGACATATAATTACACTTCTAGAAGACCTGCTCATAATATGCCACAAGGAGCATAAAACTTCCCCCGGAATATACACAGGAATGTGAACCTCAAAGGTCCACTAGCGCCTAGAAATATGCCCTAGCTACCACCTCCTACGCAAATGCAACAAACCTATAGACAGAGCCACGAGCCCCAAGAGGCCCCTCTACCTAGAAATAGGCAAGAAAGAAGGGATGCGGCAAATTTGAGAAACTAAGCAGATAGTTCACAACTATCTCGATATTAGGTTGAGAAGGGGGATTTAGGTAGCCCATGTAGGTCCTTTAAGTTGGATCATGATGATGAAAGTCTCTCATTTTCACATGAGATGAATAATGCCTATGTCCCCAGCCACTTCGTACCGCCAAAAATCTCTAAGTATAAAGGAAAGGGCGATTGGTGTGTGCTATCGTAGGCACCCAAAAATAATACCTTAACCTCTAAAACTAATGTAGTAGTGGAAGTAAGGGTCGATCCCACGAAGAGTATGTAATTCAATATTTTATGTTTCGTACAATTATTGGGGGATTTTTGTATGCAAGCAATTGTAAATAAAGCAATCAATAACAATGAAAATTAAATTAACGAAAACAATCAAAAGACTAACCTTAGTCTAAATCCACATCCACCGTCAGAAATTCTCCATTGATTATAGATACAATGATAATTCAATTCATATTTTCAATATTCATCGTTGGAACCTATTTCTCCTTAATTTTAGTTAGTTAGAAATCAGCGTTCTAATTAATCCTAATTATTAAATAACCCCAAATCAGCGCTCAAGAGTCAATTTAATAACAGCTTTACCAATAGAGAAATCGATGAACTAGATAACACAAACACCAGCAGTTTTATTCAATCTATTTAAATATTCTTCTTAAGATTCAATAACCTCTATCACAGAAAATCATAGAAATCCTAGTGTTTTACAAGTTAAAAGGGTCAAACAATTACGGATTCGATATTTAACTTAGCGGTAGATTATTACAATCAATGAACTAGCGGGCTCTCTAGTAATTAAAAGCAACAAATCATAGAAATAAATGTAGAAGTTCATTCAATACGTAAAATATAAACAATAAGAAAAAACTATTTAGATCTCACAACATGTGATTACGAAACTTCAGTTTCCTTCGACTAAGTGTAAAAGTTTAGTTACAATTCATAAATTTAAGAGAGAAATAATGAAGAATGGAATTTGGAGGCGTTCTGTACGTTCTGGTTCCGTTCTAGGGTTTTAAAATATGTATTATAATTGTTTCCATAGGTATTTGACTTAAATTCGGAAACTAAAATTCGTGTCCCGGAAAACACCTATGTTTCCATAGAAGGAAGAGTTACGTTCGTATGGAAGACTTGAAACTGGCCCTGGAGTTCCCTGTAGGTGTTCATGCGACCGCATGGAAATTGTACTATGCGACCGCATAGTTTTGCTAATTTTCCATAGGGCAGCCTTCCGTATTTTAGTCATATCTTTCTGTAACGATATCCGATTGAGGTGATTCAAGATGCGTTGGAAATGTAACTCAAGGGGTTACAACGTTTCTTCATATATTATCTTCCAATTCGATCATTTTCGGTGTCCAAAATGGTTCTCAATATGAGGCTAAAAATCGGTGTATAACTTTTCGATTGGAAATTGATGTGTGATCATACATTGACGATATTTTATCCCTTTGACATCTTCTTTCAACCAATTGAATCTCAAATCTTAATCGTTTGGTTCGACACAAATTTTGTGTATTTGCACACAAGTCCTTGAACTTTTATTTTCTTTCACTTTAGTCAATTTTTACCTATTTCTTCCAAATCAATTTTACACAAGTCCTTGAACACCTTCACTGGGGCTTCAACCTCCGTGCCACTCCTTAACATGATTGCATTCACATTTTCTTTTGGATTTGCCACTGTTTGAGATGGCAATTTTCTTGAATTCTATGACTCCAGCTGACCGACCGCATTAGCTACTTGACCCATTTGATTCTCCAAACATTGAATGCTGACCCTGGTTTCCTGTTGAAATTGCTAAGTGTTAGTGGTAAGGGACTTAACAATATCTTCTTAGGACACACCAGAGTTAGAAGTTTAGCCATATTGTTGTCTTGGAGGGTATGGCTGATTATATTGCTAGAAATATCTTTCGATTTTGATTCATAGGTTGATTCCCTTGTCGATTCCCATAGCTAAGATTTGGACAATCCCTCTATCCTTGATTGTACATGTTTGAATAGGGATCGTAATTCCTCTGTGGTTGTCCAGGAAAGCTATCGACTGCATTTACGTATTCAGTGGATTCTTCTTGAAGTGTTGGGCACATATCAGTTGGATATCCTACCAATGAACAAATTCCACATGCCTTCGCTGTTTGCATAGTAAATGCAACAAGATCGGTTAGACTCGCCAATTTTTGTTCAATGGATGAAACATTTACCTTGTTAACATGTTTAGACTGGGTGTCGAGTCTAGTGCCAAATTGTTGAGAGTTAGCTGCCATATTTGCAATCAAGTTCTTTGAAGCCTCTGGAGTTTTATCTACCAATGCTCCTCTACTTGAAGCATCAATCATACTCCTAGTTGTGGGTTGAAGGCCTTCATAAAAGTATTGAATAAGGAGCTCCTCACTGATTTGGTGATGGAGGCAACTTGTGCACAATTTCTTGAATCGTTCCTAGTATTCATGTAATGACTCTCTATTGTCCTGTCTTATGCCACATATTTCATTTCAGATGTTTAGTTGTCCTTGATCCTGGGAAGTATTTCTCCAAAAATAATCTTCTCATCCTATCCCAAGTAGTAATGCTTCTGGAAGGTAGATAATAGAGCCAATCCTTTGCCGAATCTTTCAAAGGAAATGGGAAGGCTCTCAGATTGATTTGTTCATCGGTGACTCCTATAGGTTTCATGCTTGTGAAAGCCCCATGGAACTCCTTCAGATGCTTGTGTGGATTCTCACCTGCAAGACCATGAAAGTGGGCAAGAGATGTATTAGTCTAGATTTTAGTTTGAAAGTAGTAGTAGCATCTAAAGGGGGAAAAGGTATGCATAACAGTTGTTGATTCAAATTAGGGGCTGCAAGCTCCTTTAAAGTTTGATTTTTAGCCATGACTTTCTCCTCCTTTGATTCAAAATCACCAGCGAATAGGGTCTTGGGATCGAAATTGTTCAATGTGAAATACCACCGATTTCCACTGCTTAACATGAAAAATTGCAAGGTTCTCTCTAATTTCATACCACCGCAACTTGATCTTCTAATCAAGGTTCTTTATAATTTCGGATCGTACTGCAATTCACTTTGATAAGAAGATCAAGTTGCGGGCATAAACAAATAGAACAAATGAAAAATAAATTAAAAAGAAGCTAGAGTAAGAAAAACGAATAAAATTCTATGCTAAAATTCCTAAAAACCTAGAATATTATGTTTTTTTTTTCAAAAATAAAATAAACAACTAAAGAAGCACAAAAATAAATTAGCACCACTCCCTGAAACGACGCCAAATTTGGTGTGTACTGTCGCAGACACCCAAAAATAATATCTTAACCTCTAAAACTAATGTAGTTGTAGAAGTAAGAGTCGATCCCACGAAGAGTATGTAATTCAATATTTTATACTTCATATAATGATTGTGGGGATTTTTGTATGCAAACAATTGTAAACAACGCAATCAATAACAATGAAAATTAAAATTAACGAAAACAATCAAAAGACTAACATTGGCCTAAATCCACATCCACCGTCGGAAACCCACAATTGATTATAGATGCAATGATAATTCAATTCATATTTTGAATATTCATCGTTGGAACCTATTTGTCCTTAATTTTAGTTAGTTAGAAACTAGCGTTCTAATTAACCCTAATTATTAAATAACCCCAAACAAGTGCTCAAGATTCAATTTAATAACAGTTTTACACAATAGAAAAATCGATGAATTAGATAACATAAACACTATGGTTGCATTCAATCTATTTAAACATTCTTCTTAAGATTCAGTAACCTTTATCGTAGAAAATCATAGAAATCCTAGTGCCTCACAAGTTAAAGGGATCAAATAATTACGAATTTGATGTTTAACTTAGCCGTAGATTTTTACAATCAATGAACTAGCTGGCCCTCTAGCAACTAAACGCAACAAATCATAAAAAAAAATGCAGAAAAACATTCAATACGCAAAATATAAATCAAACAATAAGAAAAACTATTTAGATATCACAATATGTGGTTTCGAGGCTTCCGTTTCCTTCGACCAAGTGTAAAAGTTTAGTTACAATTCATGAATTTAAGGGAGAAATAATGAAGAATGGAGTTTGGAGGCGTCCTATACGTTCTGGTTCCGTTCTAGGGTTTTAAAATATGTATTTATAGTTGTTTCCATAAGTAGTTGACTTAAATTCGGAAACAAAAACTCGCGTCCTAGAAAACACCTATGCGATCGCATAGAAGGAAGAGTTGCAGTCGCACAGAAGACTTGAAACTGGACCTGGAGTTCCCTATAGGTGTTCATGCGACCGGATGGAAATTGCACTATGCGACCACATAGTTTTCCCAATTTTCCACCGAACAGCCTTCCATATTTTGGTCATATCTTTCTTTTTCGATATCTGATTGAGGCAATTCAAGATGCGTTGAAAAGATAACTCAAAGGGATATAAATTTACTTATATACCATCTTCCAATTCGATCAGTTTCTATGTCAAAAATGGGTCTCAATATTAGGCTAAAAATCGGTGTATGACTTTTCGATTGGAAATTGATGTATGATCATACTCTGAAGATATTTTATCCCTTTGACGTCTTCTTTCAACCAATTGACTCTCAAATCTTCATCGTTTGATTCGACACAACTTTTGTGTATTCGCACACTAGTCCTTAAACTTTCATTTCCTTTCACTTTGGTCCATTTTTTCCTATTTCTTCCAAATCACGCCATCTCTATAAATTGCCACATAAATCAAAATATAATGTAATGAGTGTATTTTGACACAAAATAAATATACAAGCGCATAAAATAGGGAGGGAAAAATATGCATTTTACAAAATAAATTCACATGAACTTGAGGGATACTTCGCCTACATTCAAGTGAAGGGCCTTCCACTTCATACTCACAAGGGTAGCAAAAATATAGTATAGCCATGTACTGGCTGAAAGTATCAAAAGCTTTCCTGAACTAATATCTCTCAAGCAAAAAAGGAAAAGTCCCATTCAAAACCTGGAAGATATAAGGCAACAGGCAGGTAAGACTTAGAAAAGTTACCTAGCCCGTTTCACGGACGAAATTACCTATTGTGAGCAAGTTATCGATAGATAGGCTCTTTCAGCCTTAAAATGTGGCATCAATATGAATACCCTCTTCTAGAGGGATGTGTGAAACAAGAACCCACACCTTATGATGATTTGGTGGAGATGAATAAAAGCGAAATTCTAACAGAACGTCGATGGGGGTCCACCACCTCAAAGGCAGAGACGAGGCCTTCTCTCACATTTGGTAAGTCAGCAATGGACCCAAGCTGGCACACAATCACCCCTATATTAGGTCAGGCATTGCCTATGACCACTTTAAATGTTGTACCTTCTCTGGCATATGAAGGGGTTGGATATGAAACTCAAATGCAACCAAATCGCTCAAGGGACTGAGGCAAAGATAGAAGAAATGAGCCTAGTAATTGGCCTTATTGTACATACCACCGAACTTATTGCCATGGCACCAATGATTGCATGTTCATGCCCCCAACATGTGGAACAAAATGATGCACGTTCAAGTAAAAGTGATATCCAACATGCACAAAGAAATATGATCCTTTGTAGGCACAAGCAACGGCCTCGATGAGATAAGGCAAGGTGACATCCCATAGAAGAATCCCCTAGACCAAGAGGAGATGAAGATTAAAACAAACCTAG
This sequence comes from Fraxinus americana, assembly GCA_035079005.1. NCBI lineage: Eukaryota > Viridiplantae > Streptophyta > Magnoliopsida > Lamiales > Oleaceae > Fraxinus > Fraxinus americana. Next base: position 5,538,627 of record CM068727.1, on the reverse strand, counting down.
AAGTGGACAGAGGTAGAGAAGAGAATGGCCAATAGATGTTGAAAACGCTCTTATCAAAGAAATAGACACTATCATTGGGGGTTTGCATGTTGCTGGAGAGTCAAGAAATACACAACAAAATTATGTCACGGAAGCTAAGGATCCCTCCATAAAAAGCTATATAGTCAATAGCACCCATCACTTTTACATGGTAAGATGCATTGGGCATCTATTACTCCCATTGCAATGAGCTGGGAGCAAGGGCCATTGTGGCAAGAAACGGCCAACATTGCATGTTGGTAGATAACATAAGCTCTATCAACATTCTTTTTGGAGCCACTTATGACAAGATGTTGCTAGATCATGAACTTACCCCATCGGCTCCCATCTGCATGGTTTTATCGGTGACAGCATCATTCCTAGGTGAAAGATCACATTGTTGGGATCACCTCCCTTGACGGCTCGTCATTTCACGGAGTTCCTTATTGTGGACCATAGATCGGTCGATCATGGAGTTTTGGGATGACCCGCATTGCGGGAACGTTAGGCTATCACCTCAATTCATCATTTATTTATAAAGTTCCCAACTGAACTGTGGTATAGCCACAGCAAAGGCAATCGAATGATATCAAGAAAGTGTTACAATAACTCCTTAAGGAAGGCTAAACCTCAAAGTGTTAAGATGGTATTGATAGATACTAAAATTTCAGATGCACTTGAAGAAGGGTCGACCCCTGTATAAGGGAAGGACATCGAAATAGTAGACATCACTATAGAAGAAGCGACCTCGGAAGAATGGATTATGGATAAATGGTTAGATCCTCGAATCATAGAATCCGATTCTCAAACAGCTCCTTTTGAAGAATTGGAGATCTTCCCAGTAGATCCACATGATCCCAAAAAAATGCTTCAAGTAGGAATATGAAGTTGAATGGGGAAGACAAGAAGAGGGTCAAGAACTTTTTACCCAAAAAACTTGGATATATTCGCTAGGAGGTACGAAGATATGGTGGGAATCAACACCAAAATTAGTTGCCACCACCTCAACATTAATCCAAAATTCACTCCTCACATACAAATGAGGAGAGCCCTTAACCCGAAAAGATACAGAGCCCTGAAAGAAGTGGAGATGCTGATAACCAACGGGTTCATCAAAAAAGTCATCTATCCAAAGTGAATTTTTAACCCAGACCTGGTAAAAAAGCATAGTGGCAAGTGGATGTTATGCATAGATTTCTTCAACCATATGTAAATCTATTTATCTTATCTATACTTAAATTAAGAACAATCCAAGCTCCCCCCCCTTTAGGTACTAACATCGAAAGTAATATTTTATTGGTCATTAGATTAGTTTATTGAATATTTTCATAGCAAAGTAATTAGTTAACATGAATCAATCCTCTGTGGGAAATGACCCTTGCTTTCCATCATACACAATGACAAATAATAGTTCGAGCAAGGAATTTAATTTTATCTGCTATTTCTAGTGTATCAAATTTTTGTGTCGTGTCGCTGGGGATTGTTTTTGGCTTGGACAATGTGGGCACTGGTATGGCAGGACACCTACAATTATTATATTTTCACTGGTACGTTTTCATGAAAAAAAGAAAAAAGAAAAAGTTAAAATATAGCTCACTCCTGGCACACCAGACAGACAGAAATGGCACGATGCATTCTCAACATGCCTAACAGGAACCAGGATGCTTACCTCCATTTCAGCCAAGTCATCCTCTCTTTAGTGCAATTTATTACCTTTTACATTCTTTTCATCCTAATTCACGTAATAGCAAAACCTTCATTTCATCTAGTCCATGTAGATCTAGTTCCAATAGAACCATCAGCCATTTCATATATCTGATTGGTGATTATTTATCCCTGTATTTACAGAGTTTCTCCTTACAAGATCTATTATAAGTTGTTGACATGGCAAAACCTTTAGAAATCTTGTGAACATCAAGGTACAAAAGCTAATCAACAATGGAGAGTGATATGAACCAACCCGATATCAAGAACGTTTTGATATCACTTGTTGAGAAACCTGTAAAATAATTAAAGATCAACAATATGAACAATATGAAATTTAATGGATCACACAACAATCAAGAAAATTGTGGAAGATGAGAATTTATTGTACCAAGAAACAAACAGTTGTCTTACAAGATTTTGATCCTCTCAATCTAATCTAAACAATTCTCTCTTATTTCTAATGTATACATCAATGATCTAATTGTTATAATCTCTCTTGAGTCTTACCTTTTTTCCCTTTTTAAGTGTATATACCTTGTGGAGTATTTATAGAAGTCAAATCCCAAAGTTGTGGAGTACAAGATGAAGAAGAAGTCCCAAAATTCGAATAAAATGGAAAAATCACGATCAGGTTACTGTTGCAGCGCTTGTGTGCCAGGTTCCTGTCTCTTTTTTCTTGTTGCTTCAAATCTTGGCATCGCAGTGGTAGCGCCTAGGCACTAAGTCTCGGGTTAACATTCCAAAACATACTTTTTTGCCATCCAAGAGTCCTTTTTCAAGCCAAACTTCTAATTATTATTGAATTTTTATCTCCATAACTTGGGACTCTACAAACTCAAGTACCTTAGACTTCCTCCAATCAACCAAATCTCAAATCACATGGAATCCAATCAACCAAGACTTCTAAACCAAGATTAAACAAGCTTCCTTCATGCAACAAACTTCTAAATCACATAGATTTCTTGTCACAAAACCTCACAGTGAGAATATAAAGCTAACAATACATCTAAATACAAAATGGCCGTACTCCATTGACAGGGGTAAAATACATCTCTCACTGACAAGTTATTCATCAGAATTTCCTATCCCTTTGATCCAAGAAATGTAAGTACTGTCATTGGGAGTAAAACCTTTGCTAACCGTTTCTTTGAGGAGGGGCTCAGTGTGATCTCCTTCTCCTTTCCTGCGCAAGTCTTGTATAAGTACAGTGCAAGCGAGAAGTGTGGGACTAAAACATATGCTTAACATCTCGTCTGGAACTCTAAGTGCATCTTTCACATCGCCTCTATGGATTAATTAGGGTATTGTAACTGATATAATCAGGTCTGGTTCCCAGTATTTTCATCAAATCGAGACGGCACTGTATCTAAAAACCTTCCATTGCAGTGTTGTAAGTCACTTCATCAGGTATTACTCTCACTGATTCCATCTTGTTCAGAAGTGAAAGAGCACGCTCAGCATTCCCATTAGCCTGGTGGCCATCAATTAAAATATTGTATGTTACAAAAATAGCATTGTAAATCATTAGCCTCTTTCATTCTTTTCGTCAATTTGAGAAAGGCCTTTCCATCTCTAAATATTCCTTACATTACAGTGTTGTAGGTCACTCCATCAGGTATTATTACTTTCACTGATTTTGTCTCGTTTAAAAGTGAAAGAGGACGCTTGACATTTCCAATAGCGTAGTGGCCATCAATTAGAGCATTTTACATTACAAGATCAGCATTGTAAATTATCAGCCTCTTTCATCCTTTTCCTCTGGCCCAATAAGTCCGTTTTTCCTCAGCGTTATCTCCTTCTCCATTCCTGCATGAGCCTGGTATAAGTGCATTGTAAGTGAGATGGGTGCCATTGAAATCTATGCTTAACATCTTGCCTTGAATTAGGGTATTGTAACTGATATAATCAGGTCTAGTTCTCCTTTTCTCCAATTTGAGAAGGCCCTTTCCATCTCTAAAAACCCCTTATATTACAGTATTGCAGGGAACTTTCTAAGGTAACTTTCGCAGATTTCATCTCGTTTAAAAATGGAAGAGTACGCTTAACATTCCCAATAGCTCTGTGTCCAATTTTCTCGAAACCATGCTATTTAATATACTATATTGTCTTCTGTTAACTTAATGTTCTTTTCCTTGCATTTTATCCCATTCGGGTAATCACTAAATTCCTGCTGACTACCCCCTATACAACATTTCACATTGATCAAGTAGGGAGAAAATGCAAGACCAAGCTCCTCCAATTAAGATCACGTCATTACTGGTATTTGTATTTCTATTATCGATAAATAGAAAGCTAAACATTTTCTGATCACATCTACAAATTAGTGTAAGACTCATCCAACGTATGAATTACCAAGTCTCTTGAAGTTTTAACAAATATACAGAGTGTATTTAAATATAAACTTATTGCAAATCAACAATTCATGTCAAACTAAAAATTGAATGTGTAAGCAATGTGGATCCAACTACTGTAATGTAGCTGTTGGAGTATAGAGGCCAAAATAGACAGCATGGAAATGCAACAAAAGGCGGCAATCAAAGAAGCTAAAGAAGAAGAAAAGTTAGCTCAAAGTTAGTTAAAGTTAATTAGCTCTAAATCGGTTAAACTTAGTTGTTCAATTCTGTTAGAGTTCGGTTAGTTTGTTTTACTTCATTTAATTTCCCCTCTGTGTATATATATAGTTGCATTGTACTTTTTCCCTGATTGAGTTGATCAATTCATTCAATAAAGAATAGATAATTTCTCTCATTTGTCTTCTTCAATTCATCATTCAAAAATTGTCATGGTATCAGAGCTATACTGAGATCTATCCGCACGCCATTCCTTTGTTTTTTTGCTAGAGTTGATCGTCTCCTCTCAATCAATAATTCAATTCTCTGAATATGAGTTCTCATAACTCCTCTATGAATCCGCCTGCACTTGCAAACTTGAGTAATTCTAGTGGAAATCCTTCAGATGACTCCTCCAGCCCCTACTACCTGCATCCTAGTGATAATCCTGGTGCAATGCTGGTTTTTGAAATCTTCAATGGAAACAACTACGTTGCTTGGAGCAGATCTATAACTATTGCCTTGACTGTGAAAAACAAGGTCAAATTTATTGATGGTTCGATCTCTCCTCCCTCCACTGATCAACTGATCAATCACACGGCTTGGTTGAGAGCTAATAATCTGGTGCTCTCATGGCTGATGAATTCCATCTCAAAGGAGATACGCAACAGCCTTCTATTCGTCACCTCTGCAACAGATCTCTGGAATGAATTAAAAGTTAGATACCTTAGAAGTGATGGTCCAAGGGTATTTCATCTGGAAAAATCCCTAAGCAGCATACATCAAGGATCAATGTCTGTGACAGAGTACTTCAGCTCATTCAAAACTTTGTGGGATGAATATATCAATTACAGGCCATTTCCTACCTGTACTTGTGGAGTTATGGCAACCTGCACCTGTGATTTACTTACCTTCTTGCAGAATCGCCAACAATCTAACTATGTATTGAAGTTCTTAGTTGGATTAAATGATTCTTTCGCCTCTATCAGGAGCCAACTATTGCTTACAGTTCCTCTACCCAGTATGGGAAAGACATTTTCTCTACTGCTTCAAGAGGAAAGTCAGAGGTTACTAACTAACTCATCAGCACACGTTGAGACTCATGCCTTGATGGTAAAACGTGGCAATCAACAGAACTACCAGGCAAAGCCATTCAAAGATAGAGATAAGGCTAAAATGTCCTCACCTCTTTGCACTCACTGTGGTTATACTGGACATAGGGTGGATACTTGTTATCAGCTCCATGGATATCCTCCAAATTGGTTAGGGCCAAGAGGTAAAAGAAATACATCAGGAAATTCCTCAGCACATGCTGCAATTACACAAGACCAGAACAACATTGAGCAGCAAAAACTGTCATTCACTCCAGAGGAATTCCACAAGCTTATGGCACTTGCTAATTCAACAGTAAACGATCCTCCTGAACCAGCAGTTAACTTTGCATCCACATCTTCTTTTTCTGGTAATATTCATCTTACATCACTTACCATGTGTTGCAGCTCTACTTCTCCAAAATTGAAATTAGATTCTGATTGGATCCTAGACACAGGTGCCACAGATCACATGATCTGTTCCCTTCTCTATATCATTCTAACTCTCAACATATCCATACTTTTGTATACCTCCCTAATGGTATCAAGGTACCAGCATCTCACACTGGAACCATTTGTTTTTTCAACTCCATCCTATTACATAATGTTCTTTGTGTTCCCTCTTTTACTTTCAATTTACTGTCTGTTTCAAAACTTGCTGCTCAAAGCAATTTGTGTCTCACTTTTACTAAATTCTATTGCACATTGCAGGACCAACTAACGAAGAAGATGATTGGGATTGTATTTGAAAAGAATGGATTGTACCACTTCAATAAAACCTCACCACAGAATCAGACCAGGACACCCTCCAACTCTGCACCCCTAGCATCTGTCATCACCCATCCCACGCTGGATTTATGGCATTATAGATTAGGCCACATTTCCAATTCTAGGCTGCTTTCTCTTAAACAGATAGACTCTTCCATTTCTTTTGATTGTAGTAATATTTGTGGTATTTGTCCCATGGCTAAGCAAAAATGGTTGCCATTCCCTGTATCAGTTTACAAATCAAGTAAATGTTTTGAATTGGTTCATTTTGATATTTGGGGTCCCTTTACCCCCATTTCCTATTCTAATTTCAAGTATTTCCTTACCATTGTCGATGATTTCACACGGTGTACTTGGGTATACATGATGAGAGCTAAATCTGAAGCCTCATAGTTAGTCAAAACATTCTGCCACTTGGTGAAAAATCAGTTCTCTACTTCCATCAAAACCATACGTTCTGACAATGGCCTTGAATTTCTACTCAACAAATTTTATCACAAATATGGAATAACACACCAAAAGAGCTGTGTTGAAACTCCACAGCAAAATGGAACCGTGGAAAGAAAGCATCAACATCTTTTGTGCACTGCCAGGGCACTGATGTTCCAGTCAAACCTGCCTCTCAATTTCTGGAGTGACTGTATCTTAACAGCAGCCCACATCATCAATAGAATTCCCACTCCTCTTCTTCGCAACAAATCCCCAATTGAAATGCTATCTGGTAAACCTCCCAACATTTCACACCTAAGAGCCGTTGGCTGCCTTTGCTTTGCCTCTACTCTCACACACCACAGGAAGAAATTTGATCCAAGAGCTACAAAATGCCTTTTTCTGGGTTACCCCTCTGATTATAAAGGCTATAAGCTCATGGATATCTCTACCAACAAAGTGTTTGTCTCCAGAAATGTCATCTTCCATGAATCCATATTTCCCTTCAGGTCATTCACTCCAAATCCTGCTCCCTCACCCTCCTTGTTTCCTATCTCAGCTCCTTTCTCAGACTACAGCTCCTCCATACTTGACCCACCTTCACCTCCTCTTTCACCTAATGATGCTCCTTGTCCTATCACTCAATCTCCTCCCTCCTCCCCTACAGCTCATCCTTCACATTTGTCACCAATCAGTGACACCCAGGTTCCTCCTCTCCCTGCAGATCTTATACATATCAGAAAATCTACAAGAATTCGCCAGCCACCTATTCATCTCCAAGATTACCACTGTGGTATAGTCTATTCAATTCAAAAATCATCCCAGGATTCAGCTTCACCTAGTTGCTCATCAAAGGCAGGTATTAACCCTTCTCCCTTTCACCAATTTCCTATTGCAGGCAGTCCTTATCCCATCGATCTTTTTTATTCCGAGCATAGACTATCCACGTCTCACAAAGCCTTCCTAGCATCCATCTCCTCTCCTGTCGAACCTAAAACCTACAAACAGGCCTCCAAATTCCCTGAATGGCAAGATGCCATGAGATGTGAAATCCATGCATTGGAGTTGAACAACACTTGGACCCTTGTTACTCTCCCTCCTAACAAGAAATCCATTGGCTGCAAATGGGTGTTTCGTGTTAAATACAAAGCTGATGGCTCTATTGAACGACACAAGGCCCGGCTGGTGGCTAAGGGATACACTCAGCAAGAAGGTCTGGATTTTTTTGACACATTCTCTCATGTTGCTAAGATCACTTCCATCCGGTTAATCCTTGCTGTGGCTACTATTAAGCACTGGCACTTACACCAATTGGATGTCAACAACGCCTTCCTCCATGGTGATTTGCATGAGGAAGTTTTTATGGACTTACCTCCTGGAATGCCAGCCACTGGAAACTACAATGCCTGCAGGCTTTTGAAGAGTCTTTACGGCCTTAGACAAGCTTCCAGACAGTGGTTTGCGAAGTTGTCTACTGCGCTTATCAACTTTGGTTTCAGTCAAGGGCATTTAGATTCTTCTTTGTTCGTCAAAAAGTCCAGTAATTCTTTCATTGCTCTTTTGGTATATGTGGATGATATCCTCCTAGCCAGCAACAGTTTTCTGGAAATTCAAAGGCTGAAGTCTTTTCTGCATACCAAATTTACCATCAACGACTTAGGCCAGCTCAAATACTTTCTTGGCATTGAGGTTGCTCTATCTAAAAAGGGCATCTCATTATGTCAAAGGAAATACACTCTTGATATCCTCACAGAAGCTGGCCTCATAGGCTCCAAACCTGTTGCTTTCCCCACGGAAGCCAACTTAAAGCTCTCCTCTACTGATGCACCCTTATATGATGATCCATCTGGTTATCGAATGCTAATCGGTAAACTCCTCTATCTAACCATCACCAGGCCTGACTTGGCCTACTCAGTTCAGGTTCTCAGCCAGTTCCTTGCTTCACCTGCTGTAAGTCACTTCCAGGCAGCAACAAGAGTTCTTCGTTACTTAAAAGCCACACCAGGACAAGGCCTCTTCTGACTTTCATCTCAAGGCTTTTTCTGATAGTGACTGGGCAGGCTGTATTGACACACGCAGGAGTGTCACTGGATTTGCAATCTTCCTTGGTAACTCCTTAATTTCCTGAAAATCAAAGAAACAAGCAACCATCAGCCGCTCCTCAGCTGAGGCCGAATATAGAGCTCTTGCAACTACCACTTGTGAAATTCAATGGTTGTTGTATGCTTTACATGATTTGGACATCCTGCATCCACTTCCAGCTTCCCTCTACACTGACAGTAAGTCAGCTCTATCCATCGCTACCAATCCTGTTCAGCATAAAAGAACCAAACACATTCAGATTGATTGCCATCTAATTCGGGAAAAGTTGCGTGATAACATCATCAAGCTATTTCATATTCCATCCAAGCTTCAGCTGGCTGACATCTTCACAAAACCACTTGGTTCCTTACTTTTTCATCACAACCTTCGCAAGATGAACATCCTTAATATTCATGTTCATCTTGAGGGGGGGTGTTGGAGTATAGAGGCCAAAATAGACAGCATGGAAATGCAACAAAAGGCGGCAATCAAAGAAGCTAAAGAAGAAGAAAAGTTAGCTCAAAGTTAGTTAAAGTTAATTAGCTCTAAATCAGTTAAACTTAGTTGTTCAATTCTGTTAGAGTTCGGTTAGTTTGTTTAACTTCATTTAATTTCCCCTCTGTGTATATATATAGTTGCATTATACTTTTTCCCTGATTGAGTCGATCAATTCATTCAATAAAGAATAGATAATTTCTCTCATTTGTCTTCTTCAATTCATCATTCAAAAATTGTCAGTAGCCACCGGCCGATACAATATTTTGTTAGGTAAGGTTTGTAGTGAAATGTATACTAAATCGGCCGACAAGGCTACAGCAATTAAATAATTTCATTTAAATATAAATTAATATAAATACTTATTAGCAAACAAATTAAAAAAAAAATTAGCGACATGGTGGAAACGAAGTACACCAAATATAAGTAGAGTATAATTCAAGAGCATGAAAAAAAATTCAAAAGCATTAATCAAATATTTTATAAAATGAAGTCTTTGAAATTTAAGTGTGAAATAAAAACACAATTGATTAAGAGGGTATAAGCATTATAAATATAAAAAAACCCAAAAATAATATCACAACATTTAATGAGAAAGGGTTCAAATTTTACAAATTCCTTGGAGGTGAAGAAACATGACTCATCTTTTTTCACCTACTTTAATCTATAGTATTCGTGTCTTGATTATCAATATGAAGTATTCATCATATGATAGGCTCTGTTCCTTGGAAGAAAATTAATTTAAAGATTCGAGAAAAGTTCATTTTTCTGCGTAGTTAGGTATCAACATCATCATCTGTAGTAGTTTGTTGATCCCAGACAAAAATCAGGTATCAAAATTGGTTACCTGATTATGAGCAATGCTATTTAGCACCTGTCTACTTGTCTAGTTTTCAACCTCGACCCGCAATTAAGGACTAGTGGTCCCAATGTGGGCCCAGCAGGTGGAGATCCTCAATCACCCTTCAGTGTTGGAATTTTTGTCACACTATGGTTGGAACTCAACTTTAGAGAGCATATGTAGCTAGGTATGATTGATTCCATGGCTACTCTATACTAAGAAAAGACTTAACACCACTTATCTTGTGGAGAAGCTCGAGATTGTTGTCAGGCCCTGGGTGCTGCCCACCTAAAAAGTGGTGATGCATGAAGAAATGGAGAAATATGTTAAGAATGTTGATGGATGAAAAAGAAGGCAAGGAAATGAGAGAAAATGTGTAAAAACTAAAAATCAGTGCAGAAAATGCTCTAACTGAACGAGGCTCAACTTACAATTTGTTTCACGCGGATTGTCGCTAACAATTAAAAAAAGGATCAGACGATTTGTAAGGAACAAACCTCTTGAGACAAAGTCCCAAAAAGGGGTAATTTATTGATGAAAGTTACAATTTGGAAATAAACAGAATGCCTCCAAGGGGCGCAAGCAAACGAGTACTGTAAAGGGATAATTAAAATTAATCTAAGAAATTGAAATTACATATTCTCTGTTTAAGAGTGTTTGATTCGGGGTCCTGTTCTCTGTGTCTTCTCTTCCTTTTATACTTCCTTGAGGATTTCTTCATGACAAACTGCTTGGAAACTGCTTGTTTGCTCTATAACTACCCACTTTCTTCATGATGGCTGATTTGTCGTGGAACTACCGTCTCTAACTGTTGCCATTACTTTCGTCGTTCAACCGCCTACAACTGTGATTTTTTGGATCGTGGGGTGTGATAATATTGCTCAATAACCGCTTCAATAACTGCTGCTCTAGATAACCATATTACCTCATGTTTGCTAAGATCCTGGGCGATTTGAAGGTTTGGGCGAGAATAGGCTCGTTCGCTCTAGGCGATTTTAAGCCACTCCACTCGCTCGGATCTTAGGCACTTTGTTCGTGGGCCTCCACTGCATTCATTAATGGTCCTATTTGGACATTTATCCTAGACTTCCTAACTGGATCTTATCCATTGGGTTATTCGATTTGGGCTACACTTTTTGTATGTCAACAATTACCCCCAAATATGACAGAATTAATAATAATTATTAATCTTTCCCATATTCTTTCTTTGTATTTTTCGACAATATTTGAAATTCCCAAGAATTTCAATCATTATTTTCGTTTGATTGTAACCCTTTTTTAATCTGAAAAAGGTGCAACGTCACAAACCCCCATAAACCCAAAAGACACTCCACATCCTCGCGCCATTACCTTCACATCTTTACATCGTGTGTTCTATAGAGGTCACTGTTCATTGTCTGGCTTCCTCATTACGCTTCTTAAGAACCTCTCACAACGTCTGTTTCTGCATCCAATGGCTACTTCACAAACTCATCCTGATGATTCTTTTAGTTTTGAGGACTTCCAAAACCTCCTTGCTAAACCGTATATAAATTCAAATTTCCTTGCACAATCCAATGTTGACCTCAATGAATTCTATCTAGGCTCATCATTCAATGATGCCGAAGCTATTGGAGGAGCGACGGTGGGTCAACTATTCCCTTGCACTGAAGACCCTCCTTTTCTGAACTCCTTACCATTGAAGCCAATCCGCGATAAAGGTATTCGCACTTGGCCAAAAATTGATCCTAGTTTTCGTAGATGGCATGCACGTATGGTAAATCATGATCCCACCAAAGCAATTTTTGATCGTGCTAGGATTTTGGACCTATTAGAAATTACCCTTTTTTCCCCAACTTATGACCAGTGATTTTTCCAATCGCGTTGAGTTTCTGGTCTTCCGAGTATAACACTTTTGTTTTCCCTCTTAGCCCTATGTCTATTACTCTAAGGGATATTGGGGCCTTAGTGAACCTTCTGCCCTCGGGTGATACCATTTTTTCTGGCATTTTGATTTCCAATGTTGCCCCAAAGTTTGACAAGAAAGTCGCTGAATCTTACTCGAGGATACAAGGCCTTTATACTGCTCCCCATTCAGAACCTACTCATGCTGAGCGTGTAGCCTTCCTTCAAGTCTGGCTGTGTAAATACGTTCTTTGTGTGCCCAGCCTGAAACCCTCTATGAGTTATCTGCTACTATCGTATGAATTAGCACGTGACAGGTCTTTGAATTTGTGTTCATTCTTTTTAGCCACCTTTTATAGAGGTATGGCTTCCCTCCAATTTTAGTTAAGGAGTGGTGCATCTCCCACTGTTAGTGGGTCTCTTTGGCTTGCTCAATTGTGGTTAAGAGCCTATTGCCCACAGCTTGGTGCTTCTCCAACTCCTCCCTGAACAGTTAGCTACTATGGGCTATTCATTAATCAGTTGAGCCCCGTAAATATGTCCAGCAGAGACGTTTTTACATTCTTTTATACTTTGAATTCAACGCCTTCTTTATTCCCTTTTTCTCCTCATCAAATCCCTCTTTACATACGGCCTCCTTCTACTTTAGCTGAAGTGAGCACTTCTTTGCCCATCTGGGTTCAATTTTTGGTTGGGAGAGAACTGTTCCATGATATTGTCACAGGAACAAATGCTAAGGCAGGGATTGAGATATATGCTCCCCAATTTTTTGCTCGCCAACTTGGTTTTGGCCAAATGTGGCCTGTTTCTCCTTATTATTCTAAGAACTTGACAGAGCGGTTCCACACTATCAATAAAACTGAGGTACAACCCATTAACACCCATAATAACCTTTTGGCCGAAGGTTTCTCCTTAGCCCCTTTCAATTCTACCGCTGTCACTCATCCCCCTTTTGACCAAATTTGGCCGTTTGTGAAGTGCAGGTTCTTCGCAACTGATGCCAACCGTGCTTTCTATCTGCTAGATAAACCAGACACGTCTTCTATTTCTCCCATTCTGGCTGCCCTTGTGTCCATCAGGAATCCTTCCTCACTTGCTCGTGCTAAACGTCCTATTCTTCCATCTGCTTCTCCTCCTAGCAAGGCTACTATAGCTAAAGACACCTCCAGCCACAAATGGCCAGCTTCAGCATCTCCCATTTTGCAGGATAATGATGATGATGATGATGATGCTCCCCTCATCCTTAGGAGAAAGGTAATTGAATTTGTTTATTTTACAAAACATCCCCTTCATGTATTAATGATTTACCTGGATTTTCCAGAAGGGTTCAGCTTCCCCTTCGTAGGCTCCGGTCTTAGCAGCTCCTGCTCCATCGCCTCCTACTGAAGCTGCTTCATCCAAATCAGTTGATGAAAGGACTATGCTTATAGAGAAATCCTTGGTCCCGAAATCTTCATCACAACCAGTAGAAGGGCTACCTTCTTCCAGGGTGTCGACCCCCCGAATGTCGAACCAGAAGGTAATACATATTTTGATGTTTTACCTTTGCTTGTACTACTAGCTTTTGATTCGTCGCTTCTTGAATTATGCAGAGGCTTCCATGGACCTGCCCATTGTGGTAGAGTCTTCTTGCCCAGATAACTGGAAGTATCGACAAGTGGTAGAGCTAACTGATGATGCCTGAACTTCCTAAGATTGCTGATGAGGTAACCTTTTGCTTCACTTTCATTTTCACTTCGTTTATTGTGGTGAAGGTCCTTAATGTTGGCATCTTTCTTTGTAGGGTGCTGATGACATTGTGCATTCCATCCGAGACTTGTTCACTTCCTAGGGACAGGTAAAGACGCTTCGCCCTACTTCAACCAGTCATTCTTCTACTTCATCTTCTGCTTTTTCGGAGGAAAATATGAGGTCTCTCAAGCAGTCGGTACTTGAGTATGTGTCTTTCATGGACATGGATATCGGCCAGGCCAGTGCTACTAAACAGAAGGATAAGTTTGAGCTATTGGGTGCGAAACTGGCACAAGCACTTACACTTCCGCCGCTCAATGTTTCTCCTGACTTTAAGGCGACGTTAAAGGCTATCCACTCTGAAATCATCTCTTTGCTAGCCAAAAATGTCAAACTGAAGGCTAGGGATACTCAGTATCTTCGTGCTGCATCTGAAAGAGAATCTTTGCTAAAGGAGATTGATAAAACCGAAGTTGAATTGAACAAAATTTCCTCTGAAGTCATGATTGAAGATTATCCGATGATGAGCTTGGCTGCAGAGATGAAGGAACTTCACGCCAAAATGGATGTCTGCAGGGCTAGGATGGCTGCCAAAAAATGTAATGCTTCCCAAGGAATAGAGCGAACTAAGTCTTTGGTTGAACGTTACAAAAAACTGAAGGTTGATGACGACATTGTGACTGAAGTATCTACCACTTCTTCTAGGCAGAACGAGGATTGGGAAAGGCTTAGGGAACAAATGCGTGCAGCTTGGAGCGAATTGTAATTAAGACATTCAATGCTTAAACTTTCCTTTTGTAATTTCGCACTGATTGTTATCGCTAATCTTGAATTTAACAGCACCCATTGTCATTAATGAACGACTGTTTTGTCTACTTGCGCATTAATTGACGTTTTCCTTAATCGTCAACCCCCAAGCATTTATTCACCTTATGCTAAAAATCATGTACATACTTCCTTTGTATACCCATCTCTTTTTCCAAGGCTTTGGGCCATTTAATTTCAGTTATTATGCACGAATGTGGCCGTTCATATTCTATCTTTTCGCCTTCACGCCTCTATAAATACGCGTGTATTTTGCACTTATCATTTTCATTTCCATTATTTTCTTCCAAAAACGAACTTGTTGCCAACGTTTGGCATCTCATATAATTGATTAAACACTTTCCTCTTTGATAGAAATGAATCAACTGATCTCCCCAGTTTGCTATCTATCTTGACATCACCTTTGGTATGGGAGATATAGGAAATATTCTTTGGCCTGCAAAGTTCTTCCCATCGTCTCCATGTTTTCTATAACGAGTTCAATGATGGAAGGCGATTTTTGAGGATGCCTTTCAGGCCATTTCGCTTGCTGAGAGTGCTTCTCAACCTCCTGGCCCGTTATTGCAGCAATGCAATTAGGCAGGCGGTTTGAGGGTGCTTTTCTTCCTTTTTGCTTGTTGAGAGTGCTTCTCAACCTCTCTGACTGCCCTTACAGCAGTGTGATCAGGACGGTGATCAATACCAGTTCACCCTCTTACTTCGCGATCGACCGAAGAATTAGTCAGCTCTCAATTGTAGCTTATAGAGCATTTAATACATTGTATCTCACAAATTGTAATGAATATTTGATAATAAAGGAATTTATTTGAACATATTTCGTTCTTGCCTTATTTATCTACGACCGTTCAATGCAATTATATTGATTACGCTTTTATTTGTTCACTTTCCCATAAGGAAGGAACATATTTTTTTAAATATTTGCCATTAATGAACCTTATGTGCTTGGTGCCATCTAAATCTTCTACATGATAGACTCCATTAGGCAACACATTATTTACTTTATATGGCCCTTCCCAGTTGGGCGACCACTTGCCATACTTTGGATCCTTGCTATCCAAAGGGAGCATAGTTTTTCGAACCAATTCTCCAAGACTAAAAGACTTGGCTATAACTTTTTTATTGTAAAACTTAGCCATTCTTTGTTTTTCAACTTGCAATCTATCTAGGACGTCCAATTTTAATTCGTCCAACTCCAATAAGTTTTGAGCTAGTGACTCAGCATACTCACCATCATTTAATTTATGTTGCACACTCTAATTGATTGCACGTTGATTTCCATAGACAAAATGGCCTCCTATCCATAAGTAAGTTGGAAAGGAGTAACTTTGGTACTTGACCGAGGCGACGTCCTATAAGCCCATAAGGCCTTGTTTAGGCATTCGTGCCAATTTCTGGCATTTTCATCTATCATTTTCCTTATGATATTTTTTAGAATCTTATTAGAAGATTCTGTCCTTCCATTGGATTGAGTGTAATATGGTGTGGAGTTCACTAAATTAACTCCAAACTCGTTTAAGAATTCATTCACTTGATCTCCATTCAAGGAAGTTCCGTGATCTACCATCAAATTTTGTGAAATCCCAAATCTATAAATAATATGATCACGGATAAATTATATGACACTCTTTTGGGTGATTTCCTTTAAAGGTATCGCTTCTACCCACTCAGTGAAAAAATCAATTGCAACTATAACAAAGGTCTATCACCCAACCCTTGAACTGCCGGGTTTGATAATGGGTGCCATCTCTTTTGCTGGCGTTCTTTGTATCGGACCATGCTTTTGGCATGCTAAACAACTCTTCACATATTGGGTACATGATTCTCCCATCTTGGACCAAAAATATCCACTCCTAATAATCAACCATCTCATCCTTTGGCCGGTTTGATGAGCTTCACATATCCCTTCATGCACCTCAGCCATGATCGTTCTGGCTTCTTGCAAACTTACACACTTTAGTAATATACCATCAGAGCATTTCTTAAACAACTTTTCATCTATCAATGTATAGTTTAGCAAACGCAACTTCATTTTTCTACTACCTCATTTATTAAGTTCTTCAAGGAACCTTTTAATCTCTGCCCTCTAATCTATTGCATCTCCATCTTGTATACAATGAATTTCGATCATTCTCGCCATTCTTTGGACTACGGGTAATATTACCCCATATTCACAAGTGGATTCTCAATTTAAAACTTTTGAATACCCTGAGGCCATTTGAGCTAACTCATTTGCTATGTCATTATATATCCTATTGACACATTGAAGTTCTACTTGGTCGAATTCTTCCAACAATTCTTGGGTGATTTCATATTGATTTATAATGGAATCACTTGGGCACTTAAAAACACCAATCAATTTGTAAATTACCTTCATATCTATCATTAATTCTAAGCCCACAATTAAGGTTTCATATTCGGCTTGATTGTTGGTGCACATTTTATTCAAAGTGAATGCGAATTTGTAACAAATCCCTAAACGATTTATCGATGCTGCTCCTACCCCTGCACCTTTAGAGGTTTTTGACCTATCATAGTATAAAACCCAAGGTTTTAATTCGAATGAATCGATTTCTAATTCAACTTCTTCAGGCATGTCAAGAAATGGATGATCGGCCAGAAAGTTAGCCAAAGCCAGATTTTTTATTACCTTTTGAGGTATGTATTGTATTTCGAATTCTGATAACGCTAAAGTCAAAAGACCTACCATTTGGTGTAAAATAGGGCGAGAGAACATATACCTAACAAAATTTACTCTAGAAATCAAATAAACGGTTACGGGCCATAAATAAGCCCTTAATTTCATACATGTGAAATACAATGCAAGACATAATTTTTCAATGGCAGAGTAATTACATTCACATTTTGTTAACCATCTACTCAAGTAGTAAATCGCTCTTTCTTCACCAAATTGGTCTTCTGGCGCGACCATTCCATCTATTGATTCTTGTTTAGCTGATATATACTCTTTCATTGGCCATCCTTGGATTGGTGACACCAACGCTGGTGGATTTGATAAATATGTCTTTAGGTTTTCAAAAGCCTTTTGATGCTCTTCTTTTCAGACGAATTTGTCTTGATTTTTCAGTTTTAAAAGCAGCAGAAAAGCTTTAATTTGCCCTTCACAGTTAGAAATAAAGCGTATTAAAAAGTTTACTTGGCCTAGAAATCTTTGCAATTCTTTTTTGTTGCTAGGTGGTGCCTCTAAAATGGCCTTCGCTTTATTTTAATCAAGTTCAATCCCCCTTTTGTGTACTAGAAAACCAAGGAAGTTTCCCGCATTAACACTAAATGCACATTTCAAGATATTCAATTTTAGTTTATATTGTCTCATTGGCTCAAATGAACATCTCAATTGTTCAAAATGGTCCTCTTCTTTAATGGATTTGACCACTATATCATCTACATACACCTCAATAAACTTGCCTATCATATCATGAAAA